>RYFJ01000273.1:0-438609 GCA_003991445.1 Oryza meyeriana var. granulata | reverse complement strand
AGAGAGACTGTTTTTCAGTATATAGACTGAAAACAATGATATTCAACAGACAAACTATATGGATGGCAACGTATACGGGGCCGGCCGGTATTAGCTCTTTGTCTTCTTTACACTGCGCTCCGACCTGCTGGGAGTGTAGTGGTCTGGGTGGTAGGGCGGCAGGGGGGGTTGTTGCAGCGGGTGTGGCAGCTGGTGGCGATCTGTGTTGTGGTGGGCGAGTTCCTTCGAGCTGCGAGGTCTTCGTGTAGTATTTGGAGTCTCTCGCCGATGTCTACCAAGTGTCCTCGTGAAAGGCTCCGGGTGCCCACGGCGACGCGATGGTGGGCTGCATGGAGGAGCCGGAGCAACATTCGTGCTGTAGAGTGGACATGTATCAAAATATGATTTTAATTGCAACCAAAATTTGGAGGCAAATAAACTTTTGTATATGAAGGATCCTGTGGTGGCCCGGGGGATTGTCATCCGCCTGCGTGGAGGTGCAGCCGAGAAACTCCGGCGTGTCGTAAGAATGTTCTCAAAATATTGATAATTGCAAACCAATTTTGCAGCAAATAACTTTGATTAACCTGAAGGAGTCTGTGGTGCAAGAGGGGTATTGTCATGCCATCGTGCCGCGTGTGGTGTCCGTGGTAATCCTGCGTCGATGTGCTAGCTCAGAGGGATGTAGTCGGTGGTGCAAGTGTAGGGAAGATATTGATGTACCAGTACAGTGTGTAGAAGGAATTCATGTTATGAACGATGGTTAGTATTTATCTGGAGGGGCCGATGGCTGACTGGAACTCTTGCAGTGACTCTGCTCCTGTTGTTACCTTATGGCGTGGTGTTGTGATGTAACTACGGAGGTACGATCGTGACGCACGCAGTGAGGGACGAATCCTGTGAGATCGCTGAGAATTCCGGAGGTCGTCCTTGCTCCATACGGGCTTAGAGACAATCCACTGTCCTAGTCCGAACGCAGTTTACTAGTGATTGTCGCGCTGGTGGCTATTTCCAGATGTGCGTGACATTGTTAGAATGTGACACGTACAAGGAAATAGCAAGTGAAAGATAATGTGAGTACGGCGGAAGTAGTCCTGGTACGGTGGTCTGGGAGGATAGTGTCGTGTACGGGCGTGTGGTGTGGATTCTGGGGTGAACGTTACGCGTGTGGCGGGTAGGGCTGGTACACGTGGGTATGCTTAGGTTAGTTCGCCGTTCTCTCAGTGTGTGCATGTATGTATCGTACGATCATTGTTCGCCAACTACAGTCGTCATCCACGTATTTCTGCAGTAGAGGAACCATGACCACGGCTGTATGTCGCTAGATTATATCTATTTGACAAGAGTGCATTAGACTTATATTAAATAGTTATAGTAGTAAACAAGATGGCATGTTGTACTAACCGGTGCACATCGCGCGGCACATCCGATCTGCACGGGCACAGGAGAGTATTGACGTAGTCCGAACTGTCGCAAGCACGCGCTGCGGAGAGTGGGGCTCGACGTAAGATGTCGAAACACCCAACGGCACTCTCGTCATCCAGTAGCCTGGTCGCGCGTGCAAAGAAGTAGAGAGTCGAGGGTTGCACGGGCCTCGATGGCCTGCGACTATACGGCTCCCAGACGACGTCGCTGGGCAGCAAGCGATCGAACTCCAAAACGAATTCGGGTAGGCCCTCCTAACCTGCGTGTGGCGTAACGGACGCTGCAAAATAGGAAAGGTTAAACGTAGTGTTTGCGCATAATGCTAATATAGAATTTCCACATTTTGTACCATTACGTCGACACCGATAATGGTCCCCATAGTCGGACCGTCCTCGGGCCACTGGCGTACAATCCTCCAAAGCCGCGCTCGTAGAAGAGTGGCTGAATCAGGGGGGAATAAAGGAAAACGGCCTATCGCGAACTGCTCGCCACCATAACTGCAGAAGGAGAGGGCACCGGCGATAATCGCACCTGGATCGGTCTTTGTGCACGCGTCACAAGAGCACGGTACGTCGCCGCTAGCACAGCAGATCCCAACTCCACTGCGGTACGCGGCCGTCCTCGCTGTCCGGCGATCGTACGATAGTGGATCAGTCCCTTGTCTACTGCTTGCCGTGAGTGGTTGGTGACATCACCACCCGAATAGCCACAACAGTATGCCTCCATGCTCGCTGCCGAGTAATCGTCCGTCATCGGCTAGCTTTATCTGGCTGTAAGGAAGATTATAGTCAGCAGCTCTGTTGCTTTGGTAGATCAGATATGATTATGAATGAAAGGAATCCGCGGACTTACGGTGAACTGTAACAGCCAAGCTGCGAGGGGCCGTTCGTGGATGTAAGGCGGTTGTGAACCCGGGTGTCTAAGTTCCAGGTCGACGATCTACCCGGGGCGCAACCGAGCAGTGATGTCCTGCGACCAACGTGCGCCCCGTCGATCGGGCCGACTGCGTCTCCTGCGAGGGGAAGTCTAGAGGTACGACACGTCCTGGAGTGTAGGAGTCATCTCGCGCACGGTAGGTGGACGTATGGTCTCGGGTCTCCAGCGATCCACCAGTGCGGCCATAGTGACCGATCAGCGTTCCCATCGCTTGGCGGGATCTCTCTCGTCCGGCTGCGGCTCGACTAGCCTACACAGCGGAAGAAGTAGCCTCACCAACCTGCAGAATATAGCACTGTAATCAATATTGGGGAACATAGATATGCACAATGATGTGAAATGAATATTCGTACAGCTCTTACCTCTGACGGAACCGAGGATCTATCCGCGAGGAGGTGAGTGAAGGGCCGTGGACGGAAGGTGGGTAAGTGGGCACCCTCCACGGCTGACAGGTAAGACCGGTGGGACCGGTCGAGACCTCGGTCAACAGCTCCGGTGTATCGTACGCCATACCTGCATGCAAATAGAGAGTTAGCGTTAATATTGTTAAAGTTTATAGCATTGTTACATGATAATAAAAACAATAGGACGGTACATATCTTCTATAACAAAGAAGTAGTTATAGACTTACACTACACCGTAGCACCACTAATTGTTCGAGAACGCCTAAGACGGGGTCGTCTAGAAGTTGTGCCTTCACCCGTAGGACGCCTGCCATCAGCGGCTGAACCCGACGGTCCAGCTTCCGCCGCACTTGGACCGGTTGCATCCTTTGGACATTTCTTATATGTATGACCTGTTTGGTCACACCTTGAACAACGTTTATGCCTTCCACCGGCTTCTGATTCATCCATGTCATTATGGATGCATCTTGTCTTGCGGCGACCTCGTATATTCCTCAATTTTGTTGGGTCAGGAATGTACATAGCTTGAGGATGCTCCATAGTAAATGTACCCGTAATACCGAATCCGTATATCTCTCCGCTCCAGGTATTATAGATTGCTTCTTTCCTGAAATAAGGTGAGACAAAATAGCGTGCTTCTATCCCGCACTCACCGCTCGCGGCAATAACGTGAGAGCATGGCTTGTGGAGCAGAGTAGGTTTGCGGCACGAGCACTTGCAGGTCCCGTCTTCCTTCAGCACACACTCCTGCACAACTTTTTTACGGAAGATTCCGCGCATGCCCTTGTCGACACACAATATTTCAAATCTGTGTTCTTGTGTGCCTTGAGGTACAACACGATGTCTTCGGGCCTTTTTACTTTTATCTTGCAGATACTTCGTCAGTAGTGTGCCAAAGAAAAGATTATTGTCGTCATTGAGGGCCTAGCTGCTCTGAACCGATCTCTGAAGTACTTTGATGTGCCATGCAAGATAAATTCAACTATGCCAACAAGTGGGAGCCCTCGAACACCACGCATTCACCCAGTTATTAAACCTCTGCCAAATTGTGGTCATTATGCCAAACGAGAACCATCCTTGTCATACAACAATGCCCATTTCTCCTTTGGCTCATTCTCAATCCAATCTGAAAATTTTCTAACTGAGGATGCAGACCTTCTTCTCATATGAGGTCCGTCAGTTGATAGAGAATTCAAGAGCTTGTGGAGCCACATCCCCTTCAATGGTAGCCCTCCTGGACTGCTCATCTGTTAGTTTAGAGGTCAGCTCATCCAACCTCCTCCAAAGCTCATTGAATTTCTTCTTCTTGATTCTGGGCGCAAAGCCTCTTAAAAGATCCATAAGGTGCTTATTCTTAAATTGTCTGTAGAAATTAGCACCCATATGACGCATGCACCATCTGCTTTGGACATCAGACCACCTTGGTGGATATCCCTTCTCAACACATCCATATCTTAATTCCTCAATTGCACGCAGCAAGCCGGCGTTACGGTCATGTATAAGGCATACGTCTGGTCTCATCCGCTTACAACTGCAGACTTAACCCTTTCTAAAAAACCAATACAGCATATCAGTGTTCTCACTCTCAACAAAAGCAAAAGCAACTGGTAAAACTTGGTTGTTTCCTCAACTCCAATTGGCTGTTAAGATCTGCCCTCTGTACTTTCCGGTCAGAAATGTCTCATCGATGCAAGAGGATGGGACGACAATGGACAAAATGCTTGAATCAGGCCCTAATGCAAAGAATACTCGTTGCAACACACTTTTATTACCATGGTGAATTGATGGAAAGGCTTTTAGGTCGTAGCACGTCTCCGGATTCCTCTGAAGAATACAGCCTAACAGACGAGGCAAATTATCATAGGATGCTTTCAAATGTGCCAAATCTCATTTCTACAACCTTCTGTTTTGCCCTCCAAGCCTTAGCATAGCTAATTGTGTATTTAAATTTCTCTTCAATATATCTAACAATTGACCTTGGTTCGTACCCCATATTGTTAATAATATGGGAGTACATCTCTGTCGCAACAATGCAGATAATTTCATGTTTCTGTGATATTTTTCAACACCGGGTAAATAACATGAATGCTCAGTCACGATTGAAACTTGCCAATAATCTTTCCATTTACCCTTAAATGCGTGCACCGCCATGGACACCCATCCTTCATGCACTTTACTTCATAGACTTGATTTGCTTGACTTCACGAACTGAGAACTCTCTTTGAAGTGACACGGCCCATTGTTTTACTGCCTCCTTTAAATCCCTCTACATATGCATACTTAGCTCCTTGGATGACCTCATTTTCCTTGTACTCCCATGACACATGATGTCCCTTCGGAGATAGAAAGCCTAGAGAAGTCCTGGTTGCTCCATTCTGCAGGCATCATGGTGTCCTCGTCAGACGAATCATCTGCTCTGCTTGCTCGTTTTCAAGAATCTTCCCTATCCATTTCTTCGACGATTCTGTTGATTTGTTCTCCCTCATCTGCCACACCTGTTGGCTGTCTATCTTCTTCATTCCCTCCTTCATTCCCTTCTTCATTTTCTTCCATTGTTTCGCTATTACCTCCCGCCGTACTTGGACCCTCATCATCTTGTACGGGCATTGCACCAGCAGTGTTTTCTTTCTCATATATCGACACAAGTATGCCCAGTGGCCAACCACGTTGGAATGCATTCTCCACATACCATCTCCAAGTGGCAGTGCAATCCACCGGCATCAGTTCCCAAAAAAAAAACCTTCAGTTGCACGACTGACTACTACATACAAGGTTATTGCGCTGAGCTCGGGGTTCAATCGAACCCTCGCATCAGCCAGTTGTACACTGACCCAAAACTTCTCTCAGCTGGTCTATCAATCCCCTTAGCCGTTGAACTAAAATCCGATAGATCTACCCCTTCTGGACCATATCTAACATTCCCTTGCCGTGAAATAACTGAAATATCACCTTATTTGACATTTCTGTTGATGAAAAATTCAGTTAAACTAGATACCAATATTTTCCTCACATCTCTACAAAAATTAAATCATCTAACACATTAACTAAAGACCTACAGATATACGAGTAAAAACTTATTTTCATATAGTACTATATACATAACCAGTACAATACTACATTAATTTATGTATAGAAATAGAAATTACAAATAGATAATAGATTTTACCTGCAGACAAATCAGTAAGCTGACAGAGCTTCGCTGCTTTTCGTTCAGGCTCGCTCTCAGCTCTCTCTTCTTTTTTCTGTTAATTTCAGTGAATTTTATGACTTTTTGGAGTTGGGGAGGGGTTTTATACTGCCCGGGCTAAAAACCGCCCTCTGAGAGGGCGGCAAGGGGGCGCCTGTAAAAATCCGGCGGGAGCCGGCCATTTTACAGGCGACCCCCTTGCCGCCTCTGGGAGGGCGGTTTTTAGCCGAAAACCGCCCTCTGAGAGAGCGGCAAGTGGGCCGCCTGTAAAATGGCCGGCCCCCGGCCGGATTTTTACAGGCGGCCCCCTTGCCGCCCTCTCAGAGGGCGGTTTTTGTGTGGTCGGGGGGGCCGCCTGCAAAATGACTGACGGCCGTGGGCCGCCGGCCAACGGCCGTCAGCCACGTCATCATATCGCCCTCTGGGAGGGCGATTTCAGAGATATCGCCCTCCCAAAGGGCGGCGGGAGTATATTTTTGTAAATTTTTGAAATGAAAATATAGTTTTGTAAATTTTTTATTAAATAAATATAAAAATAAAAAAAATTCTACTGATAAGTAGTCACGTTTTTGTTGTAGGCCCATAACGAAATAACCTTCTCTGGGCCTCACAAGAATAGCTAACTAGTCCAAAATGGTTTAATAACGAACGTTTGCGTGCCATCCGTGTTGTCCAACAAAATATATATACATATAAATTTTTAATATAGAGACATAGTACATAATAAACTTTGAATTTAAATCACGAATCAGAATTGGACATATAAACTTTTGGTTTATAAAATTATGAGAAAAGAAAAAAAATGTAGTGCTAGAAAAGAAAAGCACAGATGTGGGATCGGACATCTTCGCGCTCTCTTTCTTCTCCTTTTCGAGAAGATGCCGTTGATACTGTCGCTAGAGCCGGCCAAGCCTATATTTAGTTGGACTTTCGAATAACTAGAAAGAGAATCGTCGATAACTTGGCGGTGTGAGTGTGACACTTGGAGCGACGTGCACTTGGAATCAAGCTATAATGATCCGTGCCAGGATGACTGGGATGAGCTCATCGACACATCGATGCTATAATTATCAAAGGCATGGAATCAAGCTGCAGGCCCCTCTGCATTACATCGGACACGCCCCAGCGAGACTTTTCCATGACGACACGTGTTGCTATATAACCCACCGGGCCACCGGCTGCGTGCATTCAGGATTTAGGATAGAGGGCAAGTCCTCGTGGCCAAGGGAATCATGTTCATTATTCTCCGCATCTCGCGTTATGTGGCAGCGGAGAGGCGCACGACGCGTAGGCCAAATTGGCCAGCAGCCGGTGCGTCCAGGGCGGGGGCGAGCGCGTGTTGGACAACCCCCATGTCCAGGACCGTGTCCGGCTGGCTGTATCTGTATGTATAGCGAGGGGGGCAAATCCGAGCACGAGGGAATGGAGGTGTAGCGAAATGGTTTTTAATCAATTCGATGACATACAAATTTTTTCTTACAATTTTTTTTGGACAATTATGCAATGAGAGTCTGTCTATCATGTCAGCTGTTTTTTCTCCTTAAAACAATTAAAGTCAGTTTTTTCGGTCATCGGATCAAGAAAAGTTGTTCTGAGCTCTTCACCAGGGATGGAAAATTTAGGAATTGTGTGCGTGGTGTTTGAGATTTTCTCAACTTCCATGTAGGTTCTTTTTTATCTTTTAAAAAGAAAAAAAGGAAATGCGTTCAGATATAGTACATTATATACTGTTTGCGGTAGTATGCTAGTATGGTTTTAAATCTAACCATAAATTTTGATGGGTATTTAAAGTATTTTATTTGAAACTTTGATTAGGTAGTTTTACCCGTTCACATATTTTAATATGATATATGAATGTGAACTTATGACACCGCTATGTATTTAAATTCCCGTTTTATCTCTTCAAAATTTCTATTACACATATTTGTCGGGTCTAGTATAATAGAATAAGATAAACTAAATCAAACAGAATGGACGGCTCATAATCATTTCAGGATACACTAAAAAACCCAGATAAATGAAAGAAAATAATAATACAAAATATAGGAAGGCTGATTAATGCTTTCTAGACCGAAAGGGCTAATTAGTGAATGTTCGCGTGCAGCGAACTCGCGCGAACTCATTGCATAATTGTCAAAAAAATTGTAAGAAAAAATTTGTATGTCGTCGAATTGATTAAAAACCATTTCGCTACACCTCCATCCCCTCATGCTCAGATTTGCCCCCCTCGCAATACATACAGATACAGCCGGGCGGACACGGTCCTGGACGTGGGGGTTGTCCAACGCGCTCGCCCCCGCCCCGGACGCGCTGGCCGCCGGCCAATTTGGCCTACGCGTTGTGCGCCTCTCCGCTGCCACATAACGCGAGATGCAGAGAATAATGAACATGATTCCCTCGGCCACAAGGACTAGCCCTCCATCCTGAATCCTGAATGCACGCAGCCGGTGGCCCGGTGGGTTATATAGCAACACGCGTCGTCGTGGAAAAGTCTCGCTGGGGCGTGTCCGATGTAATGCAGAAGGGCCTGCAGCTTGATTCCGTGCCTTCGATAATTATAGCATCGATGTGTCGATGAGCTCATCCCAGTCATCCTAGCACGGATCATTATAGCTTGATTCCAAGTGCACATCGCTCTAAGTGTCACACTCACACCGCCAAGCTACCGACGATTCTCTTTTTAGTTATTCGAAAGTCTAACCAAATATAGGCTTGGCCGGCTCATTTCGATTGATTCATCCGCTGCACGTGAAAACGGTCCTACCTAGCTTCAAGTGTGGAATTTGTCAGCATGAAATTAAGTCATTTTCGCTTGTGGCTAACGAGGCTACGCTCATTTTTTGTTGTGTTCCAGCAGAAATAGGATGTCCGGCTATAGCACAGTATCAATGGCACCTTCTTGAAAAGTAGAAAAAGACAGAACAAAAGCGACCTATCGACACTAGCGGATGTAGCTTTAAAATACAGATAGAACGGAGTAGACGGATAAAAACAACCGAACATAACACATATAAAATATGTGTATTATAATCACATATAAAATAGAGTACAATAACAATAAATTAAGGTAAAAAAATATTTAAAATATATAGTACCTCTTATTTAAAAATGAAAATAAGTCAATTTATAAAACCTGAGTAATAGTTAAATATCTTAAAAATTGGTTGATATGTGAAAAGACGTACGCTATCAATATGATAGTGATGCTCAAGCATTATTAAATTTCTATGAAGCCTTGATTGATCCCATCTTGAATTTGCCATTAAAATTGTCGGTAAAAATGATTTAACTTCTTTAAATAACAACTCCCCACCTTGGTTTATCAAGGTAATCAAGCATGCTTTGACGTTAATAAGTTATATTAAAGAATACTAATATGTGATACTACTATCTAGCATAATAATCTTATTTTAGAAGTAAAACAAGTAATATTAGGGTTTAGAGGTGTGGGACGGCATGAGCCGCAGCTGGGCCAAGCACTCCACTGTCACAGACCGATTTTTCGAAAATTAAATAATTAATTAATAATAGATTTTCTATAATTTATATTAAATTATAAAGCAAATTAATCAAGTAAAGTAAAAATAAGAAATAAAAATTCTCTTTAATAAATCACGGTTGAAATTATTTTTTTAATAAATTTGTTGTGTGTAATTACACTCTTTGAAATTTACAATAGCCTTAATGTAACCAAAATCAGGGTCTGCACGTGAAAACGGTCCTACCTAGCTTCAAGTGTGGAATTTGTCAGCATGAAATTAAGTCATTTTCGCTTGTGGCTAACGAGGCTACGCTCATTTTTTGTTGTGTTCCAGCAGAAATAGGATGTCCGGATATAGCACAGTATCAATGGCACCTTCTTGAAAAGTAGAAAAAGACAGAATAAAAGCACCTATCGACACTAGCGGATGCAGCTTTAAAATACAGATGGGATGAAAACGATGGATAAAAACAACCGAACATAACACATATAAAATATGTGTATTATAATCACATATAAAATAGAGTACAATAACAATAAATTAAGGTAAAAAAATATTTAAAATATATGGTACCTCTCATTTAAAAATGAAAATAAGTCAATTTATAAAATACGAGTAATAGTTAAATATCTTAAAAATTGGTTGATGTGTGAAAAGACGTACGCTATCAATATGATAGTGATGCTCAAGCATTATTAAATTTCTATGAAGCCTGATTGATCCCATCTTGAATTTGCCATTGAAATTGTCGGTAAAAAATGATTTAACTTCTTTAAATAACAACTCCCCACCTTGGTTTATCAAGGTAATCAAGTGTGCTTTGACGTTAATAAGTTATATTAAAGGATACTAATATGTGATACTACTATCTAGCAACATAATAATCTTATTTTAGAAGTAAAACAAGTAATATTAGGGTTTAGAGGTGTGGGACGGCATGAGCCGCAGCTGGGCCAAGCACTCCACTGTCACATACCGATTTTTCGGGAATTAAATAATTAATTAATAATATATTTTCTATAATTTATATTAAATTATAAAGCAAATTAATCAAATAAAGTAAAAATGGGAAATAAAAATTATCTTTAATAAATCACGGTTGAAATCATTTTTTAAATAAATTTGTTGTGCGCAATTACACTCTTTAAAATTTTCTCAGATTTTTTGGAGTTACAGAATTAATTTTAATATTACAAAGATCAATTTTAGTAATTAATTAAACAAATTCCAAATTCCCTTTTCTCAGGCCGTTCTTGGTCCAATTCCACTCGGGTTATCGTCTCCGAGTCCCTGAGTTCCTGAAAAGTCCGACTTTAGAAAAATCCCCAGAGTTTCAAATCTGACAGACTTGGATATACTCAATTCCTTTTTAAAGAATATCCATTATTTTTTCCTTTGATTTCATCGAATAAAATCCATATCCTCAATATTCCAAATATTCGTTTCATCCCAAAATTCCTTTGACTCGATATTCTAATTATCTCTGTTAATCCGAAGCTTTCCCCCAAACTCTAAATTCTGCAAAATATCCCCTAGTTTCAAATTTCCAAAATACACCAATAATTAAAATATTCCAAAGTTCTGAAAATTTCTACAATTCCAATCTCCATAAAAATACTCCCGATATGTCCATATTCCGGTTTCCGCAAAATGTTCCTTTTTCCGAATCCCATATATATATATATATATATGTGTGTGTGTGGGGAGTATCGGAAAATTCTAAATATTTCTATAATTTTTAATTCAGAAATATTCCTTGAATTCTTAACTTTTAATTTCGCGAATTTTGGATTTTTCCAAAAACCCCCTCTCTTTCCTTTTTTTTTTCTCCCATCTTTTCTTTTTTTCCTTTTTGTTTTCTCCCTCTCTCTCTCCTATTCATCTTCTTCCTCTAGTCCTTCCTGTCTCTCTCTCCGATGGCCCTGCCCGTGCCTCTCAGCCTCCAGCCCAGCCCGGCCTCCCGCGCCTGCCTCAGCCGGCCTGCGCCGCTGCCCCTCCCCTAGGCCGGAGCCGCCTCCCCCGTCCGACGCCGTGAATCCCGCGCGGAGGTCGTGCCGCCCCGGGACTCCCTGCGCCCCGTGCCGCCCTGGGACTCCGGAGCCGCGCCCTAGAAATAGCCGCTGCCCCTAGCCCCTCGCGTGCCCTAGCCGCCGTCCCCTGCGCTGCCACCGCCGCTTGCTCCCTGCGCCTCCTCTGCTGCAGCACGCCGCCGCCGCCGCCTCCTCTGCTGCAGCCGCCGCCCCACACCTGCGTGCCGCCGCCGCTCCCTCTGCCCCGCCCCGGTCTGCCCTGCACCATGCGCCTGTTGCGCCGCCGCCGCCAGCGGGAGCCGAAGCTGCCGCCGGTGAGCATCTAGGCTTCGGCCTTCACAGCCCTCGCTCCCGTTTCTTTCTTTTTCTCCTGCCGTGTTGCGTCGTCGAGGTCGCCGTCCCGAAGGTTTCCTGTGGTGCGGCCGACTTCCTCAGTCCCAGCGCGGCCCCGGTCTCATCATCGTTTCGCCGGCGCTTCGCCTCGTCACCGTCGAATGCCGCCTTCCGCGCTGGATTCCCTCGATGCCTCGCTGTGTTTCCTCTGTGCTTGTCGTCGTCGCCGTCGCCTATCCCGGCACCCCGACTCCTACTCCTTGGTTCAGCGTTCGTCACTGGTCGGCCGGCGCCCTGACCTCCTCGGCTGAGAGCCAAGGCGAGCTCGTTTTCCCCTCTGCTGCTGTCATACGGGACCCGCCGATAGCAGTGGCGGAGGACGGAAAAAAAATAAGGTGTGGCGAAATCGACAACATAGATATCAAAGATTTCTCAATATATTGATTTATACACATAATATATCATGATCGTCATCTGCTATATAAGTAAAAGTATATTAAACTATTAAAGCGGACAAGCCAATTAATTTATAACAAATTACATTTTTCATCTACAAAATTACAATATGTACCTCTTGTTGTGGCATTGCCCTTGTCTTTTTCTTTTGGATACATCCTTGATCCTTTTGGCGTCCGACGGTCAATGGCGGCTCCAGGAATTTTTTATTGGGTAGTCTTTCTTGACATATCAAACTTCTACAACATAAGAAACTCAATACACACATATCAAATTAAGTTAAATTTACTAATAATTAACGACCGATCAAAAGCTACGTACCTATTTTATTTATACTCTCTCGTTCTCTCTATATATATATATATGCTGTAGTACAGAGCTCTCTGTATATATATACAGTCAACAGGCAACAGACTCGGGCGGGCCGGCCGAGTCGGGAGGCGGCGGCGCGGCGACAGGCGGGCGCGGGCGGCGCGGGGCGGGGGCTGCACGGGCGGGGCGGCGACCGGCGGGCACGGGCGGCGGCGCGGCGGGCACGGGCGGGGCACGGGCGGGGCGGCGACCGGCGGGCACGGGCGGCGACGCGGCGGGCACGGGCGGGGCGGCGACCGGCGGGCACGGGCGGGGCGGCGACCGGCGGGCACGGGCGGCGGCGCGGCGCGGGCGGCGGCGCGGGGGGCACGGGCAGCGCGGCTGCCTCCCGATCTGGTTTGTGCTTCTCTTCCTTCAAGGCTACAGTATTAGGCTTTGAGTTAGTGGATCGATTTTTTGGGTGGGATACTTCTGGGCCAAATTCTAGGGTGGTTCAAGGCCCACCTAGATCACCCTCTAGAGTGGGGAACGGGGAGTTCTTTTCACCGAAACTTCATTTTGTTTGGTGTGCTCATGGTACAGAATGATTTGGGGGTAAATTTTTTTAGAAATTTAAGGTATGGCGAGCGCCACACCTTGCCATACTGAGAGCTCCGCCCCTGGCCGATAGTACTCCTCAGTAGCTGACCGATGGGCCCTGGCGCACCCCTTTCCTCTCAGTATGACATGTGGGACCCGGCGCATTGTATTCCTGGTGACACAGACATATGGGTCTATATAATCCCGATGAACCACGGCCGTTTAAAACCCTAGATCCATCCGAGCTCTCCAATCTTCGTTAAAACCCCGGCCGATCTCGACCGTTCAATCCTTCTCGATTCAATCCGAACCATTAGATTATTTTTAACCCGTGGATCCTGCCACGTTAGCCCTAACTCTTTACAACTGAGTCGCCACCTCGACCGCCAACCCGTTCTCTCTGTCCACGTGGCAGCCCATCTCACCAGGAGTCCATCAGCCTTTTTCTCCCTATTCTATGGACTCAGTCCACCATAAACCCCGACACTGATCAGAGGGTCCCACGTATTTATCCATTCAAAAATAATTCCTTTATCAATCAATTCCGAAGGGATATTCCAGAGAATATTCTCTCTTTTTCTTTTTGGATTTGCTCTGAATTCAATCTTCCGGAGGTCGTATCTTTTCCGTTTGAACTCCGATTCGATCCATTCTTCTTTCTAAATTCATTTAAAATTATGATCTACATGTTTATGTACTTTTTATATACTGTTTATTTGGAGTTTCTTAGGGATTTTTCTCATTTTGTATGTAGTCGCATATATTCGCTGTTTCGGAGGATCATGGAGTCTACGGAAGGGTTCGAAAGAGCGGTCGAAGACGCTTTCTATTGCAAGACAAGTCACATGACAATCCCCTTGAGCATGTTGATCCCATTTGTGAAATCTATTTTGTTTCAATATTATTGTTTGCAATGTTTTAGAATGTTATTATTACGGGTATTTATTTATTGTCCAATAATCCTTGATTTTTATGGCCATATTGATATTGATTCCTTTACCTTGATACCCTGGGTGATAATATTGACTAGCTAGATGACTATTTACTGATCTAGCTAGATTGTTTAGGTTCTGCTTAGCTATGCCTAAAAACTTTAGCGTCATTTTATGTGGGGAAATTAATGATTCACTCATGATTAATTAATGATTAAGGGCAATAGTTTTATGACAGATTGTCGTGTTTGGTTAATTAATGTGACAACTAAAACTTAACTGAAAGGTGGGTTATAAGTACCAGGTTTATGATGTTGATAGCGGTGCTCATGACATTTAAGGACCGGTTCGTGGACTACTTGTTGCAAAGCAATATCCGTACTAACCATAAGCCAGAATAGGCAACGGCTAGACTTGTAGTGTAGCATGTCCCAACAGGAGGCACCACGGTGTGTTTAGTTGATAGGTGGTAGTGTCAATAAATGCACAATGACAATGCCAATAAGACCATATTTTGGGAGCCAAGAGTTTCTCTATGCTGGAAGTCGGGCCACCTCTACTGGGGACTTAGCCGGTGACCATTCTATTGGGCATGTTATGCAAAAGGTCTTGTCACGATTTTCTCCTTTGCAGTACCATGGTGGTATTTCGGGGTATGGTGACATGTATGGAATTGTGTCTTATGGGTAAAGTTGTACACTTCTGGCCAGAGTAAAACTATTCGAATAGCCGTGTCCACGGTCAACGGGCGGGCCTAGCAATGTTTTCTGTGATTAGTCCCACACTACTCATTAATGGTGATAAATGATCGAATCGGTATAGCTCCAATTTAGAGAGTTATGGTTTGGGCCTGAACTACGTTGGAGCACTATTCGGAGATTGGTTTAATGTTGAGTAATGATTGAACTATATTATTTTTGATGCTTTTAAATGTAAATATTTTAAATACTGTTTTATGCAAATAAACCATACTATGCCTTTCGTTTGGAATTCTGTTGCAGTACATTGCATTTCTAAGTGTGGCTTGTTGAGTACGGTGGGTGGTACTTAGTCTTGCTTTACTGCAATCATCAGAGTGAAGCTTAGCAAGGAGGAGAAGTTTGGTCTTTGGCTTATACCCCAGTTAAGCTGCTTGTGGCTTGGTGCTGAAGCTATGCTAGTTGCCGTTTCGCTGCAGTTTTCTTCTGTGTGAGGACTAAGTGCTTCTTCCAGAAGTATTTACCGTTATATCATTTTGGTTATGTTTATTAAATTATCGATTTATGTACCTCGGCTGATTTCTGGACGAGAATTTAATGCACCAATTAGCTTTGGAAATTCTGGTAAATTTCTGGGCGTGACATCCACCCTGCCTAATGGGTGCATCCGCCCCTGCTTGTCGATGTTTTATATCGATAATAATTAATATGGGGCTATGGGTTGATCTAAAGCTAGATGAATTCGAAAGACAAGACGATTTATACAGGTTCATGCTCTCGATGTGAGGTAATACCTTATTTCTATTGTGGTGTATTGTTTGCGCTATGTATGAGTTATATATGACGAGGAATCCTAACCCCCCCTTATATATGACAAGGGATAATGATTACAAGATAGGAAACCCGGTTGGATACGACTCAGGGTTCCATGTAGTACTCGGCAGGATTTTATCTCTTTCCTTATCGTACAAGGTTACATGAAGCCGAGTCTTATTCTACCTCTAATTAGATGGGCCGGCCCACCTCCTATTCGGGTGATCGTATTTGCCTTTTGTTAGGGTATCCGGGACTCATGACGTCTACAGTAGCCCCTGAGACCTTCATAGTTAAGTCACAGTTTGCTGCTGAGTGTTCTTCCTCTACTATGAAGAAATTTCCAAGTGACATCTTCCCGAGTGCTCGTTCTCCTGAGTACCTTTCTTCCCGGGTCCGAATTTTACCTCATCTCCTACATGCCCGTAAGTTTTCACTTTGATCCTCTCCATACCTATTCCGTTAGTTGACCATTAGATTTTTCTAAAGTGGCTATATTGCCCCTCTCTCATACTCATGTGCTACTACTTCAAAAATAGAAATCTCAAATTTGAAAGCTTTTAATTTACAATCAAATCAAATGGCACATGATCATTTGACGACAAATTTGAAAAACAAAATTTAATTTTCCAAATAATTTTTAAAAATTTTATTAAATGCGTACAAGAGTTTCACCGACAAATTGAAGACAAAAGTTATTTTTTCTTTGGGTTTAAATTTTGGTGTTATACAAATTTCATCAAATTTGATTTAAAATTTATTTAAATATTTTAAATTTTACTTTTCAAATTTGCAGTTAAATAATTTTATCCCCTTTATTCTATTTGTCGGAGGATTAAACCTCGACGGCGGGAAATCGGGAGACCCCCCTTTTGAGATTCGGCCAGGGGAGTAGTTCTCAGGCGAAGCCGACTTCGGGTGGAAGAAGATGAATCAACGCTCGGGACAGAAACAGAGGGGCCCGAGCTGGAGACAGAAAGGTCCGGACCGTCCGAATCGGGTCCGGACCGTCCGATCTGTTGTGACCACGCGGGAGAGACGGGGGGATTTTTACAGGTTCGGGCCGCCGGAGCGTAATACCCTACTCCTGTGTTTTGTACTATGAGAGAGAGAGAGATGAATGTGGAGCGGAGTTTACAAGGAGAACCCTGGGAGCTCGGAAGCTCACCGGGAACCCGGAGGTGGCGTCGGTCGTTCTACCAGCGACCGGACTCGAGGAAGGAGGAGGAGATCTCTGTTGTCTAAACCGGAGCCTGAGCTGCCTTCGTCTACGGCATGGATCCTCCTTTATAGGCGAGGGGAGTCCACAGTGCCGGTACGCGGAAGGAGATATTTTCCGGTGAGGTCTCCTGTGCGCCCCTCCGCCTGCGACACCCACGCCGGAGTTGGAGGAGCGTCCCGTCTCCCCTGTCCGCCTGCAACGCCCACGCCGGAGTTGGAGGAATGTCCCGTCGCTCATCTCCCCGCCAGCCGTGCCCACGCCGGAGCAGGTATGCAGCGGGCGGTAGAGTCGTGAGGATGTGATGGGGCGTCTGGTCGTCTGGTCGACGGAGCGGGGAGACATGACGGCGCACGCCTCAAGTCAAAAGGCTCTGACTGTGAACGGCGATTGCACAGTGAAAGGAACCTCCGTAGTCAAAAAGGTTCTGACTATACAGGAGCGGGCGACAGGCGTGTCTTGTCGCCTCATCGTTAATGTGGGTAGTTGGTCAACCGGTGCCGTCTACTGAGGAAGCCGATCCAGGAGAGGCACTCGGGAGAAGCCGCAGCCGATCAACTCGGGAGGTGCCGATCCCGCCGAGGGAAGCCGATGTCGACTACCTCAGTCGGGAGAAGCCGAGTCCCCCGTTGGCACCCGGGCCTCGGGACCGAGGCAGTCGGCACCCGGGGCCCGGGGCCGGGGCAGTCGGCTCCCGGGACCGGGGGCCAGTCGGGGGAGAACCACTCGGGAGCGGGTGGTTCCCGGGCTCTAGGTTCTTAGCTGGAGAATAACCGTAGTCGGCTATCACTGGTGTAGATTGTGGACCCTGGTGGAGCTGACGTGGCTGAAGACCCACGCGTCCCCAGGGCATGTGGGACCCCTTGTCCTATCTTGCCGACACTATTTTTACAGATGAATCTTTGTTCATGTCGAGAATTGCATTTGTCTCACTAAGCTAGTACATAAGTATGAGAGTAGGCAATATAGTCATTTTATGGCAAATCTAACCGTCAACTAACGAAATGGTTATAGAGACGATCAAAATAAAGACTTAGGGGCATATAATGAATAGGGCAAAATTCGAAGACATGAAAGAGATTGAGTAAAGTCTCAGAGGCACTTCAGCAATTACCAAAATCGACCATAGAAAATTCACCTTTGCATCTTCATAGTTTTTCTCTAGCCCTCAAGAGTTACAGGTATTTAGTTACGGTGAGTTGGCATAAAACTATACGTACCTCAACTGAGAGATATATATTTTCTTGCTAACACCGTTACGTACATAAGCCTTTCAATACCTTTAGGAACTCTCTCTCATATATATATATATTCCAGTACCTCCTAGGACCCCCCAAAAAAATCAACATTAGATCATTCTCCCTTTTTTTTACCTAATCGGTTCTGTTGTTGTTTGGGCTCTCAGGTGCTCGGAAAATATAATATCTTTTAAAGACGAGAGAAAACATTATCGTGGAGACACTGGTAAAACCTAGAAAAAAACTACATAATGTGACATTATCAATACCGTATAATGTAAACTGAATTTTTTCGCTACATGTCGGACGCCCACGTACTTATGCACATAGGACACACTCATATTCATATACACCTACATGAATGCATTCTAACATACATAGGCTTATCCGTACGTAGCAAACCAATTTGACCATAAGAATTGGGGGGATATGCAGTTTTGGAGTCGAAGGTGTGAGTGAACCTTTTACAGAACGAGGTTTGAAATGAAGTTATTTCCTCCACGATGTGATGGGAGTTGTCATGATGCGATAACTTGATAGTAATTAATTGCACATAAGGCCGTCTTGTTTAATCACTCGTGTATATAGTACCTTGTCAATTACAATCTAAACCAAAAAAGGCACGAAAACGATAAGGGAACCCCCTCCGGTCCCGAACAACGCACACACACTACTAGTACAGTGAGATGGATGGTCGAGTTCACGTCGACCATTAATTATAACTAACATATGTAGAACAATCGGTTACTGTCACTGAGGCAGTCACTATTGCACGGGAGAATGCTTGAGAAAGTTTGGGAGACCAATCTTTTTCCCGGTTGTCCTGACGTCCTCCTGCACCTTCTCCCTGTACTCCCCGAAGGTGAAGGCCCTGTATGGCGACGGCTCGCCGCACGTGCCGATGAGCGAGTCGTAGGACGGGCACAGGAAGTAGGCGACCGATAGCCGGTCCGTCTTGGCGTTGGCCACCACTTTGTGCTCCACGCTCTTGTACCTGTTGCTGCTCCACGCCTACAGCAAATTAAGCAGAGAATTAGCTAACAATTCAGGGGAGATCGATCGAAGAGATAGAAATGTATCCACACGCGCGAGACACGTCTGATGATATCCTCCTCTCTGTTTTCCCTACACGCCTGGCTGGTCAAAGCTGGAGCGCGCAATGTGTGTGCGGCAAAGTACGCAAGCGATCGGTGGCGAGAGACAGTACGTGCACCAGAGGCAGAGAGAGCGAGAGCTAGCGGCGCACTGTTACCTGAAACAGATCGCCAATGTTGACGATGAGGGCGTCAGGGCGGGGCCTTACGGCCACCCAGCGGGAGTCCTTCATGAGGTGTAGGCCCCCGACCTGGTCCTGGGACAGGACGGTGAGGAAGTCGCTGTCCGTGTGCGGCACCAGCCCGAACGTGTCCGCCGCGAACGGGCACGCCGGGTACCTGTTCAGCCGCAGGAAGCACGTCGTCTCGTCGCACCCCGCAGGGAACCGCGCCGCCCCCCCGGCGCCGTGCCCGGTCAGCCGCTCCGCCAGCGCCGCGGCCACCGTGTTCGCCACATGCGACATCGCCTCGGCCACCTCCTGCATCACGCCCCTGCATGCCCGTCACCACCACATCAGCTTCCGTTTATTTGTAAAGTACAACTAACCCTGCCAATCCGTACTGGGGTCCATGTACCAGTAGTAAATTCTCGAGTAACAACCGTGGTAAAACTGTAAAAGTTACCGATTACTATAGGACAGGTTTAATGGCCAGCGGCCGACCGGTTGGACGCCGGAGACCGGTTTCAGGGTATGTCGGCCGGCGGAACCATACGGATTTAAATTTAAAATTCAGAATTACATTTTACTTGAAAATTTGTCCAATAAAAAAATAGTAACATCGACGAGATCTTTATCAATGATTTAAAATCCAGTAGAATTACAATCGGACCGGATCTGTAATGTAATTGTCAATATGAGATAAATATAGTTAACGCAATTATCAACTCAATGCTTACGCACGATAATCCAGATGTCACTGGCATACGATGAACTCAGTAATTAACCTAGTGACAATGGTGCCATATATAGAGATCATGTATATGTCTGAGATATTTCTCTTGTTCTTCACTGTATATGAAAGCTGGAGATTGCGGATGGTATGCAACACATAATATAATAAGCATGTATATCACAACGCGTGGGACGGCGTTGGTAGGCTGGTTCGATGGACACGAAGGCGTTAAATTCGGTTAGTGTACTAAAAGGCTCGCATGTTTCGTGGGCACATATGCCACCGCACACATAATATCATCACTCATTGACTCACATGAGCGGAATATAGGAGTCGACAGGCAAGTTTGCTGCTCGCTTGGAAATTCTAGACCTTTTGTTTGTAAGGACATGCACGCGCGAATATAGCGATCGCGCTCGCGCGCGTATGTGTCAAACAGTCCCGGTGCGTACGTGCACAAGAGAAATATCCTATGAATGATAGCAAACAGATACCTCATTTTCTTAGCCGTGTGCCTATTAGTGCCTTTTGTACTACTCTAGTACTATTCAAGACGCATGACACTATAACTGTGGTTGGGAGAGCTTGTATGTGCAACTGTGAAACTACGATCGAGCTAGTCTACTGTGCACATAGGCCAATATTGTTAGTGTCCAGAGATGAGCCTGTTACATGCATGCATATGCAAACCTCATGGAGGTACCTCTGTTGCATCAAAAGGACAACGAAGCGAGCCTCTCGGCTAAAGTGTTTGCGCGCGCGCGCTAAGGAAAACAGGTTCAAAGTATCAAACCAAACTGATACCATGCACATATAAAAGGCATTATATATGGAGTATAATTAAGGCGCAACTAGTGCAGTGCACACTGTACGTAACGATGATACGAGTGAGTTAACCAGGTGGTACGTACCTTAGGGAGGTGAGCTCTCCGAAGTCGCAGTCCTCCCCGGAGATGCTGGCGAGCGGGACGTGGAACGCCTCCGACCACGAGAGGTGGCGGAGCGACGTGGCAGTGGGGTTGCCCCACCGGTACGAGCCGTTGAGCAGGCCGGCCTTCTCCTTGGTTTCGAACGGCAGGCGGAACAGCCTCGCCTGCCCCCTCCTCATCTCCTCCATCAGCTCCCGGCTCACGCCGTGGTTGGTCAGCTGGAAGAAGCCCCACTCCGAGGCCGCCCTCGCCATGGCGTCCTCGCACGCCTTCCTCTCCCTCGCGCCGCCGCTTGTCAGCCCCTTCAGGTCGATCATGGGCAGGTCGCGCTCCAGCACGGCCGAGCTGATCTCGGACGGCGCCGGCGCAATGCCGTCGCCGTTGCGAAGCAGAGCCAGCGCGCGGTAGCTGTCAGCCAGAGGCGGGTCGATGGCGATCTCGGCGAAGGCCGGCATGGTCGGGAAGACGGCTACGTAGGCGAGGTTTTCTGTGTCTACAGCCGTACGCGTCACACGCACTGCACGCTAGCTAGCTTCTGGCTATCGCAAAGCGCGCGTCGACGAATGCTGCTGGATGCTTGGATTCGAGGCCGGCCTATATATAGGTGCGAGGGGCTAGCTCCTGGGACGTCGTACGTGCGTGCGACACTTGTAGGAGTCATGGGTAGGGGTAGCTTCGTTCCAAAAATGTGTGGGGGTAGCGTTATGGTTATGGGCCGTTTGACTAGGTCACCAGGCTTCGTTTGCTACAGAGGGATTAAGATCGGTTAGCTGAAAATGTGGTACAAATCAATCCCATTTTTAACGGTTAGGATCGTTCCAAAATTCATAATGCATCTATAAACCTAATTACCCCTTCTCTCTTCACTTGCCTGATTCACCTGATTGTCACCGTCACGTTCACCCGATCCCGCTGCACCGCCGCTTCCCTTCGTCCTCCCTCTCCTGTCTCCTCCCTATCTCCACCACGTCCTCGGAGCCATGGTTGTAGCTGCTCCTAATATCCGGTGCGATTCTCCTACACTGTCTTTCCTCTTTTGTCTTCAGCTTCTTATGCTCATGAGCGAATCTACATTATGCTTCTTTGGTGTCTAGGACACCCGGTAAAATAAAAAATTTTAGTACTAATACATGATAATCAGAGTATTAATATGTGATATATGTGTTATTAGGTATGTATATATGGGACACCTGGTAATTTTTGTTTTAGATTCGCCACTGCTCATGCTATCGGATCCGTCACTGCCACCTTCTAGCCACATAGCCTCCATTGCTCTACCGCACACCCTGCCCACCGCCTTTTTTTACCCTCAGGGCTTTGACGGTACCACCGCACCCTGCCGGTCCTGCCCCCTCGTACTGCCACCAACAAAAAAAACTAATCCAGTGAAAGCTTGTCGGGAGATAGCCAGCGATGAGGGCTGACCAAGGATGTCATCATTGTTGCCATCATCGTGGATGAGTCCTCTCCATCTTCTTCCTTGCACCTCCTACTATTGCTAGTGTTGGATCTTTGATCCAATGGCGTTCATCCATCGACTAAGATTTGGGGAATTTTTAGTCGATTGATAAATAGTAAAGATGACTAAGATTTAAGGTGGCACAAAACTCAATACCAACCAATGGCCTAGAAACCAATTGTAATCGGAAAAAAGTTTCTTTCTCCTCGAATATAGCAAAACAATTAATCTAATTGCCCATGTTATTTCTTTCATTTCCTATGGACCTATATAAAACATATTTTATTTTATCATTAAAAAGGCATATACCTTCTATTACTTAAATACATCTTTACAGAGGAGGAACCAAAACTAGTCTCACAAGTGGAACACATATTGAAAAACATATTGAAAATTCACGTTTATATTTGTTCTTGAGATAGTTTAGACTCTACGAGGTATAGGCATTTACGTGGTGTTCTTTCTAACTTATTTGTTCTGGCTTATAAGCCGTACGTAAAACGAGAAACGTCATTAGCATATGATTAATTAAGTATTAATTATTAAAAACTTAAAAAAATAGATCTGTTTGTTTTTTTAGAGATACTTTTATATAGAAAATTTTTGCAAAAAATATACCGTTTAGTGTTTTGGAAAGCGTGCGCACGGAAAAAAAAAAACTGCTGGTAGTTGAACTTGTGAACAGCACCTTAATGTTAGTAAGGAGGTAATATACCTCTTGCCTAACTCCATGAGGTATATATACGTCTCTATATCTCCTAATGACTTTAAAAAATCTTAACATCGTTGACCATACACTTTTGTTCTGATTATAGGCTAACCGGTTTAAAGTTTTTACCTTTCAGACAGTGGAGACTTTTTAAGGATAAGAAGAAAAACTCGAAAACAACAAAGATGAATTTAAGCTAGGAGAACCATATTACTCCCTCCGTAGTACAAAATATGAAGACAAAAATATCTAAACTTACACAAAAATGGTAAGTCCGTATATAGAAAC
Source organism: Oryza meyeriana var. granulata (assembly GCA_003991445.1). Lineage (NCBI taxonomy): Eukaryota > Viridiplantae > Streptophyta > Magnoliopsida > Poales > Poaceae > Oryza > Oryza meyeriana. The sequence goes on along the minus strand of RYFJ01000273.1, from coordinate 415,213 downwards.
ACTACAACAAAGTTTATTGAAACAGCACCTCGCACAATATTAATTCTTATCCTAGACTTAGTGATGCGCAATTTCGAGCTCGTTAATTCAAATGGAAAAGTGTAAGGGCGAATTGAGGTTTTGAACCGAGCAAAAGGCCATGTACGGTGACATACGGACGTGGAAAATACGCTCATGTTGGTCGTGACCATCATGTAGGAGCAGTACGCGGCTAATGTTCGTGTGTGTACCCACTTAACTCATGTGGCTCGCTCCATGTTTCACAAGAACTTAGTAGTATTCCAATCTCCATAATTAATTCCGAATTGAAAATTGTAGAAATATTTAGAATTTTAGAATTTTTCGATATTCCTAATATATATATATATATATATATATATATATATATATATATATATAAGGGATTCGGAAAAGGAATATTTTACGGAAACCGAAATATGGACATATCGGGAGTATTTTTATGGAGATTGGAATTGTGGAAATTCCCTGAACTTTGGAATATTTTAATTATTGGGGTATTTTGAAAATTAGAAACTAGGGGATATTTTGTAGAATCTAGAATTTGGGGAAAGCTTCGGATTAACAGAGATATTTAGAATATCGAGTCAAAGGAATTTTGGGATGAAACGAATATTCAAAATATTGAGGATATGGATTTTATTCGATGAAATCAAAGGGGAAAAATAATGAATATTCTTTAAAAAGGAATTAAGTATATCTGAGTCTGTCGGATTTGAAACTTCGAGGACTTTTCCGAAATCGAACTTTTCAGGAAGTTAGGGACTTGGAGACGATAACCCTAGTCTAGGTAGAAAAAAAAGGTGCAGAGGAATTGGATCAAGAACGGTCCGAGAAAGAAAATTTGGAAGTTGAGACCAACAGGTAAGTTGGAATGGCAAATGGTTGTACTCCTCTCTCTAACTAACTTGTATGACCGTGCACCATTCTAATTAATTACGGTCAAAATATTTTGTTGTTTTAACTGCATGAATGTCTGATAATCTAATTAGCTCCTTTTATATATGTCACTAGCTGGATACAAATTAAGCTGGTTCGGGCAGAGATAGCTAAAGCATAACTTAGGTCTGAACTAGGGTTTGAGAATACCATGGTAACCGCTCGGTTATCAGTTTTATTGAGCCGGTACGGTAACAAATTGCTCGGATACTTCTCTCCGGGCGTCCGCTGAGCAAGCAGCGATATGTGGGACTGAACTGAGAAAATAAATTATTTTTATTGGTCACAGGAAATGAAGCATATGAAGCATGCAGGGAAGAGTGACGCTGGATGTTAGCTAGCTTCTCACCTCTTCCTCTTTCTCACTTTAAAGTTTTTTTTCTAAATTATTTATCTAACTTATGATCCGATTACATGTTGTATTCATCGTAAGTAAATCTTTATAACAAGATCTTAGTTGATTATATTCTAATAAAAGAAAAAATGTGTATTTCAACCATTAAAATTTGATGTTTCATATGTGAGAAATGAATTTCAGCTGCTATTTGACCATGTTGCATATTTTAAGTTTTTATTTGTAATGTATTTTCTAATGTTGTATATGGTGTTATTTAGATGTTTAAATAAGTATTTTCTGATGTTTGACTAGTTTATTTACAAATATTGCGTGTGGTATTTTATGATATTTCAGTAAGTATTTTGTAATGTTTAAACAATTACAATTGGATGTTTCATATATGATATAAAAATATTTTAATTAGAAATATAATTATTTATATTTATATTTTTTCATTGAAAATATAATTATGTGATATCTTGTTGTAAATATTTAATTATAACAAATATAACGATATAATGGATCATAAATCAGATAAATAATATAGAAGAAAAAATCATCGAAGAAAGCGAAGAGGTGGGGATGAGCATGTACAACATATAGAAAATGGCATAAAGCATGCAAACAACATACATGCATGCGTTCGCACGGAGAAAACCAAAGAGACGACGTTGTGCACCTAAATGTACATACCGTGGAGACAAAAACTAGATCAGACGACAAGGCTAGACCAGGGATACATGCACCTGCTGCAGTGGCATCGGGAAGGGCATCCGATTTTTTGTGATTCATCGGACGGCTGGTTCGTAGTTGTGTCCAAAATTGAGGCAGGCCGACATTAATTGGTCGGAGAGCTGGGATTTGGCATCTCCCCGACCTGATAAAAAAGACCAACCAACGCACACAGCTGCACACTAGGGTAAGAAGAAATGTACCATAGAAAAAGGAGAGGCAGAGAAGTCAGCAAGGATGGAACTAGAATTTTCTCGAGCCTAGGGTTGAATTAGTTTAATTTTCATAGGTTTGTCTTATTTTCTCTTCTATTTTTTGAAATTTTTAAGTATTATTTCAATGGGTATTTAGGCTCAGGAGTAGACTCTGGTTCTAACTGCCCTACTCCTGGTTCCACCCCCGAAAATTAGGAATTAACTTCAGTTACACCAAATTTAAGATATCCTTTTATTATAAAAAATTACTCCGTAATATGGAGCTAGAACATTGATAAAAAAAAGTTACTATATTAACACGTCAAGATACATTCAGGTTTGATATATTCTTCGCATCCGTATGTCGAGCACCCAATCGATAATGTGAATATATCTTGACCATTGTACGCATGGAGCCACGTAACGAGAGAACGACTTTAATTATTCAATTCAGTGTTCTCCATCACACACACACACACATATATATATATAGGCTATGGTGCTTCACGAAGCACGGGGTTGCCCCGTGTTTCGCGACCATTGCTACAAATTAGAAGTTTAAATGAGCGATCCAAATCGTTCATCATGATCTCCATATTGAAACAAGGTTGGAGACCAAATTTTATATTTTTTGAAAATTTTTTACTATTTTTTAGATAGGTATGAAATCTTGTTAATCTAAAGACTTCAAAACCGTCCAAAAACTATAAATTTGTACCCCTCTTAAAAATAGTAAATTTTTTTTGAAAAATGTAAAAAATGATGAACTGTTTGGATCGCTCATTTAAACTTCTAATTTGTAGCAACTGTCGCGAAGCACGGGGCGATCCGTGTTTCGCGAAGCACAGTAGCCCATATATATATATATATATATATATATATATTTATATATATATATATATATATATATATATATATATATATATATGACCAGTGAGCTATGTGTAGGCTAATAATGCCCCTAATAAAGAAATCTCACAGAGGCTTGCTTTCGGCGCTTGCTTTCGGCGGGAAAGTGAATGCGAAAGTGACATAAAGAAGACTGAAGAATCCTGCTTTCGGTGGGAAAGTAAATGAAGGTGGCGTATTCGTGAAGCCACGGTGCTGTGAAGATAGGCACGAATTCTCTGAAGAGCTTCCCTCCCAGAGCATCTATAAAAGGAGAGGTCTGCTCAGTGGGAGAACACGCAACACATCAACGAAGCGAAAAACTTCCTCCAAGCAGAGCTTCCATCCACCCTCTAGCCTTAGTAGTAGTAGCCTGATAAGAAAATACCTTGCAAGTATATAATAGCAAGGAGTGTAATATACTTCAGTAAGGTAAGCTAGTAAGTTTGTTTTTCATCCTTCGGGGTTCCCGAAAGGGAAAACCATATGTAAACTTGTTTGTTTAATTATGAAGTAAGTCTTCTTTAAGTATTCCCTGTCTTTTTATTTTCTGGAAGAATGTTTATGCGAGGGACCCTATAGGAGAAACCTCTTCGATAGTTCTCGTTTACAGCCTGCATCTCAAATAGGCATCAGGAGAACCGTTATCGGTAGAGAAGTGTTCCCTTCGGGTGGAACTGCCTGGGGAGAAGATAAACTCTCTGTCAGAAAATAAAATATGACTAGGGATATCTGAGAAAATTTTGCTTCTAAAAAACAAATAAGTGATAAATATGGTGAGTACCGAGTAGGATAACACAACCAATCGTTTTACACCCGGCTGTACTAGTGGTTTCGCCAGCCAAAAAGGATCCTGCAAAAAATCGCTATCAGTGAATAGTAATCGTGAATAGTAAATTGGAACAGTAATTTAATTGTGAACAGTAACCTGATTGCTGTGAACAGTAGTATACAGTAATATTTGTTGGTTAGTAGTCAACGAGTGGTGAGTAGAAGTTGGTATCAGAGCCTGGTCATCATTGAAAAACTAAAATATCTAAATATAGAAGCTAATATTGGAAAGGTAATAAATACAAAGGAAAATATCAGTTTAAGGTGTAGATTGAATCATACTGAAGACCATAGCTGGCACTCTAATAATAGTTAGCTAAATCTAATTGTTGATTTAATATATAATTCTTATCTAAATTGGGGCAAAAGACAAGAAGATTTAGAACTAAAATTTGAAGGATTATATAAAGAACATAAGAAAGCTGAAGAACAATTCTCCCTGATTAATAATAAGCTAAATTCTACATTAAACTTGCTAGAAGAATTTAAGGAAAGACAAAGTAAAATAGCACAAAATAGTGATTACTTCAAGGAAGATTTTGTTCCCTTGTGTAAAAAAGTAGACAAAGTTTTAAATACAGAAAAAGTGCTGAAAAATCTAGACCAAGAAATACTCGAAATTAAAAAACAAATAGAAGAAGTAAAAACTTTAGTACTCCCTAATCAAGGTAATAAAGAAATAGTTTTAGCCTCATCAGGAATAGTTGCCTCTTCACAAGCCATAAACTCAGAAAAATGGACTTATCTAGGAGTCTCCTTAGAAGAATAGCTAGCAGAGAAGACAAAACCCTTAGTAATGTTGATAAGCAAAAAGGTAAATATGATGAAATAGATGATTTAGAAGACATTGCAGATTTGGATAAACAACTGGAAAGATACCAGAGAGACACTTTAAGAGCAATAAAACCTCAGCAGATATATAGTATGGGGTTTTTTGAAAATAAAAATGGGTTATACAGAATATCTAGAGAAGTAGAACTTAGTGTTTTTAACAAACCAGTCGAATTAAAAATAGTAGCTAAAGAATTTGAAAATGGATTAAAATATGCAGGTTATAAGTATATTCACCAAGGTATGTACATAATAGGAATCAAGGGTATGACAAGAAAGAAATTAGGTGCAAAAGTGTTAATAACTTTGCTGGATAAAAGATGGGACACAATAAATAAAGCAGCATTAGGTTTCTTAGAAGGAGATATGAATGAGAATAGATTAATAACCTATATAGCTCCAGATTTAATGATGCCTGTAAAGGAATTTATAGATAAAATGAGTTTTGGTTTTCAAACTAAGGGGTATGAAGAATTTAAAGGGACAAATTTGCTAATAAGTATAGAATTTATAGGAAGACTAACTAATAGAAGTGCTTCTAGATATAAACTAAATGTAAATGATGTTATAGAAAGTATGCAATCAAAAGGAATAACTTTTATGAGCCCATTAAAAATAAGTTCTGAAGAAAGAGCAGGAGAAGAATGGAATATCAGTGACCTAATAGAAAGTAAAACTTTAAGCCAGCCTGAAAACTACATAAGTTACCAAAATAATAAAGGAAGTACCAGCATTAGGTTTATGAATTATAAGTCCAGAGCTGCAGACGACCTAGACACAGAAACTACTGATAAAGATATCATAGACAATAGAAGGCATAGCATCTCTGAATTCATGGAAAAATTAGATCAAGAAAGTGAAATAAAATACTATGAGGATAAATTAAAAGAAATATCTATAGAATATAATAATTCTATGAAAAGCGAATGGCCTAAAATAAGGGATAAAGAACTTTATTTTTATAGAGAACTAGCTAGTCTAAAGAAATCAAAAAAGGATAAAGACAGGATTGTAGAAGTCCCCATAATCCAAAATAGTAAAACTGAACAAAAAGAATTAGAAGAAAGAAACAATAATAAAGAAAAACAAAGAGTTGAAGAGAAACTAAGAGAAGAAGAGCAATGGGAAGAGAATGAGAGGTTGCTCTTAGAAAGCTATGAAGAAGAAATGAGACTAGTACAAGAAAGAGGAAATATAGAAGAAATAGAAGATGGTTCAGAACAATATAATGATTTTATAAACTCTTTAGACGATATAGGTCTACAAAATTTAGACAATGCAATGGAAGCAATGGAAGTAGACTTAGGAACAGGAAAGAGAAAGAGATATGGTGAAGGCTCTGTAAAAAATGAAGGAGAAAGAGAGAGATCAACAAGGGCAGCAGGAAAATGGCCTCCGGAAAGAGAAGAGTATGCATATAATTACATCCTTGGACAATATAGACACATGGGTACTAAGAGGAGAGAATTTGAGAGATCAGTAAAGTTTCAAAATCAAAAGAGTGATGGTGCTATATTAAACTTAGCCGCACATGACCCTATTGATTGGCCAAATATTATTAGCATATGGAAAGGATTAATAGTTCAAAAATATATACAAAACCAGCACAATATAGGAAACAAGGTAGAGGATATGATAACTTACTTAGAAACTTTCTTAGGTGAATCTGCTAAAGTTCTATGGAAACAATGGGTTGAAAAGAATCCTAATAATTATGAAGAACTAAAAGAGCTGGTAGCAATCCTCATAATTTTGCAAATGTGATATCTAACATCATTATAGCTGAAGATCCAGAATTAGGGTATACAACCCTACAGAATGAAAGATTAAAGAAATAGAGAAATTGACATTAACAAGCTGGAAAGGCATAAAAGAATTCTCCCAACATTATCTATATAATGCAACAACTGCTAAGCAAGGGTATAACAGAGGTATAGTTGAAAGATATTTCAATAAACTACCTGATCCATTAGGAAGCATGATTTTTGAAGAATATAAAAAGGAAACTGAAGGAGCTGAAATTAACATCTCACAAGCAATAACCTTTGTGTTTAAACAGCTAAGAAAGATATGCACAGGAATACAAGCCCAAAGATCTATGAAATATTCTGACTATAATTTTTGTAACAATATAGTACAGATACCATTATCATATGGGGAAGATAAGCCTAGAATTAAAAGAAATAATAAATTTCAAAATAGAAATAGTAATAATATTAGAACAAAAAGAAGGTACTTTTTAAGAAGATCGGATAATAGAGCCCCGTTTCTACATAAAAGAAATGTGAGACGATATAATCCTAGAAAAACATATGATAGAACATGTAGATGCTTCATATGTAATTCTCCTGATCACTTAAGTAAAACATGTCCAAATAAAGATCAAAAAAGGTACTCTAGTAAGTATGAAGAACAAGAGCGAGTACTAATTATAGATAGTGTAAATGAAAACATATTAATATGTGACGATGAAATAAAGGATGATGAATCTATATATTCTATCATAGAAACAGACGAAATAGAAAATACTAATGAAGAATATGAGTCTAGTGAGGAAGAAATAGATCTAATTGACGAACTAGCAGGAATGAAAATCGAAATGATGGATCAATTAAGTTGTGAACATGATTGGATTAGAGGAAAAGGTGATTACAATATTAAATGCGCTTTTTGTATCTACTACCCTAGCCAAGAAAATAGAGTCACCTGTAGTATATGTCTAAAACAAGCCTGTGCTGAATGTATAAGAATAAACAAACAAAAATGGAGAAAAGAAGTAGAATTAGAATCAGATGACAGGATACTCTCCAACAGAGTACGAATTTTAGAAAATAGAATAAACAAATTAGAAGCGGAATTGGAAGATTTAAAAAATAGCTGTAAAGTAAGGCTCTACTGAAACAAAGACTCCACAAATACTGAATTCAAAGAACAATTAATAACATTAAAAGACAGTAATACTGCCAAGCTAATCCAACTAAAGGATGCAATTACCAATTTTGGAAATAAGTATATAGTAAAAATGCCTTTCAAAGAAATAGTAGGAATAAGGATACCAGTAAAAGTGAAGCTATCACCAAAGATATCATATAAAATACTAGATTAGTAGACACAGGTTGTACAAAAAATATTATTCACGACAAGTTCTTCATAAAATGTCCTGAGTTAGTTCATACAATTGATGATAATAAAGCAGAAGTCTCAACAGATATGTCAGGAATAAGGAAAATTCATAACCAGTTAGCTTACAATATCGATTTATACATCAACGGGACAAGATATATAATAGATGAAATTACAATAAGAGATTTATCAATGATAAATGATGATATGATAATAGGCTTAAGATTTTTACAACAATCGGTACAAGCCACACTAATACATGAACAAGGGATTACATTCATCCCCTACCATGATAATGTTTCATATATCTCAGAAGTACGAAAGCGTGGTGGAACCTCCTCCTCCTCTTCTTCCAACCTAGATAACCTTGACCCTAGAAGTACAAAATCTGAGCGTAGTGAAAATATAGAAGAGCTTAGTGAAAATATAGAACAATACTATATGGCAAATTCTAATATAGAATGCATAGGTCTACAATCTTTCGCTCCAAATTGGTATAGGGATATAAAATCTAAAAGAGATATTGAAAGGGTTATCCAAAGACTAGAAGACATTCAAATAATAGGAGAAATCCCTATGAAATACTGGGAGAAAAATTCAATTCTCTGTAAAATTAATATAATAAATCCGGACTATATAATTAAAACATGCCCAATAGAAGCAACTCCAAAAGATATAGAAGAATTTAAAATGCATATAGAGGAATTGTTAAAATTAGGAGCAATAAGGGAAAGTAGGAGTCCACATAGATCAGCAGCATTTATAGTAAGAAACCATGCCGAAGAAGTTAGAGGTAAATCCAGAATGGTCATTAACTATAAAAGGTTAAATGATAATACCATAGAAGATGCTTATAATATTCCTAGCAAGCAAGAATGGATCAATAGAATACAAGGTAGTAAATATTTTTCAAAATTTGATTTAAAAGCTGGGTTTTTGGCAAGTAAAAATGGCAGAGGAATCTATAGAATGGACTGCGTTTACGTGTCCTCAGGGACACTATGAATGGCTTGTAATGCCATTAGGATTAAAAAATGCGCCTGCCTTATTCCAAAGAAAAATGCAAAATATATTTAACGAAAACCAAGAATTTATATTAGTCTATATAGATGACTTGTTGATATTCTCAAAAACATATAAGGAGCACATTGCTCACCTTGAAATCTTTTTCAGAAAGGTAGAACAAAATGGGTTAATTTTATCCAAGAAGAAAATGGAAATATGCAAGGAGAAAATCAATTTCCTTGGTCATGAAATAGGAGAAGGCAAAATACATTTACAAGATCATATTGCCAAGAAAATTTTACAATTCCCTGATGTCATGAATGATAAAAAAGAGTTACAGCAATTTTTGGGGATTATAAATTATGCTAGAAATCATATAGAAAATTTAGCAAAACTAGCAGGACCATTATACGCGAAATTAAGAAAAAATGGCCAAAAATATTTTAACTCTGAAGACATTAGATTAGTAAAGATAATAAAAGAAAGAGTTAAAGGTTTAAAACCCCTAGAATTACCATTAGAAGATAATTTTTTTATTATTGAAACTGATGCATCCCAACAAGGATGGGGCGCTATATTAAAACAAAGACCTACTAAATTTTCAGCCAAAACAGAAGAAAAAATATGTAGATATGCCTCTGGAAGTTATAAATTAAAAACTATGAATAATACAGACAGAGAGATACTCGCAATAATTAATGCGATAAATGCTTTTAGACTATATTTAGGTTTTAAAGAATTTATAGTTAGAACAGATTGTGAAGCAATCTGTAGATATTATAATCAACTTAATAGTAAAAAGAGTTCTACTAGGAGGTGGATTTTATTTGAAGATATCATTACCGGAAATGGATATAAAGTTATTTTTGAGCATATTAAAGGAAAAGATAACCATTTACCTGATTTGCTTTCTCGTGTACCTATCTTGCAGGTATGAAGAGATCAATGAATTATAGTGGAGTTGAATTCTTCACATTCGAGATGATAATAAGTTGAAAATATTTCCACCCAATACATATAAATTTAAACCAAAAGATCACATAGTTATAGATGAAGTGCAAGAATGCATCCTAGATAATTTCTGGTATCAATATAATAACAAAAGAGAAGAAAAGGGATATATGTTGTCAATATTAAATAGCCTTTCTGAATATTTCCATCAAATAAATGAATCAATGCCTATTTCTCAAAATATTGAAACTATAGACCAAAAACCCATATATGTGGTTTTTGAAGGAAAGGTTCCAGGAATATACATATCCTTTGAACAAATAATAGCCCAGAAGATAGACTCAAAATTAACGGGTGGAATATCATGGAAAAAATATAAAGATATTGAAGAAGCACTAAGTCAGGCAAGAAAAATATTAGGAGTAAATTACTATATAGAGCCAGCAGCCAAAGAATATATCCAAAAATACAAAAGATTGAAGAATAAGAAGGCTCCAGAGCCCCTTCATTATATAAATATAAAAGAAGAAATGCCATCTAAAAAACCCACATATAAAGAATGCCTAACAAAGGGAATTGACCCTTTAGATGGTGAATATATAGACTGGAAAATAATAGAAAAATTTGAAGAAGTTTCTCCCCAGTGGAAGAAAGAATTCAAGGAAGAAATACTCAAGGAATTAAAACAAGAATTAAATGAGAAGTTTGAAGAGATGAAAAAAGTTTATGATGAAAAATTTGAAATATCTCTCTCAGATGTAGATACCATGGATATTGGTGGTCATGGGCAACCAGATCACTAAAATTATTAGCCAAAGAAAAAGCAAATATTAAATTGATAAGGTATTATCAATTATTCGGGCATGACCAGTGAGCTATGTGTAGGCTAATAATGCCCCTAATAAAGAAATCTCACAGAGGCTTGCTTTCGGCGGGAAAGTGAATAGTAATCGTGAATAGTTCTAATAATTTTAACAATTCCTCTATATGCATTTTAAATTCTTCTATATCTTTTGGAGTTGCTTCTATTGGGCATGTTTTAATTATATAGTCCGGATTTATTATATTAATTTTACAGAGAATTGAATTTTTCTCCCAGTATTTCATAGGGATTTCTCCTATTATTTGAATGTCTGCTAGTCTTTGGATAACCCTTTCAATATCTCTTTTAGATTTTATATCCCTATACCAATTTGGAGCGAAAGATTGTAGACCTATGCATCCCTATGAAATACTGGGAGAAAAATTCAATTCTCTGTAAAATTAATATAATAAATCCGGACTATATAATTAAAACATGCCCAATAGAAGCAACTCCAAAAGATATAGAAGAATTTAAAATGCATATAGAGGAATTGTTAAAATTAGGAGCAATAAGGGAAAGTAGGAGTCCACATAGATCAGCAGCATTTATAGTATTACCGGAAATGGATATAAAGTTATACATATATATATATATATATATATATATATATATATATATATATATATATATATATATATATATATATATATATATATGTCGGAGGACGAAACCTCGACGGCGGGAAGTCGGGAGATCCCCCTTTTGAGATTCGGCCAGGGGAGTAATTCTTAGGCGAAGTCGGCGTCCAGTGAATCACTTAGTAAGGTCCGGACCGTCCGAACCAAGATCGGACCGTCCGGCCCGGGGACCCGGGGTGAGGAACGGCAGCGGATCGACACTCGGGAACTGGGGCCCGAGCTGGGAGAGAGGGGTTTGGACCGTCCACAGCGGGCCCGGACCGTCCAAACCGCGGTGAAGCGGAGGACGGAGGCTGAAGGGTCCGGACCGTCCGAACCGGGTCCGGACCATCCGAACCGAGGAGATCCCGCGGGAAAGACGATGAACAGCACACACGAGGGAGACGCGAGGATTTATACAGGTTCGGGCCGCACGGAGGCGTAAAACCCTACTCCTGTGTGCGTTTGGCTATGAGGTGGATGAATGTGGAATGCGGTTACAAGGCGGATCCCGGAAACACGGAAGCTCACCGAGAACTTGAGGGTCAGAGAGAGGTAGCTTAGTTGCCTAAGGCGGGAACTCGCCCCCCTGGTGTCGGAGGCATGGATCCTCCTTTATAGAGTCAGGGGAGTCCACAGTGCCCCGACAGAGAGAGAGGTTGCTATGTCTTGTTGCACGCCCGTGGCCGCCTGCTGCGCCGCGCCGGGGGGACGTCTAGTCGCCCACGCTCGCTCGCTGAGCCGTGCGGGAGGCACGCCGGGTCGCCCGGTCGCCCGCTGCGGGCGGCTGGTCTGGTCGGCTTCTTGCTGGGCGGCTGCGTACGGCTACAGCAGCGCACCCTGTTGAGAAGTGACAGTACACGTCGCTGTGTCTCGGACTGTGCAGGGAACAGGCCCACGGGGGGCCGTCTTGAGAATCCATGCGCGTCCGACCGGGCGGCGGGGCGCGGCACGCCCCGTCGCCTGTCACCCGGGTCTGGGGGGCGGTGCCCCCGGGCACGGGGAGGCGCGGTCGCAGCCGGTCGTCAGTCGTGCAGGACGTGGCCCCGGGGAACTGACGTGGCCGAAGACCCACGCGTCCCCGGCGACTGTGGATACCCCCAGTCCTGTTTCGCCGACAATATATATATATATATATATATATATATATATATATATATATATATATATATATATATATATATATATATACACCATCATAATAACATGAGAACATATGTGTATCTTTCAATCGTTTTTATTACTGGTATATATTTCTATTTATATCGTATGATATGTATTGTGATCAGTTCGTGCATGGTCCAAGAGTAGCCAGCACTAGGTCAAAACAAACCTTTTCAGAGGCTATCCACGTAGAACAAAATTGGGTGGACGGTAGCCAGGGTTTACAATGCCGACGGAAACCGGTCAGTTTTCACGAAATTCCGACGTTTTGACGTGGCTCGATAGCAAAAGTTGACTGAAATTTCGGTGGGTTTCATCCAAATTCAAATTTGAATCGATAAATAACAAAAAAAATCATATAAATAGTATGATATTTGTAGAACATATTGGAATAAAAAAATTCCAAAATATCATTGAATTCCAGTGTAGTTTTTGAACTGGACATGTTTGAAATAATGAAAAAAATGCTTAATTGAAGTAATAAAGGATTTCCTGGGCCAAAATCCCACTATCCCATGGTCCATGCGTCCATAACTTTGGCCCAGCTAGCCCATTTTCTCCTTTAACGTATCTCTACCTCCATGTGCTAGAAGCTAGAATGTAATATATATTAAATATTGCATATTAGATCATAAAATTTATTTGGAAGTGCATGCCAAAAATTTTCCCCCACCTTGACATAATTTTTCCTATTTTCCTAGTATTTTTCCTCTACTTTCCACATTTCTCGGCAAAGAAAAGGTTCCGTTAAATTTCAATCGGTTTCTCGATAATATTTGTCGGTTTTCGGTAAATTTCAACTGGCTTCACCATTGTTTTACCGTAATTGCCGGTCAAAATTTCAATTCTTCCGATCAAAATCTTAGTAAAACCGTTCAAAATTTCGATATCTTTGGCGACAAAGCAATCGAGCTCAGGAATTTGAATTTAAATTTTGGTTTGTGAAATTTGTCCGAAAATTATCAGTTTTCGGTCGGTTTTCGCAATAACCGACAAACCGGCACCATCCAGCGTCGGGAGCACCATCGACAATGTGAACCCTAACAGTAGCACACTAGCACGTTCAAGTCCACAGGCCAGACAAATTTTCATGTGCCAAGCGCTGCACTCATGGTACATTCTTAGTTTTTATTCTGCTAATTTTATGCTCCCTTTGGCTCAAAATATAAACAATTTCTAGCATTTAATATTTATTACAGAATATATCAACTTAAATTCTCTACCTGCTCACTCTTCTTAATCAATCATAACCATCTTCTTTCTTCACACACACACTTTTTTCAACTAATTACGACCTTTCATTTTTTTATTTTCAGTACTTTCTTAATAATTATATCTAACTCTAAAATTTATTATATTTTGAAATATAGTATTCTGTACTCTATAGACAACAACTTTTAGGATGGTCCTATACAACAATTCTACGGTTCACACTAGGAAGAGTATCTATCATGTATAGCGTCATGCCTAGGCATCGCCACGTAGTACTAGTACTAGTACATTTCTAGGGCCAGCTGCGAGCTCTGCCAGGCCCGAAGGAGCCGGAAGTTGCAGACACATGCCATGTTTCACGACGAGACAACCACTGAAAAGGTCCATGAACGTACATGCCGCCATGCTTGTCCTTCATTAAGTTGGTCCATTCATGTAAGAAGATTCGTCCAGTTTCTTTCCTTCTTTTTGCAAACAAAAAATGTGCGTCTATCAATAATCATCTGGCGGCAAACTTTTCTACAGAGGCACAACTGCACAAGTAGAATGCACACAGCATACACATACCTACTCAGGCCACTCCATGCGTACACATACGAAACATGTACACATACGCCGCCCCAATCTGTTTAGCCCATAAAATTTTATATATCAAAAGCATTTAGGTCTATGTGCTTTTAATAAGGGACCAACTACTGGTGGTCAGTCGATTGATTTTTGTGTTAAATATCGGTCGACTGCTACCGTCCAACAGTTAGTAGACTTTCTTCTACCTCCGGTTCTTATTGATGAATATTCCCTTTTTTTTTAATCCAGGTTGAAAACACCGTCTTCGGCGACTCTCACCATTGGATTTGTTACCTTTGACCGTCTACTCCTAACTACTACTTCCTTCTTCCCAAAATATAAAAAACTAAAACCGGATAGAATATATACTAATACAACGAATTTAAACACTGTTCACAACCGGGCTTCTCTACCTATGGCTCTGGTGGTACTGTCGTTGCCTCGCCGTACTAAAAGTCCTACCTATACACCAGGCCCCAATGGACCTACACTCCTCTCTATTCCACCCCCAACCCCACCCCAACCCTGTTTACTAATCCGGGCCCTTGTTAGCATCGGAATGAAGCAAGCTCAGTTGAAGAGGTTCGTCGGTGCTGGAGGTTGGGTTGATCAACAAAAACGTCAAGCTTTACCAAGGAGAGAGAAGGAGCACAAAATTAAGAGAAACTGAGGCTAAAAATGTTCCTAGCCGTTGGATCTACAAAAAAAAAATTATGACCTTCGATCGGTGTCTTTTTCTCCGGTGAGCTTCTCAACCCTGGTGGCCCCGCAGCAATGGCAAGAGCATCATATTAGATTTTGGGTGGGGTTGGGGGTTAGGGAAGGGGGCTTTTGGGAGAAGGAAGAGGCTGGATCCCCGGGTGGCGGCGACAACAACGGCAACATCGGCGCGGTGAAAATCGGTTGATTTTTTCTCACCAAACAAACGAATGATTAGTAGACACTCACTACTATTTTTGGTTGTTCATTTTTGTGGGCTCAGTCATCTCTCGTCTAATTAGTTACTCGTCAGTTTATAACCGTCGTATTCAGGATTCTTGCACGGGTACACCCAGCCCTACTTGGAATACGTTTTGTGTTCTGAAGCAAGCAGTCATGCATAAATAAACCGGGAGAAGTACGCGTTGTAGGTTTCTGTCTAATCTACTTGCATGTCCCTGTTTTCCTTTAAACAAATAAACATCAACCAAGTTCTGGTAGCGTACGCGTTGCAGGATATCCCACACCATCGGTTTTCGCATGGTTAGCACAGTAACCATGCATACCGCCAAGATACGGTAAAGATATTCGGTGGTATGGTTTATCTGAATTTCATCTGAATTTATTTTTTTTAAAAGAAAATCTAAAAAATTATAATAGCTAGTCCTTGAATTATGGATTATTATGGTGTAAAAAATTTGTAAAAATAATAAAGTTTACTTTATATTTTTGAGCTCTATTAAACTTTAAAAAAAAAGATGAGTTGAAATATAATTTCTATTTTATTTAAGTGTAAAAACGATAGCAAGGGTTATAAAAAAAAATTATACAATACTATATTGTTTTTAGAGATATCCACACTTTTTTCTGAATTTTTTTATAATTTTTTAAATTTTTACAATGTTTTACAATTCTTTTCATAATTTTTTCTTTTCAGCTTTAACATATCGCAGTTATCATGCAGTAACTGCGAGCTACCCACAGTAATCTCGATCTTACCGTAATATTTGAAAATTTTAAATTTAAATTTTTAAAGATAAAATCTGTATGGTTTTGGGTGGTTATCGTGATAACCGTTATACCGGGAGGAGGGGTTGGATGCTAACCTCTCAAAACGTTATGGCAAACCCTGACGTGTTGTAGGTTTCTGTCTAATCTACATGCATATGTATCTGTTTCCCTTCGAACAAACATTAATCAGAGTTTTGTTCATTACAAGATCGATCAATATTCACACACGCCCAAATTAACTCCTTACATTTTTCTTTTCCTGGACCGGCCGGCCGGCCAGTTGGCAGTTGCATCATGCTCGCAAAAGTGGCCACGCTGCCAAACGCAGGTCCCGCCTTTTCGCCATCTTTGTTCATCACGAGCTCCGTCGCATGGGGCGGGGGTGACAAAAATACGGGCAGACGTACGGCGGCGTTGCTGCATGCTATCTCCCCCGTGATGGCGTGATGGTTCGCGCGATCGGTCTCGGTTCAGCCGGAGCTAGGCAGCTATAGCTCGACCTGGAAGAAAGGGACGCGCATGTGTCGTGGGCCGGCCGCTTGCACAAGCTCCTGTCCCCTCGAGATCAAGGGAGGAGAGGACCGATCGAATCCGCTCGTGTCAACCGGCCGGCACGAGAGACAGGCAGAGGCGTTTCCGGAGCCCATTGCTTTGCAGGCGCTGATTTTGTGTACCTCTCTTTTTCGCTAAAGCGGGGGACAGGAGGAAGAGAGCCAGAACATTCGACAATATATGTTCTTGACAAATTGTGCTTGGATGCATGGAATCTCTGGTGCATTAAGCGTGGTTGTTTCTTGGAAAATTTGTCATGTACTACTCATCATGTTCGAATTCGTATGGAGATTGGAAAGTGAACTGTCTTGTGTTGTAAGGGTTTCTACTTTCAGACGGGGACCTCAGTTTTAGTTTCTCCTCGTTCGCATATGCCAGGATACACCATCTGGACTGCTGGACAGAACCGTTGTGACTGTGTTTTTTCTCGCTAGCCCGTGATAGAATGGAGGGAATCCTGACGCTCTTAACCGCAGTTAAAAAATTCTGAAAGTAGACTGCAGTGTCGACCTTAAATAGGCTTATCTTGTGTCCTGACAACACCTGCTGTTTGAGCTGGCAATTAAAAATCTGATTCGATCTTCAGCGTGCATGTGAAACTCTTCGGCTCATAGGACGTGAACGATTCAGCGCCTTCAATTGTCGTGCTGAAATGACAAGTCTCCCTCAATTGAATGACTGTTACTCCGTATCAAGCAGCGAAGCAAAATTGACCGACGACTCCATTAAAAAAAGGCAAATGACTGACGACATGCGTGCTTGCTCCTGCACAGTACCAAGCTCCTGCGTGCATTGAAAATGGACTCAAGTAAAGCCTCAAATCGTCTATACAAGAAAAGGCAGAAAAGAAATTATGCATGAAAATGGACTCACAAACTACCCACTGATCAACAGTTACTGGTGAATTATTTGTCGGCAGGAGAAATCCAACGGTCCCTTTAACCGTTCTAGTGACACTGCTACTAAAATGATATGCTTGAAAACTGCACTTTTAAATTGAGTGCGTAGACCTTTTTGTGATTACATTTGCCGTCCATGACCATGATCCATCATCAGTAATGAAATCTGCAGCCTCTTATGCATATACCTATCTATCAATCAATCAATCATCCCAATTTGCGTTAATCAATTGCCTGAAATCCTCACACTAGATTCATCCAGAAAAGTGTTTATCTACTTTACTCCCGTCATAAACGTCGCAAACAAATACTGTTCTGCCGTCAAGGAAAATTACAGCCCAAATATTCTGACTGTCGCGGGAATTTCACTCGGTGGAGCACTAATCGCAAAGTTTTTCGCACTGGTACCGTCATTATGGTCTTTAATTTGTGGATTTACTTTTCTGGTTCTCCGACTTCTACTGAGAGTGCAACCAGCGCTGCTGCCGTCGTTGCAGAATAATGCCAGAACCTTTGGACTGCATGTGGATGTATTTTGTGTCTCCATTCAGTGATGGGACTCATGCGTGTCTGGCTGTCTGCAGGCTGGTCTGTATTTACTTTCACCTGATCACTTCTAGCTTAGGTCGTCTACAATGAAGACAATAGCACTGGTCAGTGCCTCAGTGGTCATCACTGTTATACTCAGGCTGGCAGTGTTCGGAAATGGTTTATTTTTTTTTGAGTATGTTTATTTTTTTTTAAAAAATTTATTATAAAAATATCTTAAAAATTAAAATATATCTATTTTTTAAGTTTATAATAGTTAATACTTAATTAATCATATGCTAATGATCTGTTTTGTTTTACGTGCCGCTTATAAGTCATAAGCCACAAGCTCTTTCAAACACTATCTTAGCCTGCAAGACGAGGAGCCAAGGACTTTGTACTCCCTTCGTTTTAAAATATAAGTATTTCTAGATTATTTAGTAGAGATTAAGGTTAAGAAACAAATGTTTTAGTACCCCTCAATAGATGTGAAATAAATAGAGGTGAGAGGTAGGTAGGGTAAGATGGAAATAAATTTAAATAAGAAGTGATTGAGAGGATAAGTAACACTATAAATAGTGTTAAAAATTCTTATATTATAAAATAAAATTTAAATTTTAAAATTTTTTATATTTTAGATCGGAGAGAATACTTGCTGTTAGACTGAGAAACAATACAGTACAGGCATGTTGTATTCACGATTCTTCAATTGAACTGATTTTCGGTGGAAAGTACTAATGTGGCTCACGGTTGACGACCCCACCGTAAGCTAGCGACCTACTGCGTGGCCGTAGTAGTGCGGGCTCATGCACGCATGCATGCATGCTGCACTGAGATGTCACCAGTCATGCTTGGCCCAGATGCCGGCACAAAGCTCAAGTGCAGGTGTGCGGCGCAAGCGCAGCGCACGTTAGGGCATGTACAACGGGTCTATTCAGCCCGGCTTCGTAATGCATCTTTTGCAAAAAGAATTTCACCGATGCTTAGAGACGGAGGCCGTGTTGTCTCGTGAGGCGACGGGAAAGGCTCGTGGCCTGAGGCTGAGACGTCGGTCCAGCAGCGTTGTAGGAAAACCCGATGCCTCGCGGATCCTGTGTCCTCGCCTTCCCTCGCATAGTCGCACCGGTGTCCTTACCTTCCACAGCCTGCCGACGAGCGCTCGGTGGCCTCCTGCCTGCGCGCCCGACCTCGGTGGCCGCCCGCTCGCGACCCTAGGTCTTGTCGGTGGTCTGCCCCGAGCCTCCCGTTGCCCGCCTCCGAGTCGTAGATACGCACGCATCACCGTCCGAGCTTGGCCTTGGAGCTGAAGCAGCAGCCGACGGAGCTGGAGCAGAGAAGCAGCAGCAGCCGCTCAGATGTGCTTGCCGCCGCGGTTGCCCAAAATCCCCAGATGCGCAAACAAGGAAGGGAAGGAAGAATGCAAGCAAGAGAGGAGATTCGGTGCCGAAATTTTGTATTTGCATATATGATTGTATTTGTAAAATACAATCATATATACAAAAAAGTTACAATTATATATTTGTATTAGTAGTTTTAAAAAGATATTATAATCATGTTCATCTTATTTATGCTTGATCCGTTTTTATCAAATAGCAATACAATGGTATATAAAATGGTATTCATGATCGATCTTGGCTACATACAAATAAAGTATTAAATAATTTACAGACAGTTAAACAGACAGTTCATTATATGACTTGTCATTTTAGTTGTTTATATGTCAAATTCGAGTCTTTTACAAACGACCCCTGTGGTTTGAACATGTCCTTAGGCAGATGCAGAACGGTGCCAACCTTTGGCTCCTACCGTTGGTTTCTGTGGAGCACCGTGCTCCCGGCCCCGGACCTGCATGCTTCCCCTGCAGCTGCAGGACGTCTCTTCGCAACACGAGCTCCCGCACCCCCCGCGCGGCTGCCTGTGCCTAGGATGAAACTGAACGGGATAGATCTCGTACCGACCGTTTTCGTTTTCTATATTATGATACCGTTTTCGATCGTTTTCGAATTTGGCAAAACATAAAAAATTGTCATTTTTAATTGGTTTTACAATCATTTTCAACTATTTTTTATCCTCATTATTTACTAAAATATAGAAAAATTCCGTACCGACCGTTTTCGTTTTCTATATTGTAATACCGTTTTCGACCGTTTCCGACCGTTTTCATCCCTATCTGTGCCGTGATTTGATCCAGATGGATACCCGCTGCTCACCGGACACAAAACATGAGGGCCACGCATGGCTGCTAGCTGCATGCACGATCGAGACCCTCCTTTAACCTGCGGGTTCGCCCTGTCGTCGCCCTGCCGATCGGTGAGGCGTGCAACGGCGCGCGCGCGCGTCCCCGTGACGGGGACCCCGGCCGGCTAGCTGGTGATCAGTTAGGGAACAGGATGGAGTTTGTTCAGGGTACTCCTGTGTATCCGTCCAACATGTGGAGCCCTCGTGGAAAATTGTTGATGGGAAGCGAATAATTTTGGTGCCGACGAACTGCACGGCATATTGCAGCATGCATGTCTGGATTATGGAGACCTTTGCTAGCTGTTTGTGGAACAGAGCACTACCAGGGCTGAAAGAAACTCCCACCGCTAAAAAAACACCACGTCAGCACCTTCCTTGTGCTGATGAGCTCAGTAAAGTTTTAGGCCAGAGAAATTCGTTTTCTATATAGGATTTTTTTTATAGGAATTGAATTAATTTATATACACATCATATAAAATCTATACGTCCCAAAGAAGCCCTTAGAGCCCGTTAGAATCTATATGTTAGGGGTAAAACTCACTCGTTTCTTGTGAGCACGTTTTTCGAACTGCTAAACAGTGTGTATTTTACAAAAATATTCTATCTAAAAGTTACTTTAGAAAATCATATTAATCTATTTTTTAAGTTTAAAATAATTAATACTTAATTAATCATACTCTAATAACTTACCTTGTTTTACGCGATCATCATCATCTTCTTCTCTCCTCACTATCAAACTCAACCTTACTCTCTCCATCCAAAAAAACAATTCCTGAAATTTTTTTTGATAGAGGGAGTAGTTGTTAAGTTATAATATATCTCACGAGTTTCGCAAGAAAATATACTTAACAAAGCAAAAAACTAGTTTCGGCCGAGAACAACTCCTTATTAGAGCCTTCTGTATGTGGAGATTTAAATTCGAATTTAGTTTGAATTCCTAGGGCAAGCACCGTATTACAATCTCCCCGTACTTTTCCCTTTTTTCTATCCAAAATTTATTTCTTTGAGGAGAATCACCAATGGTGTGGTGATGCAGTCGTGGATGTATAATTTGACCCACCTGGATTCAAATCCAAATATTCACACACACGATTGTACTATTAATAAAAATTTGGTGAGACTAAGGGTTTGTTACTAGCCTCCATCTCTTTGTAGCATGTGTTATGAGGCCCATTCACGTGCGTGCACCTCTTCCGTGGGCTTAAAGAATAAACGAGATTTGAGAATTTGGTCCAATGTCAATCATGGTCAAGCATTACTATTTAGTACTGGCCCAACTTCACAGCCCTCCTGGAATCCAAGTGGAGATAGTGAGCCCGTTTGTCTGTTCTGTTCGCAACGGGTCCGTGACTTGTCAATGCGCCGGCCCATGGACCATGGTGAGCTACTCGTCCCAGATATTCTGTGCCTTTACTTATGAAACACCAAATTTTTTACTGCAAGCTGTTCTCGAATTAAATCTTTGTTTTGAAACGTCTGTTCTCCAATTAAATCATCCTTTATGATCGCTTGCATACCTGAATATTCTGAACATCGACACGTCGTGGAGAAGCTTCCAGAATCCATGATACTCTATCGTTGATTCTACATGTTAGGGGGCCGACTGAGAACGTACTCCATTCTAAATTACTTATCATTTTAGTTTTATCATAAATTAAATATTTTTAACTTTAATTATTAATATTTTAAAATTTATAAAATTTATCAACATGTGAATTACATATTATGAAAATATTTTTTTATAGTGAATTAAAAATATAAATCTTATTGTGTTAAACTATATAAATTTCTAAAAATTGATAGTTAAAGTTAGAAATGTTTGACCTAAAACGATAAGTAATTTGAAATAGAGGAAGTAGCTACAATCCAACACTTGCAATAGCAAAATAAAACAAATTTTATGGTACTAGTTAAATGCCCGTGCTTTGCTATGATAAATATGAATTACATGCATGCTAGTATTGTTTGGAACAAATTAATTGTGAAAACAACTCATCCCTGTAGATGTCTTTGCATAATTGTCAATGTTTTACACCGACAATGAGAATATGGGGCTACTCGTGAGACCTAAACTTAATGTACAGCAAAGTAATACGAAACAATTTATATTGGTTCAGGCTCTCGAGATGAGGTAATACCCTACGTCCAGTTGTGGTGTATTGCCTTTAAGGTTTCTCTGGTGAGATTTTCGCTATGATTCTCATCTGCTCTCAGGGGGCGCCCTGCTTCCCCATATATACCGGGGGACAGGGTTATAGAGTAGGAATCCCAGTCGGACTCCAGCTAAGAGATTTCCTTTTAGTAATATAACGTGCTTGACTAGGACTATATCTTTTTCTTATCGTGCAAGGTAATACATGCTGAATCCTATTGTATCCCTAATTACAAGGTTAGGCTCATCCTCTGTTCGAGTGGCCCAATAGCTTCTCATGAGGTACTCGGGGCCCATAGTCTCCACAACAGCTCCTGAGATCTTCATAGTTGAGTCACAGCTGATGCCGAGTGCTCATTCTCCACGGTGAAGAATTCTCGAGTGCATTGCTCCCGAGTACTTTTTGTCCGAGTGCTTCTTCTCCCGAGTCCTGCTTTATATTAGCTAGCAATGAGGCTATGAAGGGCATCATGGAAAAATATGAATAGTGTGACCGAATAGGCGTACCTATTAGGTGTAGCACCCGACTTTGTGCTTAATTGTGAAACAATTAAACATAAAGTCAAAAATCTTTAACCTTTTAGTCTTTCCCGAGTAGAATACTATACGGTATGTAGACTCTTCAATATCATGTCAGCTGGAATAATTTTTGCTCGTGGCAATTGGTGGCTAAGCATGTAAGCCGAGTACCACTTTATGGATTTTAACCCAATATGTGGTCCGGTGTACTTGAGAGATACCCGCATCCCCAATTTTAATGGAGACTAACTGTCGATCCTTATAAGGATGTATCCTCAATACCTGGTAAATAATATAGATACCTGAACATATGTGTCCAGCAATTAGGCTTTTATAAAGCATATCTGATTATTTAATCTGTTTCTGTAAATAGTATCTGCACTGTGATTTTAACACAGCCAGTTAGCGGCCCAATATAGCATGCTATTTAGAAACTCATATCTTGTGGCCCAGTACCGGATCAGCACGCCCAAGCCTACTTATGAGCACATGCTCTATAAAAACGGGGAGAAAGAGAAAAAAAATTCCCTCATCTTTTCCAATCTGCCAATCATTTCGTCTTCCAGCTTCCGCCTCGAAATTTCGCGCTTTGCCTCGCTAAGGTGCCATAGGCAGCGTCTCCCGCTCGAAACTAGTGTGATTCCGCTCTGCCACATCCATCCCAAGCCCTTAATAGCATTTCCCCCAAATCTTCTCACTCCCAGGCCCCATCAATGCTGAGAGCTTCGCTCGAGATCCCGGAGATATCCGCGGAAGCTTGGCCGGTTTCGGACCACGGTTCGATGAAGCTGAAGTACTTGGAGAAACAACTGATGCTGCAGCGACAAGAAGTCATCCATTGGCGCATCGCCGAAGGGGAATCTATGTCGGCGCCCCGATCTGGTGAGACCGTCGCCTTCACCTCTTTCTTTCATCGCGGTCTTGCCCTTCCCTCTTCGGATTTATTCTGCCAATTTCTGTCCTTCTATCAATTAGAGTTGGTGAATCTGAATCCCAACTCCATCCTGCAAATCACCATATTCGTCACATTGTGCGAAGCTTTTCTGGGGGTGAAGGCCCATTTTAATCTCTTCCGATATTTGTTCCATATCAAGCCCCAGCCATCCAAAAATAAAGTCCAAGTGATTGGGGGAGCTAGTCTCCAACTCAGGAATGAAATGAAAAAGTTCTATCTTCATGTTCCTTTGAAAACCTCCCTTAAGGGCTAGCATAGAGAATGGTTCTACTGTTTCAATTTCGAACCTTCTCTTTCCCCTTTCACTGGTTCTTCACCGGTGGTTCTGCCCAGCTGGTCTTTTGTGCCAAGCTATGAAGAGATGGGCCAAGTATACCAGTTGGTGGAGAAGATAGATGTTCTGAAGAGCTCAGGGTTGATTGGTCCCTGGGTAGCGAGATGTTTCTTGAATTACCGCACCAGGACTTTGAAGCTGAGAAGCCACTTCGGTTGGGAATCAAAAAATGATCCCAACCGAGAATACCCAAACTTAACCGATAAGAACAAGGTGATCGATACCTTGCTCGTTTTTTTCGTCAACGGGGTAATGGAGACAGAAGACGCAGAGCACGCCACCACGGCCTACAGCCAGAAAAGGCCTCGGCCATAGGTAATCCTGAAAAACTGATATTGAATTGCTATCCATCTGTGATGAATGTCTATGGATATCTGTCTTGGATTGCTCTGCAATATATGATGTGTGTTGTTGAAACATTTGCAGGACTGTGAGGAGTTTGATGATGACTTCCAAATCCTGTCGGCCACCAAAACGAAGAAGAGGCCGGCCAGCCCTTGTGCTGCCCAACTGTTAACGCCAAAATTTGGTATGGCTCTGTATCAGATTCGGTTAAGAAGAAAATTACAGTTAATTAATGGGAGTTGATCCAGAAGGGGCAGAATCCAGGAAGAAGCCATGAAGACCACAGTATGGTAGTTAATTATTAATTAGGCGAGGATTAATATTTTATCTTTAGGAAACCTGATCTCGTGTCCGGTCGGGTCCTGTTAGTGTTTCCTGTTATAATTAGGAAATCATGTACCGTGTCCCATAAGGACTCATGTCAACTCGGGGTATAAATACGTATGCCCGGGTACTGTGTAATCTATCTACATCAACCAGATCAATATAATCTCGGCGCATCGCCACCCCTTCGACGGGTTCTTGCCTCTCGAGCTGGGCTGCATCGGTTAAGTTCGACCTCCTGCGAGAGGGTAAGTCTCGTCACCCCGGACACCGCATCGGCTAGGACTTCCTCGGTTAAGTCCGATATTCTAGTCGGTTTACGGTGGACGGCTTACCACGATATATCTATTTTATCTATGGCTGCATCAGTTTAGTTTGACCTCATAGATTGATTAGGTATATCACATCACGCATGCACAGATCGCATCGGCTTACCGGGTGTAACTTATGGACAGTTTATGCTGCATCGGTTAGGTCCGACCTACTAAACTGCCTCCGATAAGTTATTCCTGCTAGGTTGATACTTTTTGCGCAAGCGTCTTATCGGAATGTATAGCCGATAAGTTATCATATAGTTCATCACGATCACATTAGATCTATCGGCCTATCAAGGTTTTGTTATTGTCATCAGTCTGTGTTGCAACGGTTGGGTCCGATCTATTAGACTGGTAATAATAACTTTACTCTTAATAAGTCGATGGGTTTTATGCGATGTTTTATCGGAGTGCTTAGCCGATAAGTTATCTTTGTATCCAGCCGATTTGTCACAAACAGTTAGAAAATCGCTACTAACCCGAGCACGAATATCAAGCAAGTACCCAGGCACGAGCACAGGCGAGGACCCGGGCACGCGCGAACAGCAGGTAAGGGCACGGGCATGGACAGCAGGCAAAGACCCGGGCACGAGCAAGGGCCCGAGCACGGGTGCGGGCAGCACCTTTGCGGCAACACTAATAATTTTAATCACAATCGGCTGGAGTTTATTTAATCTATTTATTTACGCATTTTGCATATTTATTTTATTAGTTTGTAGCCGATTTTTGAATATCCCTTCGGCAATTGGCTAGTTTGATATTTGTTTACTATTACGCTACTGCTCATGCCATCATCGGCTTCCAATCGATGTATAAGTGCCACAGTTCATATCAGCCATCGGTCGATGAGACGAGTCCAGATCGGCTTCCAGCCGATTGGCTCATTGATCTAATGTTTTCCATCTCCTTGTCAATTATAAGGTCAAATTGACTAGTACGCCTACGAACCTTAAGATTTTAGGACCTGCACTGGAGTGAAGCAAATCTCCTAGGCCTCGCGTGTCTCCAAGACGCCGAACTGCCCCGACGGTTTTCGGCATCAACACCAACCCAGCTCCAAGAGGGCTGGGAAGAAACCCATTGAAGATCCGGGCAAGAAAAGAGCAAGCAAGCCGAGCGTAGCACCGGGGAGCCTGAAGATCAAAGACCCTACCAGTTTAGCCCCCAGGCCGCCAAGCCCGAGACCATCTTTTCCAAGTCTGAGGCCAGCAACATCGAGCCTAAGGCCAGCACCGCCAAGCTCAGCAACATTGAGTCCAGCAACATCGAGGCCAAGGCCGGCGTCGCCATGTTCGAGATCGGCAACATCGAGCCCAAGGGCGGCGCCGCCGAATACCTTGACGCCCTAGTCGGCTGCGCCAGAAACAGAGCCAACTGGAGATAAATCGCCACCGCCGACTGCCACGTCGACTGGCCCGATAGCCAGCAGCTCTCCACCGCCGATATCTTCTGGAGCCCCTTCGTGGAAGTTCAAGACTTCTAAGAGATAAGTAATTTTCAATCTTCCAAGAATCTTGAATGAAGTGATAGTGCCTTGATATTTGTTATATTGTGCAGGAAGCGAGTTGACATAGATCCCAAGGGGACTATGCTAGCTGCTCCTGTCACCGAGCCGACCCCAGCCAAGCCAGCACTGATAAGTTCATTTGCTGAACCAGAGGCTACCCCAGCTATAGAAGTTGAAGCAGCCCCGACAGGAGGACCACTAGCGCTGGCCGACCAAGGGGCGAGTGCTGAAGTCGTTGCTCCAGCCCCGTGCAAGTCACCGAAGCCCCTACAACATCCGAGTTTGGAGCCGGGACCTCATCTCCAACAATTTCTTCGTCGCCTTCTGATGAAGTGGACCTCCCCAGGCTTGAAGCCCCTTCGCACAACTTACTGAGAACATTTCATTGGGTCACCCCCGAGGGAGTCGCGGAGAGCTATGAGCACGACAAACAAGTAGCACAAAGGGAGCACGAAGTCCTTTTACGTGCTGCAATTGCCGCGTCCAGGGGAGTCCAGGTATGTAGCAAGTCTTGCCGCGTTGAGTTCTGGACAGTTCCCATTTGACCTGGTACTCTACCTTTTGACTTTGTTTTGCTCTGAGCAGAAGATTGTCGATCGTTCAGAGAAAATGAACAAGGTCCTGACCTAGCTCGCCCCCATCTCCAACGACTGAGCCAGCTCCAAGTTGCCAAGGACGACCTGGAGCAGACTAGCCAGGAGAAGGAAACATGGCTGAGGGGAGCAGTTGACAAGCTCAGGGATGAAAAGTGGGCTCTAGCCGAAAAGATCAGAAGTAAGTTTTCTGTGTTATCTTCCCCAGTAAATCTCGAGTATATCTCTCTAGCTTTGTTGACTCCCGACTGCCTTGTTGAGTTCTGACTGCAATCTCGAGTTCTTGACTGTTATGATTTGTAGCCCTCGAAGCCAAGTTAAAGGCCTAGATAGAGCAGAAAAAACAACAAGAGAACAAGCTGAAGAAGATGGAGAAGGCCAAAGCCAAATTGGAGAAGGCCAAAGCCAAGGTGGAGGTTGACTATGCTAGTAAGTCTCCTGCCTGACAATTACCTTAATCCGTTTTCTTGTCGCTCCGACTGCATGTTTTGGCTAACAAGTATACTTATTGATGTATCTGAACAGCTTCAAAAGCCAATGCCCAGATCCAGTTTAACGCCTTTGCAAAGGAGATCAAAGTTGTCAAGGAATCACGAGAAATTCTTGTCAAATCCGTGAAAGGGCTCCTTGACATTATGGAGCATCACCATGCTGGGACCAGCTCCAGCACTATCTCCCAGGTGCAGACATGCCTAAGCGAAGCCCCAAGCATCTTGAAAAAGTACTCAGATGAGCGTGTTGCTATTGGTGTTGCCCAAACCCTTGCCATGACCAAATCGATTTATCCTACGGTAGATATCGAGGCCATCGGTGAGGATTTTGCCAAGGAGATAACACCCGAAGAAGCACTGGAGTTGATTAGCCAGGCAAGGCCGACTGCGGAGGTGATAGCAAAAGACCTGGGTATGTAGAAACAAAACAATTATGCAGTCGGTGTATATAACTTTTGTAAGGACATTTGTAATTATCTGTACAATGCTGCCAAGTACTTGCTTTTTCTTAGTCATCATTAGCTTTACCCGACTACATAGTTTGCACCGAGTAGATCGATAGGAACTTGAAAAATCGTTCACTTCTAAAAGCTATACTTGGGCAAACGTAGCATAATCATTGTAAAACTTCATAACTTGGATAAAACAAGCTCGGATTTTATTAATCAAGGCACATAATACATGCAGCCCCCGACTCACTACTCGGTTGAAACAAGCGATGTAATGAGTCAGAGAAAAAAAATCTATATACATATGTATAGAGAAAAATATAAGACTCAGGTATAGAAATGACGTAGCTGTTCTATATTCCATGAGTTGCTGACTAGGGCACCATTTTCAATCTTCAGTCAGTAGGCTCTCGGACGTGTCAGCTTAGCGATAATGAATGGCCCTTCCCGCAAAGGGGATAGTTTATGCCTGTCTTTGGTGGTTTGTATTTTTCTCAACACGAGATCACCCACCAAAAAGGCGTGGCCACGAACATTTTGACTTTGAGAACGACGCAGGCCTTGTAGATACCCTGCCGACTGGATAGTTGCGATGTCCCTAGTTTCCTCCAACTGATCGAGTTCAACCGATCGGTCCATCACAATTGCATTAGATCTATCGGTTCATCGAGGTTCTTTTATCATTATTAATCTGTGTTGCATCAGTTAAGTTTGACCTACTAGATTGATAATGATAGATTTATCCTTGTTAAGCCGATGGGTGTATATGCAATATTTTATCGGAGTGCCTAGCCGATAAGTTATCTTTTAAGCCGACTGCATTGTCTATCATTCTGATTGTCTACACTATCATCGGCTTTCTAGCCAATACACATGTTCTATTGGTAGTCAGTTGATTTATTTATTTTACCTATTTATGCCATCATCGGCTTTCGGTCGATGTATAAGTGCTTTAGTTCATATCGGCTATCGGCCGATGAAACGAGTCCAAATCGGCTTCTAGCCGATTGGCTCACCGATCTAATATTTCTATCTCCTTGTCAATTGCAGGGTCAAATTGACTGGCACGCCTATGAACCTCAAATTTAGGACCTGCACTAGAGTTAAGCAAATCTCCCAGGCCTTCGCGTGTCTAGTGCATCGAACCAGATCCTCAGCTCGTTCTCAACGCTGCTGGTGATTTTCGGTGTCAACACGTTTTTGGCACGCCCGGTGGGACACGGAATTTCGACATGGCCGGAAAAGAGATTAAAATAGACAACGTGATTCCGGTCAGCATGGAAGATCTAACTGATGAGCAGAAACAGCAAGTCGAGCAGAATATGGCCAATTTTCAGAAACTCTGTTTGGAATCTTTTGGCATGACGCGACAAGGGCAGATTCAAAAATCTCAATTTCCGAAACCAATTCTAGTCGAAGAATCGAGCCGTACACCACCTGAAAGTCCACCAAAACCCTTACAAGAGATGGTAAATAAAGCAGTGCATCATGCACTTATCAATGAATCAGGAATATTGGTGAACACGTTGCATAACCTTATCAAAAAGGCGGTGGATGGATCAATTGCTCAAGAGCCCAATCAGGGTCTTGTTTACCTCCCACCAAAGATAGAGCCAAATCAAGTCACTTTTGGCGCCAGGAAAGATATACCGGAAAATTTGTTTTCACATATACAGAACCAGGCTGGGGGGCAACAAGATATTCCTTCAGGATACCATCAAACGGCTTATTATGGGGGGTATCAACAAAATTATCCAGGAGGTGTTCCCGATTCAGATAATTATCACAGAGAATATCCTAAGCAGAATCGGCTACAAACTCCACCTATACAGTATCAACAGGAAATCCCAAGGGAGGAAGATTTATCGACAAGGGTTGCAGAGATAGTAAGAGAACAATTTGGGATAAAACCAAAGGAGCAAACATTTATGTATCGGTATCCGTATCCTGAGTGGTTTCACAGAGTTCCATTACCACACCGATATAGAGTCCTAGATTTTTCTAAATTCTCAGGGCAGGACAGCATATCTACAGTAGAGCATATGTGGAGGCCATGGGCCCCGGGTACCTCATTACTAGTACATGGGCCACTTGGATAGAGGATGGGCTGAACCATGTAATTAGAGATAAGATAGCGTCCGGCAGGTTTTGCCTTGTATAATGAGGAAACATAGTCTTAGTCGGATAGGACTCTATCTCTAAGGAGGAAATCCTTTGGCTGTATCCGGCTGGGATCCTTATCATGTACCCCTGTCCCCTAGTATATAAAGGGAGGCAGGGCGCCTCTCAGGGCAAGAACAACCAGATCATCGATCGCCATACATCTCAGAGGAATAACACCTCAACTGGACGTAGGGTATTACCTCACCTTGAGGGCCTGAACCAGTATAATTCTCCTGTGTCCCTCTGCAGTCCACCGAATTCACCCTCGCCGAGTAGCCCCATAGTATTATTGCCGGTGCAGAGCATCGACAATTGGTACGCCAGGTAGGGGCTCCGGCGAATTCCTCATCAGAAGATTCGATGGATTCGATCAACGGAGTCAACAGCAACAAGTTCTCCCCCGGAGATGCAATTACCTTCGGGAGCTTAGATTTCTTCGCTAATCAACTCGGCAATCTCACCTTGGCTGAGGCAGATCCAATCTTGCCGGTCGAGGAACTAGCCGATGTAGCGCCAGTCGGCCCATCGGACACCGCCGTCTCCTTCAACGACTTTCTGCGGCAGTCCTTCACATCGCCGAGCATCGGGACAACCCTTTCCTTCGGAGTCCGACTCGCGCTAGGCCTTGAGCCAGCCCGGGTTGGGCCGAGAAGGAGAGAGGTCGTCAATTTCCCTCACAGCTCTGGCAACGCTGCGCACCCATATCCCGTGCAGCAGACCCGATCTCCAGCAATTCAGTTTGGACACGGCCAAGCGCCATTTCAGATTGGATCTAGAGAGGTCGGAGTTGTTCTCACTCCGATAAACTACTCGGAGTCCGACACCAAGTCGGATAGCGGTTCGAGCGCCAGTTCGGACTCTACATTGGCAAGCTTCCTCCTTCCCCACGAGATCTTCATGGCTTCAACGCCACCATCTGAAGTACGCCGACTACAAGAAGAGCAACAGGAGGAGGCGCGCCGACTACAACAAGAGGAGGCCAATCGTGTGGCCCGCAATGAAGAGCTACGCCAGGCTGGGCGAGTCGCTCAGCAGCAGATCCTCCAAACCAAAGTCGGCGACCACAACGTCTTCGTCATGCCACAACAGAACGTCGTGGCCGCCGCAACCTTGCTGGATACACTCCAACTCGGGCCTGATCACCAGGCCACCCCAACTATTGCCAAGATCAAGGCGATGATCACAGCTGCCGCCTGTCAATAGCAACAGCAGTCGGGCGACACAATTATACCGACCAACTGGTCGGGTTCCCCGGCGGCAGGCTCATCTACATCAACTTGGCGCTGGGTAGCCGGCTCCAGTCGGCAACGCGAGGCGTCTAGGCAAACCACGCTCGGCAATACTAATAACAACAACTGGCGCCGTCACCAGTATGACCGCCGGCCTAATCAAGACCTCCGAGAGCGCCTACCACACGACCTTCACCATACTATCAGTGCCTGGCACCGCGAACGACAAGAAGATGAGCGACACCGACTGGAAGACGAACACGAGCGCTTTTGCCTCCATCACGAGTGGTTTAACTGCCGTGGTCGAAGCCCGAGCCCCCGCGAAGATGAAGGCATCCCAGCCTTCACTCGGGAGCTACAGGACGTACATTGGCCGACTGGCTTCAAGCCCACCGGTATTGAAAAATACGACGGCAAGACAAATCCCGAGTCCTGGCTCACCGTATACGTCCTAGCAATTCGAGCTGCTGGGGGCGACAATAAAGTCATGGCTAACTACCTCCCGGTCGCGCTAGCCGACTCGGCGAGGACATGGCTTACAGGCCTCCCTAAGCGGTCGATCGGTTCTTGGGGAGAACTCAGGGAGCGGTTTATCGCTAATTTCCAGGCTTCAGAGCATGATCTTTATCAGCTCCACCAGAAGAAAAACGAGTCTCTGCGCGAATTCATCAAAAGGTTTTTCGAGAAGCGCAACCAGATTCCAACTGTCAAAGACGAGGCCGTCATCGCCGCCTTCCGCAAGGGGGTAAAAGACGCCCTGCTTATTGCAAAGTTCACTCGGAAGCCACCATCCACAGTCCGGGCACTCTTCGACATGGCCAATAAATACGCCGACTCGGCCGAAGCGGTCGCTAAGGCCCTCGATGAGAAGAAGGAGCCCCGACAGAAAGAACAGAAGGGGAAAGCCGACAACGAGCCGTCTCAAAACAAGTCTGGCAGCCGTAAGCGGATGTCGGACAATGAGGTGGCCAACATGGAGCGCAGTCGGTCGCGGCCCCAGTGGAACAACGACTACCATAAAGTCATGAGCGGGCCATGCCCCTTTCATCCAAGGGAAAGCACGTGGCCAAAGACTGCTATATGCTCAAGAAGTTTGCCTCCGAGCAGACTTCATCGTCTGGCGCCGACAAGGACAAAGACAAGCTAGACTCGGGTCCGGCTGATGATTTCCAAGATCCTCAAGCCGAGCTCAACCATATCTTCGGGGGGCCACTCGCGTACGAGTCCAAGTGCAAACAGAAGCTTTCAGCATGCGACATCAACATGGTCTCCACGGCCGACACCCCCCAATACTTGCGCTGGTCTGAGATGGCCATCACCTTCAATCGCGCAGATCACCCAGATCGGGTTTCTCACCCGGGACGCTATCCACTCGTCCTGGACCTAGTCGTCCGAAACATCAAGCTGAAGAAAACCCTCATCGACGGAGGCAGCGCGCTTAATATCCTGTTCGCCAAGACTTTGGACGAGATGAAAATTCCTCATTCAGAACTACGGTCGAGCACTGCGCCCTTCCACGGGATAATTCCCGGCCTATCATCAACTCCACTCGGGCAGATAACTTTGCCAGTAACCTTCGGCACGTGGGATAATTTCCGCACAGAAAATGTCTGCTTCGAGGTCGCCAACTTCGAGACTGCGTACCATGCGATACTCGGACGACCGGCACTCGCCAAATTTATGGCGATACCGCACTATACATACATGGTGCTGAAGATGCCTGGACCAGCAGGAGTCCTCTCCCTCCGCAGTGACGTCAAGCAAGCCTTCACCTGCGACAAGGAGAGCTGCGAACTAGCTCAATCACAAGAGGCGGCAGTCGGGCGCAATAGCATTCGGCAAGCCGTCACAACAGAAGTCGAGCAAGATCAAGTTCCGACGAAAAGAGCAGCGAAGTCAGGAATTTCAGCGGACTCTGGCACGAAGAAGATCCCCTGGGCCCTTCCGACCCCTCCAAGACTGCTCTAGTCGGGACCGAACTCAACCCCAAATAGGAAGACTGTTTGCACCAAAACCACCGGGTGTGCCAAGA
The DNA here is from genome assembly GCA_003991445.1 of Oryza meyeriana var. granulata. NCBI lineage: Eukaryota > Viridiplantae > Streptophyta > Magnoliopsida > Poales > Poaceae > Oryza > Oryza meyeriana. The sequence goes on along the minus strand of RYFJ01000273.1, from coordinate 381,605 downwards.
AGCTTGTTGATGATCTGGTTTGATGCGATCAAACATACGAAGGCCTAGGAGATCTGCTTAGCTCCAGTGCAGGTCCTAAAATATTTGAGGTTCGTAGGTGTGCCAGTCAATTTGACCCTGCAATTGACAAGGAGATGAAGAAATTTGATTACTGATCCAATCGGCCAGTAAGCCGATACGGATTCCTTCCAGCCGATCGCCACTATGCTCGTGCCCGGGCCCTCGCCTGTACTCGCGCTCCCGGGTCCTCGCTTGTGCTCGTGCCCGGGTCAGCAGCAATTGCACATCGGCTATCGGCCGATACGGTCTGATGTAGGCCCCTTGTAGCCGATGGCCGATGGCACCTGTGTATCGGCTAGGAAACCGATAACGCTATAAACAAATAGATAAGCTGTCAGTATAATATGTGCATCGGCTAGAAGCCGATGATAAAATAGATAGGCATAATAGTAAGCTAGCCGACTACCGAGGAAACACATGGGCATCGGCTAGAAAACCGATGATAATATAGATGACCAAAACAGTAAGGATAATACAGTCGGCTTTATAAAAGATAACCTATCGGCTAAGCACTCCGATAGAACGTCGCATATACACCGATCGGCTCGACAAGGATAAATCTATTATTATCGATCTAGTAGTTCAGACCTAACTGATGCAGCACAGATCGATAATAGTAAAGGAACCTCAACAAGCCGATAGACCTAATGCAACTGTGATGTAATAAGATAACTTATTGGCTATACATTCCGATAAGACGCTTGCACAAAACCATCAACCTAGCAGGAACGATTTATCGCTGGCAGTTCAGTAGGTCGGACCCAACCGATGCAGCATGAACTGATGATAAATTGCCCCCAATAAACTGATAAGATCTACGCACACGTGATGTGGTATACCTGATCGGCCTAAGAGGTCGGACCGAACCGATGCAGCCGTAGACAGAGCAGATACACCTGGGTAAGGGGTGACGAGTCTTACCCTCTCGCAGGAGTTCGGACCTAACCGATGCAGCCCCGCTCAAGAAGCAAGAACCCGTCGAAAGGGTGGCGATGCGCCGAAGTTTAATTGATCGAGAGATGATTTACAAGGTACCCGGGCATACGTATATATACCCCGAGTTATTACAGTCCCAATAGGACACGGCACAAGAATTTCCTATCTATAAAAGGAAAACTAACAAGTCCTGATCGGACACGAGATCAGGTTTCTCTAAAAAGTATTAAAACTACCTAATTTACAGATAAGGTAATTGACTGCCATATCGTGGTCTTCACGATTCCTTCCCAAGCTCGGACTCTTCTGGATTAGTTTCCAATGGCTAATATCGCTTCTTTCCTTAACCGAACATGGTAACGACCCGTACCAAATTTTGGCGTTAACACATGCCCCCCAATTTCGGAGTTTGTTATCAAACTTCGAAATTCTTCTGTTCGGGCCTCATCATTCCTTCCTGGCCTCTTGAAATCGGCTTTCATGAACCGATACCTTCTGTACTAGGTGTGCTAGGCTCTCAAAGTCTTCTGATGAAAATCTTTCCTTGATCGGAGCCAACAAACCTTGGAATGCTAACTCGGCCAGCTGTGCATCATCCAGACTTAAACTATAACATCGGCTTCTAACATTACGAAACCGCTGGATATATTCTGTGACTGATTCCTCCGGCTTCTGTATTACCGATGTTAAGTCTATCAAACTCATCTCCTGACTTCCCATAAAGAAATACTTGTGGAAGTGCTTTTCCAGATCAGCCCAACCTCGAACTGAGTTAGGTGGCAATGAAGAAAACCATGTAAAGGCCGATCCGGATAATGATAACGGGAAGAGTCTAACTCTCAAAGCTTCTACAGCCGATGCCTCTCCACATTGAGCCAAGAATCGGCTGACATGTTCCACTGTAGATACATCATCTTGCCCTGAGAATTTGGAGAAGTCTGGTACTCTGTATCGGCGCGGCAACGGAGCTCTATCAAACCAATCTGGATATGGAGTCCGATACCTAAATGTTTCCTTCGGTCTTAGACCGAACTGTTCTCTCACCACCTCTGTGATTCTTGCTGTCCAATCTTCTTCCCTTGGATCTTCGATGTGATAATGCAGAGGTGGAGTTGGTAGCCGATTTTGCCTCTGATATTCTCTCTGATATTTGTACTTAGGGACAGCTCCTGGATAACTCTGTTGATGCCCCCCATAGTACGCAGTTTGATGATATCCTTGAGGAATTCCATCTTGTTGCCCCCCAGCCAGCTGAATCGGCTCCACTGCCTCCTTGATCAAGTTCTGTAATGTGTTCACCAATATCCCAGATTGATCGATCAATGCATGATGAACTGCTTCATTAACCATGTCTTGAAGTTGCTTCTGTGAACTTGCAGGTGATGTATGGCTCGATTCATCAATCAGAATAGGCTTTGGAAATTGCGACTTTTGAATCGGCCCTTGATCTGTCATACCGAAGGATTCTAGACAAAGCTTCCGAAAATCATCGATGTTCTGCTCCACTTGTTGTCTCTGTTCTTCGGTCAACTCTTCCATTGTGACTGGAATCATATTGTCTGTGCTGACCTCTTTTCCAGCCATGTTGAAATTCTGTGTCCCACCAGGCGTGCCAAAAATATGTTCGCACCAAAACCCACCGGGTGTGCCAAGAAGCTTGTTGATGATCTGGTTTGATGCGATTAAACATATGAAGGCCTGAGAGATCTGCTTAGCTCCAGTGCAGGTCCTAAAATATTTGAGGTTCGTAGGCGTGCCAGTCAATTTGACCCCGCAATTGACAAGGAGATGAAGAAATTTGATTACTGATCCAATCGGCCAGTAAGCCGATACGGATTCCTTCCAGCCGATCGCCACTATGCTCGTGCCCGGGCCCTCGCCTGTACTCGCGCTCCCGGGTCCTCGCTTGTGCTCGTGCCCGGGTCAGCAGCAATTGCACATCGGCTATCGGCCGATACGGTCTGATGTAGGCCCCTTGTAGCCGATGGCCGATGGCACCTGTGTATCGGCTAGGAAACCGATAACGCTATAAACAAATAGATAAGCTGTCAGTATAATATGTGCATCGGCTAGAAGCCGATGATAAAATAGATAGGCATAATAGTAAGCTAGCCGACTACCGAGGAAACACATGGGCATCGACTAGAAAACCGATGATAATATAGATGACCAAAACAGTAAGGATAATACAGTCGGCTTTATAAAAGATAACCTATCGGCTAAGCACTCCGATAGAACGTCGCATATACACCGATCGGCTCGACAAGGATAAATCTATTATTATCGATCTAGTAGTTCAGACCTAACTGATGCAGCACAGATCGATAATAGTAAAGGAACCTCAACAAGCCGATAGACCTAATGCAACTTTGATGTAATAAGATAACTTATCGGCTATACATTCCGATAAGACGCTTGCGCAAAACCATCAACCTAGCAGGAACGATTTATCGCTGGCAATTCAGTAGGTCGGACCCAACCAATGCAGCACGAACTGATGATAAATCGCCCCCAATAAACTGATAAGATCTACGCACACGTGATGTGGTATACCTGATCGGCCTAAGAGGTCGGACCGAACCGATGCAGCCGTAGACAGAGCAGATACACCTGGGTAAGGGGTGACGAGTCTTACCCTCTCGCAGGAGTTCGGACCTAACCGATGCAGCCCCGCTCGAGAAGCAAGAACCCGTCGAAAGGGTGGCGATGCGCCGAAGTTTAATTGATCGAGAGATGATTTACAAGGTACCCGGGCATACGTATATATACCCCGAGTTATTACAGTCCCAATAGGACACAACACACGAATTTCCTATCTATAAAAGGAAAACTAACAAGTCCTGATCGGACACGAGATCAGGTTTCTCTAAAAAGTATTAAAACTACCTAATTTACAGATAAGGTAATTGACTGCCATATCGTGGTCTTCACAATTCCTTCCCAAGCTCGGACTCTTCTGGATTAGTTTCCAATGGCTAATATTGCTTCTTTCCTTAACCGAACATGGTAACGACCCGTACCAAATTTTGGCGTTAACAAAGACGCACTCGTCACCTTTCTCCAAGCCAATAAGGATATCTTCGCGTGGAAACCGTCCGACATGCCGGGCGTACCAAGGGAGGTGATCGAGCACGCCCTAAACGTGAAGACAGACGCCAAGCCAGTCAAGCAACGGCTGCGGCGCTTCGCTCAAGACCGCAAAGATGCTATCCGGGAGGAAATTACGAAGCTCCTCGCAGCCGGGTTCATGAAAGAGGTCTACCACCCGGACTGGCCGGCAAACCCAGTTCTGGTCCGGAAGAAAAACGGTAAATGGCGCATGTGCGTCGACTACACCGACCTCAACAAAAGCGTGCCCCAAGGACCCATTTGGTCTTCCCAGGATAGATCAGGTGGTTGATTCCACAGCAGGGTGCGACCTACTCAGTTTTCTCGACTGCTACTCGGGATACCATCAAATCAGCCTGAGGGAGGAAGACTGCTTGAAGACATCTTTCATCACACCGTTTGGAGCGTATTGCTATATCACAATGCCGTTCGGTCTGAAGAACGTGGGCGCAACCTATCAAAGGGCTATTCAGTGGTGTCTGCACACTCAGATCGGGCGCAACGTGGAAGCCTACGTCGACGACGTGGTGATCAAGACCAAGTCCAAACAAGACCTCATCGCTGACTTGGAAGAAACCTTCCAAAACCTTCGAAGATTCAAGATGAAGTTGAACCCAGAAAAATGCGTCTTCGGTGTGCCATCCGGAAAGTTACTTGGCTTCATCGTCTCGCACCGCGGCATCGAGGCTAACCCGGAGAAAGTCAACGCCATCAGGCACATGGCACCCCCGACTAACCTCAAAGACGTCCAGAAGCTGACAGGCTGCATGGTGGCACTCAGCCGGTTTATCTCCCGACTGGGCGAACGGGGCATGCCCTTCTTCAAGCTACTCAAAAAGGCCGACAATTTCCAATGGTCTTCGGAAGCCCAACGAGCCTTCGAAGACTTCAAAGAATTCCTCACATCACCCCCCGTGTTGGCGTCACCTCTGCCCCAGGAACCGCTAATGCTATATCTGGCGGCAACAACACAGGTAGTCAGCACGGTGCTGGTGGTTGAGCGATCCGAATAGGGTCATACACTACAAGAGTAACACCCCTTTTGCAACGCATATTTGCGTTGCTACAAACCCAAATAAGTGTTGGTATGGTCTATACCAACGCATTTACTATGCGTTGCAAGAAGTGGCGTTGCAAGGGCCTTTTACAACGTATATTTAAGCGTTGGTAATTATAGCAAAAAACCGTTGCTAGGTTGCAACACATAAACTGAGTTGTGCCAACGCATACATGTGTTGGTATAATATGGTGGGAAAGTGACTTCCAAAGCTTTTTCCAACATATATCTCTGGACTATTGCAACACTTATAAATGTTGCAATAAGCGTTAATTCATTTAGCTAAGAAATATAAGCATATTTTGAAACCAATAACCAGAAGGTATAAAAATTAAGAAATCCTCATATTGCAAATAATCAATGATATATTTAAAATGAAATCACATTACATTGATGACAGTAACCATATGATTCGTGACAAAAGTTCAATCTAAACATCATTTCCTAGCTACTGAACTAAATATCAAATTTTAAAAAAAACGTCTTTGCCTATGCCGACGCACTCCACTTTATGGACAGCTTGTCACTTGTAGTGTCACCAATTTGTCTTCTCAATCTACATTTAAAACCAAAATCCTTTAATGATGTGTCAGAATGAAACAATGAGGATAATAAGATGTGCACTTACACAAGTTGAAGGCCAAGCAATATTAGCTCCGAGTGTATCACCAATAACGTTGTATGTTTTATATGGCCGTATCAATTCTTCATCTGCAGCAATTACCATGGATACATGTACTATGCAAAACTGACTTCCTATGGGAACAAAATCAAGTTTGTATGTTGGATCACAACTTTCTATAGTAGCAATAGCGACTTTCTTGTTCTGTTTTTTCAAGCTCTTCAAAAATACTGTACTGCCAACCTAGTACATGAATAGCATATGATCAAATAAAGTCAGACAACTCAAGCATAAATAGAAGCATCAAGACACCTATTTGCTACTACTGAATCTTGTATCACATACCTTAATTGTATTGGTTGTTGACTTATAGCTTCTCCCATGTTGTTTCTACATAAATGACACCGAACATCAGTCTGGCTAAATGAATTGTTTGTTAAAAAGTAACATTATAAAGTCTAGAATTTTGTATACAGGAGCACGAATGGCTGTATAATCTCCATTTGAGGTAATTTTGCCCTGAGGAAAAAATAAAGTCAACATAGAGTTGAGTAAATTAAACTGTAAAAAATAGTGCACGACAGGATGATTTGCAAAAAGTACTTTACCTGGTAATGAGAACCTTCATGATTTGAGGAAAGTGATCGTGTTTCCAAATCTGCAACCTGTTTGTGTGTGTTATTTATCAAACTGCACTAAATTTAAAAAGGGTACAATAAAGAACTGACAAGTGTATGTGTGTTGTTGCCACAACAGTATGTCATCAGTCACCTTTTGCTGATTAGTATGCATATTTTCCTCCATCCTAATATCATCCTGAAGATATGAGTACCTAGGCTGTTATAAAATCATAACAACCATTCAATTTATGCTCAATTGACTGAAATGTTTTTTTCTCTGAAGTCAAAAATACTAACATTGTGTGGTTCATTAGAGGCTCTGTAAGATTGCAGCCCGTTGTCAACAGTTGTCGCATTTTCCCTGCTCTGTTGTTAAATATAAAATTCCATTATGACCAAGCAATTTTCTCTAGATATAAAATTCCTTGCTCCGCAGTTAACTATAAAACTCTAGATTGAAAAGTATTATGTAATTTACCTTGTGTGCAACAGAATATGTATTTGCTTGTTGTACAGTGTCATTCTCATTCCTTATCATTTCCCCTTTGTTCTATAATCAATCATATGTCAAGAGATTATAAAACTTCAATATTTTTCATACAATATGACCAGTTTCAAAGAGGACATGTAAAAACCTTGTGTGCAGTAGAATATTTGTTGGGCCTCTGCAAATCATCATAATCATCATAACTTTGTCTCCTCTGTAGCAGATAATAATGGATTAGAATAGTTGTATAAACTGTGGATGAAAAAATTATAGTCACATACTACCTTCATATTGATGTGCTGCTCAGTCAAGCTAAATTCTTGACTTTCATACTGACAGTATACACGCTGTACAAAAAGAAAATTATAGGGGTAGACCTCACTGTTAAAAATTTAATGCAAGAAATCTATATAACTTATTATATAGTTATGGGGATGCATACTTTTCTTTTTGTATTTGGCCCATCAACATCGATAGTTTCTGGAGTTTGAACATGATCATCTAAGCAACTCTGCAAAAACAAGTTGTAATTGCTAGTACAATAAAGGATCAATAGAGAAGTCTGAAATTACCTGATCTTTTTGTCTTCCTTCTAAAATTTTTGTCTTCTGTTTTAGTTCCAGTATAGTAGCATCTTGAGTCTGGACATGTTTCTGGACCTTTTCCATTTGAAGTCTAAGGGATAGAACATCTTCACTTGATGTTGGATCCAATGAAGTTATATTTATGTTTTTAAAGCGCCCTGAGGTTGAAAGATCAAACACTTTATTAGGATTGGGAACTAAGCCCAAACCATGAACACGACCATGCTTGTCTTCTCCAAGTATTTGATTCAATGCATCTCCTTTCCAAGCAATCTTCCCCTGACTATTGTCCGCTAAATCTGGCTGTCCCTCCAAAAGTTGCTTCAGTTCACCCTGGTAATATAAATGTTGTATATTAAAACAGTTTATGAAATATCAGTGTTGACAATCAAATAATGACCATTATTATTAAATACCACATGACTATTCTTGTCATTTTTGGGCTGGTGCGTATGGATGAACAAAACGGCTCTGTGTGGAACTTTTTTTTCAGGGTCTCTTTGCCTCTGTTGAATATAAGAGTGAATATCAAGGACTAAATAATCAACATATATGCCTAAGTAAAAGAGATGCACATAACTGCAGCTGTACATAGCATACCATTTCTTCTCTGTTTCGAGCAAAGCTTTTTGTTCCAGCTGTATGCGTTGATTTCTTCTTTGCACAATTTTTCCTGTTTGTATCACTTATTTCCTATCATAAAATAAAATATATGTTAAATTGTTGGAATGTAATATATATAGGTACATGATAAACCAATATGTATCCATATACCTTTGCCTTAGAGGTCATCCAATTATTTACAAGTGCAATCCACTGATCCTTAATCACATCTTGTGGAGCATTGCTGCAGTTAACTTCCATACTTTTACTCGCATCGAAATAGAGTGCCTTCAAATTTGACTTGTACTGCCTCCACCTCTCTCCAATAGTTCGCAGTATCCACTTTTCCAAGCGAGAAGGGTAAAGGAATCTCATCTGTATACAACAGCCAAAACAATATGATGTAAGAAATAATAATAAGTAAGATGATAATTGAAAGGTGGCACAAAAGTTTAAGGATGTACCTTCGCTTGTTTTAGTATATCCATCTTATTTTTTTGTTCATTGCTATTTTTTCTTTCTTTCCTATTAGTAGTCTCCAATCTCTGTAGCTCAAGCTACACAAGCAACCATTCCTAGCGACCATGCCAAGAAATTTGCCTAGAACACCAGCTTCCTCTCCGATTGGCTGATCAAGGTCATTACAGGCTACAACTATTCTGAGACCTCTGGGTAGGCTCCAAATATCTTTCAGTTTGTTCTTCCCACGCTTTCCTCCTCCTCCATTCTCATCTATGCAGTGTTATATTACAATGGAAAAATACATATTCAATCGTAACTTGCAGAAAATACTATAAGGTAATTAACATTTGATAGCTCAGTAGTTACCTTGAATATTAATCTCAACATCATCATCACCTTCTGATAGGATTTCCCCAGCAGCCAGTTCAGGTTCAGAAGAAGCAATGATGCGTTGAGGGGACCTGTCCTGCTCAGTACGTTCCTCTAACAAATATTCATCTTGGCTTCGAATAATTTGATTTCTTTTACCCCTGGCCATTTCTGGAAAAAAAAAGAGAGGATTGAAACAGAGGACCTAGAACCCATTACCTCAAGAAAAAGTGGAGAACCGAAACTGTCAAACCCAACCTACACGAGCTCGTCACCTAGATCAGCCGGCAAGAGCACGACAGTCTCCTGCTCCTCATGACGCCCAGAATTAAGGTCATCAGAGTCGATGGAGGCCGCCGGCTCCGTCCACGGTGAGAACCGCTTCCCCTTTTCCACCTCTCAAACAAGTGCTGCGGAATAAGAATGAGGATCAGAGCGACGAACCTGGTGGATGTGGAGAGGACGACGCCGGAGATCAAGTCTCGGTGGAGACCACAGCGATGGGAACCAGAGAAGAAACCCACGATCTTGTTGTCGTGCGGTGGGGAGGTTGTGGGAAGGAGTTGTCATATATTTTAGGCATCAGCAGTGGGCAGCAGCGTAGTTAGGGGAATTTCCTTTTATAGCCAAAAACATATGGCGGGAGGCAGATTTGACGAAAAAAAGGTTTTTAGCTCTGAATTTGTACAGTACGGACCGTTCGAACCCTGTTCTGACGGTCCGGACTGTACAAATTGTTGCCATTTCACGTTATATAGTCCGGACCATCCGAACCATGTTCAGACGGTCCGGACTGTACAAAGTGTTGCCATTTCACATTATATAGTGCACCTATGATATTATATATATGTTGCTTTTACTCAATATCCGAATAGATATTTGTATCCGACATTTTCCGAATCCGATTCATACCGTATTTGATACTCATTATTCGTATCCGTAACCGAGACAATCTGTATTCGTATATGTATCCGGACGTTATCCGTGTTCGAATCCGAATCCGAACACAAATTGTTGCCATTTCACATTATATAGTCCGGACCATCCGAACCCTGTTCGGACGGTCCGAACTGTACAAATTGTTGCCCTTTCACGTTATATAGTCCGGACCATCCGAACCCTGTTCGGACGGTCCGGACTGTACAAATTGTTGCCATTTCACGTTATATAGTCCGGACCATCCGAACCTTATTTGGACGGTCCGGACTGTACAAATTGTTGCCATTTCACATTATATAGTGCACCTATGATATTATATATATGTTGCTTTTACTCAATATCTGAATAGATATTTGTATCCGACATTTTCCGAATCCAATTCATACCGTATTCGAGACTCATTATTCGTATCCGTAACCGGGACAATCCATATTCGTATATGTATCCGGACGTTATCCGTGTTCGAATCCGAATCCGAACACAAATTGTTGCCATTTCACATTATATAGTCCGGACCATCCGAACCCTGTTCGGACGGTCCGGACTGTACAAATTGTTGCCCTTTCACGTTATATAGTCCGGACCATCCGAACCCTTTCACGCTATCTTGCATTTTGTTGCTAGATGGACTACTAAATGAACCATGACAGTGAAAAACCCAGGAGGAAATATCATTTCCATTTTGCAGAGTGTAACTTTAATTGATTGTTCCAAACGGTCAAGATCATCAAGATGAAGCACTTTTGAACAAATGCCTTGAAAATAAGTAGATAACTCAAATAGAACTGCCATTATATCATCTGGAAGGAGACCTCTCAAAGCAATCGGCATGAGTTGCTGCATTAGTACATGGCAGTCATGAGTTTTGAGACCAGTAATTTTTCCTTCTGCACAATTTACACATTTTGATATATTTCCTGAATAGCCATCAGGAACTCTTATGTCTCGAAGAAATTTACAGAATAATAGTTTCTCACTTTTGGACAGAGAAAATCTTGCAGGTGGTAAATAGAACTTGCCAGATGCTCTTTGTTGTGGATGGAGGTCCTCTCTGATGTTCATTTTCTTGAGATCACGACGTGTTTGGAGATTGTCTTTTGACTTTCCATCGATACCTAATAATGTGCCATAAATATTTTCGCATACATTCTTCTCTATATGCATCACATCAAGATTATGTCGAAGCAGGTTATTATCCCAATAAGGCAATGTGAAAAAACTACTTACTGCTTTGTAAGTTTTTGACTCCTTGAAATCACCAAGAGCATTGATCTCATCCAAAACAGGGCGCTCATAATAGGTTCTAGGCTCCATTCCAAGCTCTATAGTTCCATCAAAAGAATCAGTATTGAAACGAAATTCATGGTCCCTTGGAAGAAATCGACGATGACCCATAAAACATGATTTGCGACCATGCTTCAAGCGTTTCGTCCATGCATTCTGACCACAAGGTGGACAAGCAAATTCTCCATGCACCATGTGAGATGCTAGCATTCCCAAGGCTGGTAAGTCATTTATAGTCATCAACATAGCTGCCCGTAAATTAAAAGTTTCATTTCTTGATGCATCATATGTCGAAATGCCATCCAGAAATAAATCTTTTAGATCCTCCAATAGTGGTTCGAGGAACACATGAATTCTATCTCCAGGACTTTTGGGCCCAGGAATTATTAAAGACAATAATAGATAATGTTCTTTCATGCAAAACCATGGAGGTAAGTTATAAATTGTCAAAACAACGGGCCAACAGCTGTATTTGGAGCTCAACATTCCATATGGATTAAATCCATCAGTAGCCAGGCCAAACCGAATATTACGAGGGTCTGATGCGAAGTTTTCGAACCTTTCATCAAAGCTCTTCCATGACTTGGAATCAGCTGGATGTCGTAGGTAACCATCATTGATGCGTTCTTCATCATGCCATCGTAGTAGAGCTGCTGTTTCCTTGCACATAAACAATCTTTTCAACCTCTCTTTAATTGGGAAATATCGCAATACTTTGAAAGGTGCTGCTTTTCTTCTTTCCTTAACTGTTAGCTTGGTTTCATGTTCCTTACCTTTCCACCTAGAAGCCTTACAGGTCGAGCAAAAATCATCACTTGCTTTATCTCTCCAGTATAGCTGACAGTTATTTGGGCATGCATGAATCATTTCATAGCCTAGGCCAAATTTTGACATAACTTTCTTAGCCTCATAGAAGTTTTTGGGCAATTGATTCCCATTTGGAATTGCCATATGCAGAATAGCAAGCAGATCACCAAATGATTTATCTGTCCATTTATTCATGGATTTAACATTAAACAAAAGTACAAGTAAAGATAGCTCAGATAACTCACATCCTTCCCATAATGGTTTTTCTGAATCCTTAACCAATTTATAAAATTCTTGAGCTTCTGAATTTGCTCCATCCACAGGTGGATTTGCATTATCAGTGCCATCAGCCATAGGAATGTCATTATACATATGAGCAAAAGTATCATTTATCAATTGATGCATGTCGACATGTCTTCCAGTGTCATTTTGAGGCTGTGGATGTTGATCAGCAGAGCTCTGAACTGAAGGATCACCATGAAAGTCCCATTCATCATAGTTCTGTAGCATGCCATGGCAGATTAAATGCTCATATATCTCATCCCTTTGTAGCAGTGTAGTATTCACACATGTCTCACATGGACAATGAATCTTGGCATCTGCTGGTTTATCTCTAAATGCGAATTCGACAAAACCTTCCACACCGTCATTGTATTGACTAGAGCCTTTAGAACAACGCAAAAGAAGCTTGATGACTTCTATGTCCATCGTGAGCCTACCAAATCATACTATTAGTACATAGCATCTACACTTTTTATTTATTTATTATTCCCATCACATAGATCTCACATGAAACTGTCATCTGATTACTTAATATATTCAAGTAGCATTGCATGAACTAATTTAACAAAGACAACACATTGTAACCAAAAACTGTAAATGCACAGATGGAGATGGTGCTGTACCTTGCCTTGCCTGAAAATGCCAAGCTTACTATAGACTAATTGAATCAATTTCAGTAATTCCCAATGGAAATCAAGTCCAGTGCATCTGCTGCCACTCCACCTCGCTCTTTAGTCATCACCCGTAGTTGCAGCATGTGCCAATTCAAATCCAATTTATGGCCTTAACACAAATCACATAAACTCTGTGCAAGAGGAAGGATGGATGGATTGCACACCTTGTGGATCTAGGATAAGTAAAAGATACATATGCTGGAGCAGGCAGGGGCGGAGGGGCCGAGCAGCGCGGCTGGACCAGGAGGGGGGGGGGGCGAGCACAGGCAGGGGAGCAGGGGCCAGTGGCGGCTGCTGGTTGAGGTAGGAAGGAGGGGAGGCAGCGGCTGCTGCTGGAGGAGGCAGGGAGGAGGGCCGAGCGGCGGCTGTTGCAGGAGGCAATGGAGGAGGGCCTGAGCGGTGGTTGTTGGAGAAGGCAGGGAAGGATGGTCGAGCAACACGGCTAGAGTAGGAAGGGGAGGTGGGGGCCGGCGGCTGCTGCTGGAGCAGGGAGGGACGGAGGGCCTAGCGGCGGCTGCTGCTAGAGGAGGCAGGGGAGGAGAGCCTGAGCGGCGTTTGAACTGGATAGCCGAGCGTTGAGCCGTGTTACATGTCCTCGTGACCTGCAGATGAGAATATATATATTTTGATATACTAGTCAAACAAGGAAGTAGAACCACTTTAGTGGTTAGTGCAGAACAGTGCCTCCCCAAGGGTTCGAGGTTCAATTCCCAGCGGCAGCGTTAATTTTTAATTTATTTATGAATTGGGAAAAAGTGTATTGTAGATGCTACTTCTGTTACAAATACTACTTCCAACGTATAGTAAGCGTTGCCATCTAAATGCTTGCAACGGTTTAACTATGTGTTGCAAGGTAAATGTTGCTAAAGGGGGGTTTAGCTTGTAGTGATATTCAAAAAATACAACGGCCGGTCTACTTCGTCAGCGAGGTCCTTGCCGACTCCAAAACGAGATACCCGCAGGTCCAAAAGCTGCTATATGGCCTACTCATCACAGTCCGGAAGCTGGTGCATTATTTCGAAGCACACCAAGTCACGGTGGTCACGGCATTTCCACTCGGGGATGTCCTTCATAATCGCGAGTCCACCGGCCGAATCGCTAAATGGGCACTCGAGTTGATGGCGTTCGACATCACCTTTCAGCCACGGACAGCAATTAAGTCTCAAGCTCTAGCCGACTTCGTGGCCGAGTGGACAGAAGTCCAACTGCCTACACCAACAGGAAAGCTAGAGTACTGGACAATGTACTTCGACGGTTCTCTACAGATCGGAGGCACCGGGGCCGGAGTCATATTGACGTCCCTCACTGGTGAAAAACTGAAGTACGTTCTACAAATCCACTTCCCGGCTTCCCACAACGTCGCCGAGTATGAGCACTTGTTCACGGCTCGCATCGCTACATCACTCGGCATACGTCGACTGGTTGTGCGCGGGGATTCTCAACTCGTGGTAAACCAAGTCATGAAAGACTGGACCTGTCTCGACGATACCATGGCGGCATACTGTCAGGAGGTCCGCAAGCTGGAAAACAAGTTCGACGGGCTGGAAATCACACGTCCTGCGCCAATACAACGACGCAGCAGACGAGCTGGCAAACATGGGATCCAAGCGAGAAGCATTCCAACTGGAATCTTTGTCGAGCAACTTATGGAGCCATCAGTCAAGAAGAAACCGGCACTGGAGCAGTCGGGAGGCGAGCCTACCCCGACCACAAATGAGGTGCTGCACATATGTCAAGACTGGAGGACTCCTATTGTCAAATTTCTCCTGGACGACCAACTTCCAGAAGATCGCAGTCAAGCCGAGCAGATAAAGCATCGAAGGAAAAGCTTCCTACTAGTCGGAGAAGACCTGTACCGAAGGAGCACATCCGGTGTCCTCATGCGCTGCGTCACCACCGAGGAGGGCAAGCAGATTCTGCATTCGATCCACTCGGGCATATATGGCAACCACGCCGCATCCAGGACGTTAGTCGGAAAGGCTTACCGGCAGGGATTTTTCTGGCCCACAGCAGTAACAGACGCCAAAGACATCGTTCGCAAGTGTGAGGGTTGCCAGTTCTACGCAAGACAAACAAATCTTCCAGCCCAGGAACTCCAAACTATCCCCATTTCCTGGCCATTTGCAGTATGGGGGCTCGACATGGTCGGGTCTTTCAAGAAAGCGTCAGGAGGGTTCACACATTTATTCGTCGCAGCAGATAAGTTCACCAAGTGGATTGAGGCTAAACCCGTTGCAACGATAACAGCGGCACGAGCAAATAACTTCATCATGAGTATATTATACTGGTTCGGAGTCCCTAACCGCATCATCACCGACAACGGTACTCAGTTCGCGGCCGGCGTATTCCAAGACTTCTGCGATGATTTCGGCATCAAGATCTGCTACGCATCTGTGGCACATCCGCGGAGCAACGGGCAGGTCGAACGAGCCAATGGTATGATCTTACAAGGCATCAAGGCCAGGATATTCGACCGACTACAACCTTATACGGGCCAGTGGGTACAAGAACTCCCATCCGTCCTCTGGTCTCTCAGAACCACGGTTAGTCGGGCAACAGGGCAATCCCCTTTCTTTCTGGTCTACGGTGCCGAGGCTATGCCACCTACCGAGTTACAGTTCGGCTCTCCACGAGTCCGGGCTTATTCAGAAGACGACTCCAGCAATACCCGACTGGTCGAGCTAGATCAGCTGGAAGAAGCAAGAGACACCGCAACAATCCAGTCGGCAAGGTATCTTCAAGGCCTACGTCGCTACCACAATCGCAATGTCCGTTGCCGCGCCTTTTTGGTCGGGGATCTCGTTCTGAGGAAAATACAAACCACCAAAGACAGGCATAAGTTATCCCCAATCTGGGAAGGGCTGTTCATTATAGCCGAGGTCACGCGGCTAGGCGCCTACCGACTGAAGACCGAAGACGGCGTTCTCATCAGCAACTCATGGAACATAGAACAGCTACGTCCTTTCTATACCTGAGTTTTATACTTTTTCATATGTACAGTTCTTCTGACTCACTACGCCGCTTGTATCAACCGAGTAGTGAGTCGGGGGCTGCATGTATATATGTGTCCCGTCAATAACATACGAGCTTATTTCACTTCGGTTATGAAGCCTTACTATGACTGTCACGTTTGCCCGAGTACAGCTTCTTACTTTGAACGTTTTTATTAAGTTCTGACAGACTAACTCGGTGCATACTACACGGTCGAGTAAAGCTAATGACGACTGAGTAATAAGCTTGGCGGCGTTACACACATATTTACACATGCTTGTTTATCAAAAGTTTATATACACCAACTACACAACATATTGCCCTCACAGACCCAGGTCTCGGGTAATTATTTCAGCAGTCGGCTTCGCCCGGGCAATCAGCTCCAATGCCTCCTCGGGCGTCGTCTCTTCGGCAAACCCCTCCCCAATGGCTTCAATATCTGCCCTTGGGTAGATGGACTTGGTCATCGCTAGGGTATGGGCCACGCCGGCGACAACATGCTCATCTGAGTACTTTTTCAAGGCACTCGGTGCATCCTCGAGACGCGCCTCTATCTGGGGGATTCTGCTGCAACTGGTCCCCACAGGGCGGGGATCTATGAGGTCAAGGAGCCCTTTCACGGACCCGACGAGGGCCTCCCGTGACTCCCTGATCACTCTTATCTCCTCTGTGTAGAACCGATACTGGGCCTGGACGTTGGCTCTCATGTCTGCCCAGGTCCGCCGGCAAGTAAACTTGTCAGATTCGGCTACGCATAGAATAACTAATGGATTGGCTAAGATCACAGTCGGGTTGAGGACTTACTTTCGTAGTCGGCCTCCCACCCGGCCACGGTCTTCTCCAGTTTAGCTTTTTCCTTACCGAGCTTGGCGAAGGTCTCCTTCAACTCGGCCTTCTCCCGGTCAAGCTCGGTGTTGGCCTTTGTCAGGTCGGCCTTGACCTTCTCAAGCTCGGCCCTGGCTTCTTCGGCTTCCTTCAGCTGTGATCCCCTCTCTGTTCGGGTCTTCAACTCCGCTTCGAGGGCTGCACCGCAGATTAGCCAAGAGCTCAACCGTGCAGTCATGACATAACTGGGCAGTCGGAAACAACGTAGCTGGACGAATGCATCAATGGTTCGGTCGGGAAGATATATTCGGGGCTTTTACCTCTGTCTTTCCGGCTAGGGCCCATGTCTCCTCCCTGAGCTAATCGGCGCCACTCTTCAGCCAGGCCTCCCTCCCCGCATGATGCGCCTCCATCTCGGCCTTCAACGCCCGGAGCTGTTCCAGTTCTGCGAGGTGGGGAGCCACCTCGACCAAGATTTTCGTCATCGCCTCATTGCGGTCGACAAGCTTCTGCTCAGGATAAAAGACGGATCAAGGACGGGGTCAGATATCAAAACAAGAAAACTGCCAAGGCTCTACCACAAGAATCATACCGCGACTCCCTGGGACCCGCTGATGGCGGCGCGAAGCAAGCTTTCGCGCTCCCTCCTCACGATGACTTCATCAAGCCTGAAGCTCTTCGCTGTCCCGTCGGGAGCCGTCCATGTGAATGTCCGGGGCATCGCGCGTGGAGGAGCTTCGATCCGGGGCAGATGCGGGATCTTCGGCAGCGGCGATGACGACGACGACGACGACCACAACGGCGATGGGGTCCTGGCCTCACCGCCACCATTCCCCACGACCTCGGGGACCGGCTCAGGCGCTCCGTCCGCGCCCTCCGCAACGGGCGACGCTTCAGGGGCTGGGGCCTCGGCCTCAGCAGCCGCCTCTTGGTCGAGTGGCGGCAGCGACCCTGCAGTCGGGACCACCTCGGTCTCCGTGACCGGGCTGGCCACCGGCTCAGCAGGTGTGTTTGCAGCCGTCGGCTCGGCTGGGGCAGGCACTTCAAGAGGAGCGGTCGGATTAGTCTCCTTAAGATCGATATCGACCCGCTTCCTGCACGATGAAACAAGACATCAAGACGCTACTTCAACACATAACATAAGAATTTCAGAAGACCCGGAGTAGCGCACCTCTTGGAGAACTTCAGCTTCTTGACGGGTGACCCGGTCCCCGGCGAAGCGCCAGCTCCGGCAGTTGGTCCGGTCGGCGTCACAGTCGGCGGTGGCGCATCAGCCCGAGTCGGCTCCGATTCCGGCGTGGTCGGCTTGGGCGCCCCCGCCCCTGGCGGCATCTGCTCCTGCCGGCCCCTCGGTGGCACTGCGGCTGGGCTCGACAACGTTGGGCTCAAACCCCTAGGTCTCAACCTGGGACTTGATCGCCTGGGCGCCGCGGCGACAGCGTCCCTTATTTTCAGGCTCCCCGCCATGGCACGCGCTGTCATGGCCCCCTCGCCCCGATACACAATCGGTTTCTTCCCCGCTCTCTTGGAGTCGGGTTAGGCAGCAGAGGGACTCCTCGGCCTCTTCTTCGGCGCGATGGCCGACAACGGGCAGGAGTCTTCATCAAATTCTTCATGCCACTATAAGTGAGTCAACTAAATGCGTCACGCAATGCTGAACAACTACGATTCCACGGGCATTCATCACAGAAGAGGATCAAAAGTTACCTTGGTCCGGGGCCGAATGGAGCTGTAGGCTGCAACCCGACTATTGTCATCTTCAGTTGCGATCACCCCTTCAGAGAAGTAGCCGAACAAAGTCTCGGTCACCGCCCCCTTGTTCGCCGACTTGTTGCTCACTCGGTCAGGATCGTTTTTGCCTTTAAAGGCCCAGCCGAATGCACTCCTAAGCTTCAGCGGCTGAATGCGCCTTGTCAGAAAGCGACGAGCCACCCAGGGACCTGTCAAGCCGGCCCTCTTGGGGTCATCTATCTTCGTCAACAATAGATGTGCCTGGCCCATTTCCTCAAAGGACGGCTTTGTTGACCAATTTGGCGAAACCACGGGCGGCAAGCCAGTAAATGGCCGCAAGGAGGGAGCCAGATCGGCGCAATAAAACCACTCCTTGTGCCAGCCCTTCAGAGAAGATTTCAAGGGCAAATCGAGATACGTCTTCTTCCCGTTGCTCCTCAGTTGAAAACCAGCCCCCCCAATCACATTGATATTGCTCTTGGAGGGTTGAGGCTTGATATGGAACAGATGTCGGAAGAGGATGAAATTGGGTTCAACACCCAAGAAGCACTCGCAAAGAGTAACAAATATAGAGATCTGAAGAATTGAGTTGGGGTTCAAATGCACCAACTCCAGCCCATAGAAGTCGAGAATGCGGCGGAAGAAATCAGAAGACGAAAGGCAAAAGCCTCGATCGAAAAAAGAGGCGAAAACTACTGTCTCACCAGGCCGGGGATTAGGGACCGACTCATCCCTAGCCGACCGCCAGCGGATCACCTCTTGGCTGGGCAACTTTAGTTCGCTCTCCAGCCGCTTTAGCTTCACCGAGCCGCAATCTGAAATCGGCCAAGAACTCCCCGGCGCACCCGCAAGATCCGACGCCTTCGGCATGACTGGAGGCGGTGAGATTTGGGGAAAAACAAATCAGGAGCTTGGAGCAAACGAGGAGGATTGAAATTGCTCGAGTTCGGGTGGGGAATAGCAGCAGCTAACCCTAGCCGGGCGGGAGGCAAAAAGTTGGGCGCGAAGGTGGAAGACGAAGAGATTGGCTGATTTGGGGAAGACGACGGAATCTTTTTCTCTCTCCCTGCTTTTATAGAGCCGATGCCGACTAGATGGGCTTGGGCCTACACAGTCCGCACTGGGCCAACAAGATATGAGTTCCTACAGTAGCATGCTCCATGTGGGCCGCCCGTAGGCTGAGTTGAATTATAGTGCTGGTGCTACTAACAGGAGCCGATGAGGTTAACAGATATGCTTCATGAGAGCCTTATTGCTAAACATATATGTTTGGATATCTATTTTATTCACCAGGTCTCAAGGATACATCCTTATAAGGATCACAAGCTGGTCTTCATTAAAATTGGAGATGCAGGTATCTTTCTCGGGTACACCTAACCACGCCATGGATTTGTTTTCATAAAGTGGTACTCGGTCTACATGTGTGGCCATCAGTTGCCATGAGCAACATTTTACTGTGGGTGCCATGGGCCCTGGGTACCTCATGACAAGCATATGGGCCACTCGGATAGAGGATGGGCCTAGCCTTGTAATTAGAGATATAGCTAGATTCGGCAGACTTCGCCTTGTATAGAAAGGAATATACAGTCCTAGTCGGGTGCGTTATATCTCTAAGGGGAGATCTCCTAGTAGTAATCCGATGGGGACTCCTACCTTGTAACCCTGTCCCCCAGTATATAAGGGGAGGCAGGGCGCCCCATGAGGGCAGGTGCACACAAGTTCATCAGAACTACCACCGTATATCCTCAAAGGAATACATACAAACTGGACGTAGGGTATTACCTCACATTGAGGGCCTGAACCAGTATAAAATCCCTCTGTGTTCCTTTGCAATCCACCGAGTTTACATCCGCTGACTAGCCCCATATATTTATTGCCGGTGTAAAACATCGACAGTTGGCGCGCCAGGTAGGGGCTTCGGCGCGATCTACATCTACAAGCTCGATGGATCCAGCAACCGGAGTCGAAGGCGGAAAACTCTCCCCCGGAGATACAATTGCATTCAGAAGCCTCGACTTCGCCGCCGACCAGATCGGCAATCTCACCTTGGCCGACACGGACCCGATCCAACCGGCCGAGGAACTAGCCGACTCCGCGCCATTCGGCCTACACGATGCTGCAGCAATCTCTCACGACATGCTGCGGCGATCTCCGATATGCCCGAGTCCAGGGGCAACTCTTTCTTTCGGTGTTCGACTCGGACTCGGTTTTGAGACGGCCGAGATCGGGCCAAAAAAGGAAGAGATCGTCAATATCCCGTTCGGACTCGGCGACGCCGCGGATATCTACGATCTACATCCAACGCGGCAAACCCGATCCTCTGGAGTTCGACTCGGATACGGCCCCGAGCTGCTCGAGATAGGATCTAGGGAGGTCGTTGTAATCACCCCCATCTACTATTCCGACTACGACTCTCGGTCGGACTACGACTCCCAGTCGGATTCCGACTCTAAGTCGGACAGCAGTTCGGCAAGCTTCTTCCCGCCACGAGAAATCTTCATGGCATCCAAAGGCTCTACTCCTACTCAGGAATCACGCCGACTACGCGAACAGCAAGAGGAGGAGGCCTGCCGACTGCGAGAACAACAGGAGGAAGAAGCAAGACACCTGCACGCCCGCAACGACGGCCTACGCAGGGCTGGGCGAACCGCTCAGCAACAAACCCTCCAAACAAAAGTCGGCGACCACGACGTCTTCATCATGCCACAACAGAACGTCGTGGCCGCCGCGACCCTACTGGACACGGTCCAACTTGGGCCTGATCACCAGGCCACCCCAACGATCGCAAGGATAAAAGCCCTGCTTACCGCTGCTGCATGTCAGCAGCACCAACAGTCGGGTGATACCCTCATACCGACCAACCGGTCGACATTCCCAACGGCAGTCTCATCTACCTCAAAGCGACGCCGAGCGGCTGGCTCCAGTCAGCTGCATACGGAGGCACATCAGGCATCACTCGGCAGCCCCAACGACAACCGGCAACGTCAAAGCAACCGTCGGGATGATCAGGACCTTCGAGGCCGACAACGACATGATCTTCGGCAGGACATCAACGCTCGACACCGCGAACGAGAAGAAGACGAGCAACGCCAACTGGAAGACGAGAACGAGCATTTCGGCCTCCACCACGAGCGGTTCCGCCGCCGTAGTCGGGATCGGAGTCCTCATGAAGACGAAGGCATACTGGCCTTCACTCAGGAGCTACGACAGGTCGACTGGACGTCGAGTTTCAAGCCTACAGGCATCAACAAATACGATGGCAAGACCAATCCCGAGTCCTGGCTCATGGTCTACACTCTAGCGATTCGAGCAGCTGGGGGAAATCAGAAAGTCATGGTGTGGGAGCCATGGGCCCCGGGTACCTCACTACAAGCACATGGGCCACTCGGATAGAGGATGGGCCAGATCATGTAATTAGAGATAAGATAGCACCCGGCAGGCTGTGCCTTGTACAATAAGGAAACATAGCCTTAGTCGGACAGGATTCTATCTCTAATAAGGAAATCCCTTGGTCGTATCCGACTGGGATCCTTGCCATGTACCCCTGTCCCCTAGTATATAAAGGGAGGCAGGGCGCCCTATGAGGGCGAACGAGATCATTGATCACAAATCCACCTCAGAGGAATAACACCTCAACTGGACGTAGGGTATTACCTCACAACGAGGGCCTGAACCAGTATAATTCCCTTGTGTTCCTCTGCAATCCACCGAATTCCAAGTCGCCGAGTACCCCCATAGTATTATTGCGGTGAAAGCATCGACAGTTGGCGCGCCAGGTAGGGGAACGGCGAGTTCTTCATCAACAGGTTCGATGGATCCCATCAACGGAGTCAAGGGCGACAAGTTCTCCAACGGAGACACCATCACCTTCGGGAGCCTTGATTTCGTCGCCGATCAACTCGGCAACCTTTCTTTGGCTGAGGCAGATCCGATCTTGCCAGCCGAAGACCTGGCCGGCGTTGCGCCAGTCGGCCCTAGGGACGTCGCCATCTCCTTTGACGATCTACTACGACAGTCCCTCACATCGCCGGACATCGGGGCAACTCTCTCCTTCGGCATCCGACTCGTGCTAGGCCTTGAGCCAGCGCGGGTTAGGCCGAGAGGGGGAGAGATCGTCAATCTCCCGTATGGATCCGGCGACGCTGTGCATCTACAACCCGCGCAGCGGACTCGACCCCCAGCGATTCAGTTTGGACACGGTCATGAACCGTTTCAGATTGGATCTAGGGAGGTCGGAGTCGTCCTAACTCCGATAAACTACTCGGAGTCCGACACTAAGTCGGATGGCGGTTCGAGCACCAACTCGGACTCCACCTTGGCAAGCTTCCTCCTCCCCCGCGAGATCTTCATGGCTTCAACGCCACCTTCCGAGGTGCGCCGACTGCAAGAGGAGCAGCATGAGGAGGCGCGCCGAGTACAACAACAAGAGGAGGCAAACCGACAAGCTCGCAATGACGGGCTTCGACAAGCTAGGCGAGCCGCCCAGCAGCAGATCCTCCGAACCAAAGTCGGCGACCACGATGTCTTCGTCACGCCACAACAGAACGTCGTGGCCGCCGCAACTCTGCTGGACACGCTCCAGTTTGGGCCGGACCATTAGGCCACACCAACCATCGCCAAGATCAAGGCGATGATTACCGCTGCCGCCTGCCAGCAGCAAGAACAGTCAGGCAACACTCACATACCGACCCGTCGAACGGGCTCTCCAGCGGCGGAGTCATCTGCGTCAGCACGACGACGGGCAGCCGGCTCCACCCGGCAGCATGAAGAATCCCGCCAAACAACACTCGGCAATACCAACTACGACAACCGGCGGCGTCACCAATACGACCGCCGACACAATCAAGACCTCCGATTGCGGTTACAACGCGATCTTCGCCACACCATAAATGCCCGGCGCGAAGAGCGCGAAGAGGATGAACGCCGCCGATTGGAGGACAAACACGAGCGCTTCGGTCTCCACTACGAGCGGCTACACCGCCAAAACCGAAGCCCGAGTCCTCACGATAATGAAGGCATCCCAGCCTTTACTCGGGAGTTACAGGATGTCCGATGGCCAGTCGGCTTTAAGCCTACCGGAATTGAAAAGTACGACGGCAAGACCAACCCAGAGTCCTGGCTCACCGTTTACGTCCTAGCAGTTCAAGCTGCTGGGGGCGACAGCAGAGCCATGGCTAACTACCTCCCAGTCGCGTTATCCGACTCGGCGAGGACATGGCTGACAGGCCTCCCAAGGCGGTCGATCGGTTCCTGGGGGCAACTCAGGGAGCGGTTCATCACAAACTTCCAGGGGACCTACGAGAGACCGGCTTCCGAGCACGACCTCTACCAACTGCATCAGAAAAAGAACGAGTCTCTACGGGAATTCATCAAAAGATTTTCCGAGAAGCGCAATCAAATCCCAAGCATCAAAGACGAGTCGTCATCGCGCCTTCCGCAAGGGAGTAAAAGACGCCCGCTCATCGCGAAGTTCACTCGGAAGCCACCATCCACGTCCGACCCTCTTCGACATGGCCAACAAATACGCCGACTCAGCTGAAGCCGTCGCAGAGGCCTTCGACGAGAAGAAGGAGCCCCGACAAAAAGACAACAGGGCAAAAGCCGACAACGAGCCGCCTCAGAACAAGCCTGGCAGCCGCAAGCGGAAGTCAGACAACGAGGTGGCTAACATGGAGCGCAGTCGGTCGCCGGCCCAGCGGAAACAACGACTACCAGAAAGTCATGAGCGGGCCTGCCCCTTTCACCCCAGGGCCGGCACGCAGCAAAAGACTGCACATGCTCAAGAACGTTTGCCTCCGAGCAGGCTTCATCATCTGCCGTCGGCGACAAGGACAAGGACAAGCCAGACTCGGGTCGGCTGACGACTTCCAGGACCCCCAAGCCCGAACTCAACCACATCTTCGGGGGGCCACTCGCGTACGAATTCCAAGCGCAAGCAGAAGCTATCGCGCGGGATATTAACGCGGTCTCCACAACGGCTACCCCCAATACCTGCGCTGGTCAGAGATGGCTATCAACCTTCAACGGCGGATCACCACCAGATCGGGTTTTCCACCGGGACGATACCCACTCGTCCTAGACCCGGTCGTCAAAAATATTAGGCCTGCTGAAGAAAACCACTCATCGACGGAGGCCGTGCGCTCAACATCCTGTTCGCCAAGACTTTGGACGAGAATGAGAATTCCCTCGTTCAGAACTACGGCCGAGCACCGCGCCCTTCCATGGATAATCCCGGCGTTTTTTTTGTCATCAACCCACTCGGCAGATAACTTGCCGGTGACCTTCGGCCACGCGGGACAACCTTCCGCACAGAAAACATCTCCTTCGAGGTCGCCGACTTCGAGACCGCGTATCAGCGATACTCGGACGACCGGCCCTCGCAAATTCATGGCGATACCGCACTACACATACATGGTGCTGAAGATGCCGGGCCAGCAGGAGTCCTCTCCCTCCGCAGCGACGCCAAGCAAGCCTTCACCTGCGACAAGGAGAGCTGCGAGCTGGCTCGAACACAAGAAGCGGCAGTCGGGCGCGCGACAGCATCCGGCAAGCCGCTACATCTGAAGTCGATCAAGATCCAGTTCCGGCGCGTAAAAAAAGCAGCGAAGTCGGGAATTTCAGCGGACTCTGACACGAAGAAGATCCCCCTGGACCCTTCCGACCCCTCCAAGACTGCCTTAGTCGGGAACCGGACTCGACCCAAATAGGAAGACCGCGCTCGTCACCTTCCTCCAAGCCAACAAAGATATCTTCGCGTGGAAACCATCCGACATGCCGGGCGTACCAAGGGAGGTGATCGAGCATGCCCTACACGTAAAGCCAGACGCCAAGCCGGTCAACAACGGCTTGCGGCGCTTCGCTCAAGACCGCAAGGATGCTATCCGGGAGGAAATCACCAAGCTCCTCGCAGCCGGCTTCATCAAGGAAGTCTATCACCCGGACTGGCTGGCCAACCCAGTCCTGGTCCGGAGAAAACGGTAAATGGCGCATGTGCGTCGACTACACCGACCTCTACAAAGCGTGCCCCAAGGACCCTTTGGTCTTCCCAGGATAGATCAGGTGGTTGACTCTCACGGCGGGGTGCGACTACTCAGTTTTCTCGACTGTTATTCGGGATATCATCAAAATTAGCTTGAGGGAACAAGACTGTTTAAAGACATCTTTCATCACGCCGTTTGGAGCGTATTGCTTATATCACAATGCCGTTCGGGTCTGAAAAACGCAGGCGCAACCTACCAAAGGGCTATTCAGCGGTGGTCTGCACACTCAGATCGGGCGCAACGTGGAAGCCTACGTCGACGATGTGGTGATCAGTCTAAATCCAGACAAGACCTCATTGCCGACTTGGAAGAAACCTTCCAAAACCTTCGAAGATTCAAGATGAGTTGAACCCGGACAAAGTGCACCTTCGGGGTGCCGTCTCGGGAAGTTACTCGGCTTCATCGTCTCGCACCGCGGCATCGAGGCTAACCCGGAGAAAGTCAACGCCATCAAGAACATGGCGCCCGACCAACCTCAAAGACATCCAGAAGCTGACAGGCTGCATGGCGGCACTCAGTCGGTTTATCTCCCGACTGGGCGAACGGGGCATGCCCTTTCTTCAAGCTCCTCAAAAAGGCGGACACCTTTCAGTGGACCCCGGAAGCCCAGCAAGCCTTCGAAGACTTCGAAATGAATTCCTCATCACCCCCCGTGCTAGCGTCACCCTGCCCCTGGCAGGAACCACTAATGCGTTTGGCCAAGATTCGAATCTGGCGGCAACAACAGGTAGTCAGCACGGTGCTGGTAGTGGAGCGATCCCGAACAGGGTCATCTTCAAAAAATACAACGGCCAATCTATTTTGTCAGCGAGGTCCTTGCCGACTCCAAAACAAGATACCCGCAGGTCCAGAAGCTGCTATAAACGGCCTACTCATCACAGTCCGAAAGCTGGTGCACTACTTTTCAAGCACATCAAGTCACGGTGGTCACAGCGTTTCACTCGAGGATGTCCTTCATTAATCGCGAGGCCACCGGCCGAATCGCTAAATGGGCACTCGAGTGATGGCGTTTGACATCCCTTTCAGCCCACGGACAGCTACAAATCTCAGCTCTAGCCGACTTCGTGGCCGAGTGGACAGAAGTTCAAACTCCCACAACACCAACAACAAAGCTAGAGTACTGGACAATGTACTTCGACGTTCCTTACGGTCGGCGGTGGTGCGGGGCTGGTGTCATACTGACATCCCACTGGCGAAAAGTTGAAGTACGTACTACAAATCCACTTCCCGGCTTCCCACAACGTCGCCGAGTCGAGGCTCTCGTTCATGGGCTCCGCATCGCCATATATCACTCGGCAATACGTCGACTGGTTGTGCGCGAGGAGACTCCCAACTCGTGGTTACCAAGTCATGAAAGACTGGACATGTCTCGACGACAACAATGGCGGCATACGTCAGGAGGTCCGCAAGTTGGAAAACAAGTTCGACGGGCTGGAAATCACACACGTCCTGCGTCAATACAACGACGCGGCGATGAGCTGGCAAACATGGGATCCAAGCGAGAAGCGGTCCCGACTGGGAATCTTCGTCGAGCAACTTATGGAGCCATCAGTTCAAGAAGAAACCAGCACAAGAGCAGTCGGGAGGCGAGCCTACCCCGCCACCGACGAAGATGCTGCACATATGTCAAGACTGGAGGGGTCCTGTTCTCAAATTCCTCCTGGACGATGAACTCCCAGAAGACCGCAATCAGCCGAGCATAATCAAGCGTCGAAGCAAAAGCTTCCAGCTAGTCGGAGAGACCATTGTACCGAAGGAGCGCATCCGGTGTCCTCATGCGCTATGTCACCCATCGAGGAAGGCAAGCAGATCCTACATTCAATCCACTCGGGCATATGTGGCACAACCACGCTGCATCCAGGACGTTAGTCGGAAAAGCTTACCGGCAGGGATTCTTCTGGCCCACCGCAGTCACAGACGCCAAAGACATCGTTCGCAAGTGCGAGGGTTGCCAGTTCTTCGCAAGAACAGACAAATCTTCCCGCCCCAGGAACTCCAGACTATCCCATCTCTTGGCCATTCGCAGTATGGCTCGACATGGTCGGGCCATTTCAAAAAGCGCCAGGAGGGTTCACACATTTATTCGTGCGCAGTGGATAAATTCACCAAGTGGATTGAGGCTAAAGCCTGTCGCAACAATCAATCGTGGTCTGCGGCACGAGCAAAGGACTTCATCTTGAGTATTCTATAAACCGGTTTGGGGTCCCTAACCGCATCATAACGACAACGGCCTCAGTTCGCGGGCAGGCCTATTCCAAGATTTCTGCGACGACTTCGGCATCAAGATCTGCTATGCCGTCTGTGGCAACACCCGCGGAGCAACGGGCAGGTTGAGCGAGCCAATGGCATGGTCTTACAAGGCATCAAGGCCAGGATATACGACGACTACAACCACATGCGGGTCGGTTGGGTAAAGAACTACCATCCGTTCTCTGGTCTCTCAGAACCACGGTTAGTCGGGCAACAGGGCAATCCCCTTTCTTCCTGGTCTACCAGCAGCGTACTGAGGCCATGCTATACCCGACCGAGATACAGTTCGGCTCTCCGCGAGTCCGGGCTTACTCTGAAGACGATTCACAGCACCCGACTGATCGAATTAGATCAGCTGGAAGAAGCAAGCGACGGCGCCGCAACAATCCAGTCGGCAAGGTATCTTCAAGGCCTGCGTTCGCTACCACGGACATCGCAATGTCCAATGGCCGCGTCCTTCTTGAAGTCGGAGATCTCGTTCTAAGGAAGATACAAACCACCAAGGACAGGCATAAACTATCCCCATCTGGGAAGGGCCCGTCCATTATAGCCGAGGTCACGCGCCAGGCGCCTACCGATGAAGACCAAAGACGGCGTCCTCATCACCAACTCATGGAATATAGAACAGCTACGTCCTTTCTATACCTGAGTCTTACTTTTTCCATGTGTACAATTTTTCCTGACTCACTACGCCGCTTGTTCCAATCGAGTAGTGAGTCGGGGGCTGCATGTATATATGTGTTCTGTCAATAACATACAGCTTATCTCACCTCGGTTATGAAGCCTTGCCACGACGATTGTTGGGTGCCATGGGCCCCGGGTACCTCATGACAAGCATATGGGCCACTCGGATAGAGGATGGGCCTAGCCTTGTAATTAGAGATATAGCTAAATTCGGCAGACTTCGCCTTGTATAGAAAGGAATATACAGTCCTAGTCGGGTGCGTTATATCTCTAAGGGGAGATCTCCTAGTCGTAATCCGATGGGGACTCCTACCTTGTAACCTGTCCCCCAGTATATAAAGGGGGGCAGGGTGCCCCATGAGGGCAGGTTGAGTTGGTTCACCAGAATCACCACCACAATCCTCAAAGGAATAACACCCACAACTGGACGTAGGGTATTACCCTCACATCGAGGGCCTGAACCAGTATAAAAATCTCCCTGTGTTTCTTTGCAATCCACCGAGTTTCCATCCGCCGAGTAGCCCCATATATTTATTGCCGGTGGGGTAAAACATCGACAGTTGGCGCGCCAGGTAGGGGCTTTCGACAAGCGGATCTACATCTACAAGCTCGATGGATCCAGCAACTGGAGTCGACGGTGGCAAATTCTCTCCCGGAGATACAATATCATTCGGAAGCCTCGACTTCGTCGCCGACATGATCGGCAGTCTCACCCCGGCCGACACGGACCCGATCCAACCGGCCGAGGAACCAGCTGACTCCGCGCCAGTCGGCCCACACGACGCTGCGGCAATCTTCGACGACATGCTGCGGCGATCTCCAATACGCCCGAGTCCAGGGACAACTCTTCCTTTCAGTGTTCGACTCGGACTCGGTTCTGAGCCGGCCGAGGATCGGGCCGAGAAGGGAAGAGATCGTCAACTTCCCGTTCGGACTCAGCGACGCCGCGGATATCTACAATCTACATCCGACGCGGCAAACCCGATCCCTGGAGTTCGACTCGGATACGGCTCCGAGCCGCTCGAGATCGGATCTAGGGAGGTCGGAGTTGTAATCACCCCCATCAACTATTCCGACTACGACTCTCAGTCGGACTACGACTCCCAGTCGGATTCCGACTCCAAGTCGGATACCCAGCTCGGCAAGCTTCACTCCGCCCACGAGAAATCTTCATGGCATCCAAAGGCTCTACTCCTCCTACTCAGGAATCACGCCCGACTACACGAAAAACAAGAGGAGGAGGCCTGCCGTCTGCGAGAACAACGAGGAAGAAACAAGACGCCTGCACGCCCCACAACCGACGGCCTACGCAGGGCTGGGCGAAACCGCTCAGCAACAAACCCTCCAAACAAAAAAGTCGGCGACCACAACGTCTTCGTCACGCCACAGCAGAACGTCGTGGCAGCCGTAACCCTACTGGACACGGTCCAGGTCGGGCCTGATCACCAGGCCACCCCCCGACCGATCGCAAAAGGATAAAGCCATGCTTACCGCTGCCGCATGTCAGCAGCACCAACAGTCGGGCAACACAGACTCGTACTGACCAGTCAATCAACTTCCCCCAGCGGCAGTCTCATCCACCTCCAAAGCGACGTCGAGCGGCGCCGGCTCTAGTCGGCAGCACGCGGAGTCAAGCCAGACGTCACTCGGCAACCACAACAACCGGCAACGTCGAAGCGACCGTCGGGACAGCCAGGACCTCCGAGACCGACTGCGGCGCGACCTTCAGCAAGACATAATGCTCGGCGCCGCAAACGAGAAGAAGACGAGCAACGCCAACTGGAAGACGAGAACGAGCAATTCGGCCTCCACTACGAGCGGTTTCGCCCGCCGTAGTCGAGGTCGGAGTCCTCATGAAGACGACGGAGTACCGGCCTTCACTCAGGAGCTACAACAAGTCGACTGGCCGTCAAGTTTCAAGCCTACAGGCATCAACAAATACGATGGCAAGACTAATCCCGAGTCCTGGCTCACGGTCTACACTCTGGCGATTCGAGCAGCTGGGGGAAATCAGAAAGTCATGGCTAACTACCTCCCAGTCGCTTTAGCCGACTCAGCGAGGACATGGCTAGTAGGACTTCCCAAGCAATCAATCGACTCCTGGGGAGAACTCCGGAAACGCTTCATCGCCAACTTCCAGGGAACATACGAGAGGCCATCTTCTGAGTACGACCTATATCAGTTGTGTCAAAGGAAGAACGAGTCTCTTCGTGACTTCATCAAGAGGTTTTCCTGAGAAGAGGAAACTCAATCCCGAACATCAAGGATGAGGTCGTCATCGCCGCCTTTCGAAAAGGAGTCAAAGACACCTCGTTCATCGACAAATTCACGCGGAAGCCTCCCAACTCTGTCAAGGCCCTATTCGACATGGCAAACAAGTACGCCGACTCGGCCCACGCTGTTGCCGAGGCCCTCGATGACAACAAGTCACCCTGACAGAAGAAGCGGGACGACACCGACGACGCGGTCCCGACTAAAGTTGGGAATCGCAAACGCAGGTCAGACGGCTCCATTGTGGCAGTCGGTCACAACCGTCTCCAACCTTCAACAGCTGAAGATTATCAGAACAACAAGTGACATGCTCGGGGGCTCATAAGCTCAAACACGAGGATGGCATCCCCACTCCCAAATACCGAACAGCTAAGTCGCTTTCTGATAAACATCTCCTCACTCGGCCTTGCTAGTGCCACAGCCGCTTACACCTAATAGGTGTATAAGCTGCGCATTTACTTTTTTCCGTTTTTGCTCTTAAATGATTACAAAAGTACTCGAGTAGCATAAATCTCGATCCGTGAAACTCTGCTCCATGTAAGACAAACTCAAGTCACCCAAAACGCGTGCCTGGGAAAGAGCCATGAGCCAACTCCCGACGCTAGGGGGCTATGACTAGTCGGGCAGAGTGCTTAAACGTAAGGGGTCAACTACTCGAGGAAATTAATATCAAAAAGAGGAAGAACACGTATTTACATACATTGTAAAATACATTTTATTCGGGTGATTATTTCCATCATCAGATGCTACTCATCCGATATCTTTATATTGCAGGCCCAGCTCCGGATACGCGTGACAGGAACTCAGGGCTGCGAGCCCATCTCCTACGCTCGGGGGCTGGACAAGTCTGCCAAAATACACTCGGGATGCTCCATGAGGGCTACTCACCGAGTACTTGCGCCAGTCGGGACGTCATCTTCCCCGACTACGCTCCATGCGAGCCAATAATCGGCCCCCGGCGCCAGTCAGGGCTGTATACCACTCGGCTAAATAGGGTATGCCCCATGAGGGTCGCTAGCCGAATCCCACGCTAATGCTAGGTTCGGGTACCTTATTTGGTCACGGTTCTGTCAGGTTGGGTACGCCCCATGAGGGTCGCTAGCCGAATCCTATGCTAATGCAAGGTTCGGGTGCCTAGCTTGGCTATAATTCTGTTGGATAGGGTACGCCCCATGAGGGTCGCCAGCCAAACCCTCTGCTAATGCAAGGTTCGGGTACCTTGTTCGGCTTTACCCAAGTCAGAGAAGACTTATATCGTCAAAGTGCATCCGGAGTTCTCATACACTGTGTCACACCTGAGGAGGGCAAGCAGATCCTGCATTATACCCACTCAGGCTTACGTGGCAACCAGTTTGCATCCAGAACGTAAGTCGGAAAGGCTTGCGAATAAGGATTTCTCTGGCTGATTGCGGTTACCAACACCAAAAAACTCATCCTGACATGCGATGGATGATACTTCTCTAGAGCTATGCTGGATAGGTCGGCTCAGGCCGGCTTATTTGGTAGCAGCCACCAAGATATGAGTTCTACAGTAGCATGCTCCATGTGGGCCGCCCGCCAGGCTGAGTTGAAATTATAGCGCTGGTGCTACCCACAGGAACCGATGAGGTAAACAGATATGCTTCATGAGAGCCTTATTGCTAAAACATATATGTTTGGGGTATCTGTCTTATCCACCAGGTCTCGAGGATACATCCTTACAAGGATCACAAGCTGGTCTTCATTAAAATTGGAGATGCAGGTATCTCTCTCGAGTACACCTAACCACGTAATGGATTTATTTTCATACAGTGGTACTCGGCCTACATGCGTGGCCACCAGTTGCCATGAGCAGCATTATTCCCGCTGACATGACGCGGATGAGTCTAACTTTCGAGTAGTTCACTACTCGGGAGAGACTATAAAATTCTCATTCCCGCTGACATGACGCGGATGAGTCTAACCTTCGAGTAGTGCACTACTCGGGAAAGACTATAAACAATCTTCCAGCTGACGAGCTGAAGAGTCTAACTTCCGAATGGGACGCCACTCGGGAAAGACTATAAACACCTTTTTTCCGGCTGACATGATGCCGACGAGTCTAATTTTCGAGTAGTATACTACTCGGGAAAGACTATAAACACCCCCTTTTCCAGCTGACATGACGCTGAAGAGTCCCATATACGAGTAGCATCCTACTCGGCAAGACTATAAACACACATTCCGACTGACATGAAGTCGAAGAGTCCTATATATGAGTAGTTCCCTACTCGGCAAGACTATAATCATATTCCGGTTGACATGATACCGAAGAGTCTCATGTACCAGTAGTAATCTACTCGGGAAAGGCTACAAGGTTAAAGATCTTTGACTTCATGTTTAATTGTTTTCACAATTAAGCACAAAGTCGGGGGCTACACCTAATAGGTGCGCCTATTCGGCGCACGCTATTCCAACATCTACATGGAGCCCTTCATAGCCTCGCTGCCAGCTGACATGAAGCAGGACTCGGGAGAAGCAGCACTCAGACAAAGAGCACTCGGGAGCAATGCACTCGGGAAGACTTCACCGTGGAGGATGAGCACTTGGCATCAGCTGTGACTCAACTATGAAGGTCTCGGGGGCTACTGTGGGTGCCATGGGCCCCGGGTACCTCATGACAAGCATATGGGCCACTCGGATAGAGGATGGGCCTAGCCTTGTAATTAGAGATATAGCTAAATTCGGCAGACTTCGCCTTGTATAGAAAGGAATATACAGTCCTAGTCGGGTGCGTTATATCTCTAAGGGGAGATCTCCTAGTCGTAATCCGATGGGGACTCCTACCTTGTAACCCTGTCCCCCAGTATATAAGGGGAGGCAGGGCGCCCCATGAGGGCAGGTTGAGTTGGTTCACCAGAATCACCACCACAAATCCTCAAAGGAATAACACCACAACTGGACGTAGGGTATTACCTCACATCGAGGGCCTGAACCAGTATAAAATCTCCCTGTGTTCCTTTGCAATCCACCGAGTTTCCATCCGCCGAGTAGCCCCATATATTTATTGCCGGTGTAAAACATCGACACTGATGCGTTCGCCCGAGTATAGCATCTTCCTCTGAACGATTTTTATCAAGTTCTATCGAACTAACTCGGTGCATGCTACGTGGTCGGGTAAAGCTAATGACAACCGAATAATAAGTTTGGCGGCACGACACATATATTCACACATGATCGTATATGAAAGCATATGTATACACCGACTACAAAATATATTGCCCTTACAGACCCAGGTCTCGGGTAATCGCTTC
Organism: Oryza meyeriana var. granulata; assembly: GCA_003991445.1. Lineage (NCBI taxonomy): Eukaryota > Viridiplantae > Streptophyta > Magnoliopsida > Poales > Poaceae > Oryza > Oryza meyeriana. The sequence goes on along the minus strand of RYFJ01000273.1, from coordinate 347,647 downwards.
AGCAGTCGGCCTCGCCAGTGAGATCAGCTCCAGCGCTTCCTCGGGCGTTGTCTCCTCGGAAAATCCCTCCCCGATGGCCTCAATGTCCGCCCTCGGGTAGATGGACTTGGTCATTGCTAGGGTTTGGGCCACGCCGGCGGCAACCCGCTCGTCTGAGTACCTTTTCAGGGCACTCAGCGCGTCCTCGAGACGCCCCATTATTTGAGGAATTCTGCTACAGCTGGTCCCCACTGAGCGGGGATCCACAAGGTCAAGGAGCCCCTTCACGGACCCGACGAGGGCCTCCGTGACTCCCTGATTGACCTTATCTCCTCCGTGTAGAACCGGTACTGGGCCTGGACGTTGGCTCTCATGCCTGCCCAGATCGGCCGGCAAGTAAGCTTGTCAGGATCGGCTACACACAGGGTGAATAATGTATTGGCTGAGATCACAGTCGGGTTGAGGACTTACTTTCGTAGTCGGCCTCCCACCCGGCCACGGTCTCCTCCAGTTCGGCCTTCTCCTTACCGAGCTCGACGACGGCCTTCTCCAACTCGGACTTCTCCCGGTCAAGCTCGGTGTTGGCCTTTGTCAGGTCGGCCTTGACCCTTTCAAACTCGGCCTTGGCTTCTTCGGCCTCCTTCAGCTGCGACTCCCTCTCCGCTTCGAGGTCTGCACCACAGATTAGCCAAGAGCTCAATCACGCAGTCAGGACACCACCAAGCAGTCGGATTGACGTAGCTGGATGATTACACCAACGGTCCAGTCGGGGAGATATGCTCGAGGATTTTACCTCTGATCTTCTCGGCTAGGGCCCACGTCTCAGCCCTGAGCTGATCAGCGCCGCTCTTCAGCCAGGCCTCCCTCCTCGTGTGACGCGCCTCCATCTCGACCTTCAATGCCCGGAGCTGTTGTAATTCCGCGAGGTGGGGAGCCATCTCGACCAGGATCTCTGTCATCGCCTCGTTGCGGTCGACAAGCTTCTGCTCAGGACAAGGAACAAACCGACGACAGAGTCAAACATCAAGACAAGAAGATTGCTGGAGCTTCACTACAAGAATCATACCGCGACCCCTTGGGACCCGTTGATGGCGGCACGAAGCAGGCTCTCGCGCTCTCTCCTTGCGACGACTTCATCGAGCCTGAAGCTTTTCATAGTGCCGTCGCGAGTGGTCCACGAGAAGGTCCGGGGCATCATACGTGGGGGAGCGTCGATCCGAGGCAAATGTGGGATCTCCGGTGGCGGCAGCAACGGCGACGACGGTAACCACGATGGCGACGGGGTCCTGGCCTCGACACCGCCTTCCCCTACAACATCGGGGACCGGCTCGGGGGATCCGTCCCTCGCTTCCGCGACGTATGGTGCCTCGGGGGCTGGGGCCTCAGTTTCAACAGCCACCTCTCGGTCGAGTGGCGGTAGTGGCCCTGTAGTCGGAGCCACCTCGGTTTCAGCGACCGGGCTGGCCGCCGGCTCAGCAGGTGTGTTCGCTGCTGCTGACTCGGCTGGGGCGGACTCATCAAGCAGAGCAGATGGGTCGACCTTTTTGAGGTCGATATCGGCCCGCTTCCTGCACAACGAAGCAAGACATCAGGACTGTATTTTAACATACAACGACTACAGAATGCTTGAAGTAGCGCACCTCTTGGAAAACTTCAGCTTCCTGCTAGCATGCCCGCTCCCCGGCGAAGCACTAGCATCGGCACTCGCCCCGGTCGGTGTCGTCGACGGCAGAGGCATATCGGCCTGAGTCGGCCTCGGCTCTGGTACGGTTGGTTCGGGTTCCTTCACCCCAATCGGCCTCTGCTCTGGTTGGCCCCTTGGCGGCGCTGTTGCTGAGTACGACAACGTCGAGCCCAAGCCAGCTGCTCTCAGCCTGGGACTCGACCGCGTGGGCGTTGTGGCAGCGGTGTCCTTTATCTTCAAGCTACCGCTCACGGCACGCGCTGTCATGGCCCCCTCGCCCCGATATAAAATTGGCTTCTTCCCCGCTCTCTTCGAGTCGGGTTGGGCATCAGAGGGACTCCTTGGCCTCTTCCTCGACGTGACAGCAGACAATGGACGAGAATCTTCATCAAATTCCTCATGCCACTACAATCAAGTCGACAAGATACCATCACGCAAGGATGAACAATCATCGTTTCACAGGCGTTCACCATAGAAGAAAGTAGAAGGTTACCTTGGTCCGCGGCCGGATGAAGCTATAGGCAGCAACTCGGCGGTTATCATCTTCGGTGGCAACGACCCCTTCGGAGAAGAAGCCAAACAAGGTATCGGTTACTGCCCCCTTGTCCGCTGTCTCGCTGCTCACCCGGTCGGGATCGTGTTTACCTCTGAAGGCCCAGCCGAAAGCGCTTCTCAGCTTCAGCGGCTGGACGCGCCTCGTCAGGAAACGACGAGCCACCCAGGGCCCTGTCAAGCCGGCTCTCTTGAGGTCATCTATCTTCGTCAGCAATATGTGTGCCTGGCCCAGTTCTTCAAAGGTTGGCTCCGAAGACCAGCTTGGCAACACCGCCGGCGGCATACCAGTAAACGGGCGCAAGGAAGGAGCTAGATTGGCACAGTAAAACCACTCCTTGTGCCAGCCCTTCAGAGAAGATTTCAAGGGCAAATCGATATATGTTTTCTTCCCGTCACTCCTTAGTTGAAGACCAGCCCCCCCAATCACACTGATATTACTCTTGGAAGGCTGGGGCTTGACATGGAACAAGTGTCGGAAGAGGATGAAATGGGGCTCAACACCCAGAAAGCACTCGCAAAGAGTAACGAATATGGAGATCTGAAGGATCGAGTTGGGATTTAAATGCACCAACTCCAGCCCGTAGAAATCAAGGATGCGGCGGAAGAAATCAGACGACGGAAGACACAAGCCCCGATCAAAGAAAGAGGCGAAAACTACCGTTTCTCCAGGCCGGGGGTTGGGGCTCGACTCATCCCTCGCCGACCGCCAACGGATCACTTCTTGGCTGGGCAATTTCAGCTCGCTCTCCAGCCGTCTCAGCTTCACCGAGCCGCAATCCGAGATCGGCCAAGGACTCCCTGATGCACCCGCAGGATTCGTCGCCTTCGGCATGACTGGAGGTGGTGAGATTTGGGGGAAAGCAAATCGGGGGCTTGGATTAAACGAAGAGGATTGAAATCGCCCGAGTCCGGGTGGGGAACAGCTGTTGCTAACCCTAGCTGGGCGAGAGGCGAAAAGCTAGGCGCGAAGGTGGAAGACGAAGAGATTGGCTGCTTTGGGGAAGACGATGGAATCTTTTTCTCTCTCCCCATCCTTTTATGGCCTGAACCGACTAGATGGGCCCAGGCCTACACAGTTGGTATTGGGCCGACAAGATATGAGTTCCTACAGTAGCATGCTCCATGTGGGCCGCCCGCAGGCTGAGTTGAAATTATAGCGCTGGTGCTACTCACAGGAATCGATGAGGTAAACAGATATGCTTCATGAGAGCCTTACTGCTAAACAAATATGTTTGGGTATCTGTTTTATCCACCAGGTCTCGAGGATATATCCTTATAAGGATCACAAGCTGGTCTTCATTAAAATTGGGGATGCAGGTATCTTTCTCGGGAACACCTGACCACGTAATGGATTTATTTTCATAAAGTGGAACTCGGCCTACATGCGTGGCCATCAGTTGCCATGAGCAACATTATTCCAGCCGACATGACGCTGAAGAGTCTAACTTTCGAGTAGTGCACTACTCGGGAGAGACTATAAATTTCTCATTCCCGCTGACATGACGCGGAGGAGTCTAACTTCTAGGTGGGACGCCACTCGGGAAAGACTATAAACTCATATTCCGACTGACATGAAGTCGAAGAGTCCTATATACGAGTAGCCTCCTACTTGGCAAGACTATAAATTATATTCCGGTTGACATGATACCGAAGAGTCTCATATACCAGTAGTAATCTACTCGGGAAAGACTTCCAGGTTAAAGATCTTTGATTTTATGTTTAATTGTCTTCACAATTAAGCACAAAGTCGGGGGCTACACCTAATAGGTGCGCCTATTCGGCGCACACTATTCATATATTTACATGAAGCCCTTCATAGCCTCGCTGCCAGCTGACATGAAGCAGGACTCGGGAAGACTTACTCGGACAAAGAGTACTCGGGAGCATTGCACTCGGGTAACCTTCACCGTGGAGGAAGAGCACTCGGCATCAGCTGTGACTCAACTATGAAGGTCTCAGGGGCTACTGTGGGAGCCATGGGCCCCGGGTACCTCACTACAAGCACATGGGCCACTCGGATAGAGGATGGGCCAGATCATGTAATTAGAGATAAGATAGCACCCGGCAGGCTGTGCCTTGTACAATAAGGAAACATAGCCTTAGTCGGACAGGATTCTATCTCTAATAAGGAAATCCCTTGGTCGTATCCGACTGGGATCCTTGCCATGTACCCCTGTCCCCTAGTATATAAAGAGAGGCAGGGCGCCCTATGAGGGCGAACGAGATCATTGATCACAAATCCACCTCAGAGGAATAACACCTCAACTGGACGTAGGGTATTACCTCACAACGAGGGCCTGAACCAGTATAATTCCCTTGTGTTCCTCTGCAATCCACCGAATTCCAAGTCGCCGAGTACCCCCATAGTATTATTGCCGGTGCAAAGCATCGACACATGGCTAACTACCTCCCAGTCGCTTTAGCCGACTCGGCGAGGACATGGCTAATAGGACTTCCCAAGCAATCAATCGGCTCCAGGGGAGAACTCCGGGAACGCTTCATCGCCAACTTCCAGGGAACATACGAGAGGCCATCTTCCGAGCATGACTTATATCAGTTGCATCAAAGGAAGAACGAGTCTCTTCGTGACTTCATCAAGAGGTTCTCTAAGAAGAAAAACTCAATCCCTAACGTCAAGGATGAGGTCGTCATCGCCGCCTTTCGAAAAGGAGTCAAAGACACCTCGTTCATCGACAAATTCACACGGAAGCCTCCCAACTCTGTCAAGGCTTTATTCGACATGGCGAACAAATACGCCGACTCAGCCCACGCTGTTGCTGAGGCCATTGAAGATAAAAAGGCATCCTAACAGAAGAAGCGGGAGGGCACCAACGACGCGGTCCCGACTAAAGCCGGGAATCGCAAACGCAAGTCAGACGGCTTCATTGTGGCAGTCGGTCACAGTCGTCTTCGACTCTCAACAACTGAAGATTATCAGAACAACAAGTGACATGCTCGGGGGCTCACAAGCTCAAACGCAAGGATGGCATCCCCACTCCGAAATACCGAACAGCTAAGTCGCTTCCTGATAAATATTTCTTCACTCGGCTTTGCCAATGCCGCTTACACCTAATAGGTGCACAAGCTGCACTCTTCTCTGTTTTTGCTCTTAAATGATTGCAAAAGTACTTGAGTAGCATAAACCCTGATCTGTGAAACTTTGCTCCATGAAAGATGAACTCAAGTCACCCAAAACGCGTGTCTGGGAAAGAGCCATGAGCCAACTCCCGACGCTAGGGGGCTATGACTAGTCGGGAAGAGTGTTTAAACGTAAGGGGTCAACTACTCGGGGAAATTAATATCAAAAAGAGGAAAAACTCGTATTTACATATATTGTAAAATACATTTTATTCGGGTGATTATTTCCATCATCAGATGCTACTCATCCGATATCTTTATATTGCAGGCCCAGCTCCGGATACGCGTGACAGGAACTCAGGGCTGTGAGCCTATCTCCTACGCTCGGGGGCTGGACAAGTCTGCCAAAATACACTCGGGATGCTCCATGAGGGCTACTTATCGAGTACTTGCACCAGTCGGGACATCATCTTCCCCGGCTACGCTCCATGTGAGCTGACAACCGACTTCCGGCACTAGTCGGGGGTCGTATATCACTCGGCTGGGTGAGGTACGCCCCATGAGGGTCGCTAGCCGAATCCTATGCTAATGCAAGGTTCGGGTACCTCACTTGGCTATAATTCTGTTGGGTAGGGTATGCCCCATGAGGGTCGCTAGCCGAATCCTATGCTAATGCAAGGTTCGGGTACCCTGCTCGGCTCTTCTGAAGTCAGAGAAGACTTACATCGTCAAAGCGCATCCGGAGTTCTCATGCACTGCGTCACACCTGAGAAGGGCAAGCAGATCCTGCAACATACCTGCTCGGGCACCTATGACAACCAGGCTGCATCCAGAACATAAGTCGGAAAGGCTTGCGAATAAGGATTTCTCTGGCTGATTGCGGTTACCAACACCAAAAAACTCATCCTGACATGCGATGGATGATACTTCTATAGAGCTATGCTGGATAGGTCGGCTCAGGCCGGCTTATTTGGTAGCAGCCACCAAGATATGAGTTCCTACAGTAGCATGCTCCATGTAGGCCGCCCGCAGGCTGAGCTGAAATTATAGCGCTGGTGCTACCAACAGGAGCCGATGAGGTAAACAGATATGCTTCATGAGAGCCTTATTGCTAAACATATATGTTTGGGTATCTGTTTTATCCACCAGGTCTCGAGGATATATCCTTACAAGGATCACAAGCTGGTCTTCATTAAAATTGGGGATGCAGGTATCTTTCTCGGGTACACCTGACCACGCGTGGATTTATTTTCATAAAGTGGTACTCGGCCTACATGGTGGCCATCAGTTGCCATGAGCAACATTATTCCCGCTGACATGACGCGGATGAGTCTAACTTCGAGTAGTGCACTACTCGGAAAGACTATAAATTCTCATTCCCGCTGACATGATGCGGAGGAGTCTAACTTTCGAGTAGCATACTACTCGGGAAAGACTATAAACATTCTTCCAGCTGACGAGCTGAAGAGTCTAACTTCCGAATGGGATGCCACTCGGGAAAGACTATAAACACCTTTTCTAGCTGACATGAAGCTGACGAGTCTAATTTTTGAGTAGTATACTACTTGGGAAAGACTATAATAATCATTCCGCTGACATGATGCCGACGAGTCTAATTTTCGAGTAGTATACTACTTGGAAAGACTATAAACATCCCCTTTCAGCTGACATGACGCTGAAGAGTCCCATATACGAGTAGCATCCTACTCGGCAAGACTATAAAACACACATTCGACTGACATGAAGTCGAAGAGTCCTATATACGAGTAGTTCCCTACTCGGCAAGACTATAAATCATATTCCGGTTGACATGATACCGAAGAGTCTCAATATACCAGTAAGTATACTACTCGGGAAAGACTACAAGGTTAAAGATCTTTGACTTCATGTTTAATTGTTTTCACAATTAAGCACAAAGTCCGGGGGCTACAACCTAATAGGTGCGCCTATTCGGCGCACCTATTCCAACATCTACATGGAGCCCTTCATAGCCTCGCTGCCAGCTGACATGAAGCAGGACTCGGGAGAAGCAGCACTCAGACAAAGAGCACTCGGGAGCAATGCACTCGGGAAGACTTCACCGTGGAGGATGAGCACTTGGCATCAGCTGTGACTCAACTATGAAGGTCTCGGGGGCTATTGTGGGTGCCATGGGCCCCGGGTACCTCATGACAAGCATATGGGCCACTCGGATAGAGGATGGGACTAGCCTTGTAATTAGAGATATAGCTAGATTCGGCAGACTTCGCCTTGTATAGAAAGGAATATACAGTCCTAGTCGGGTGCGTTATATCTCTAAGGGGAGATCTCCTAGTCGTAATCCGATGGGACTCCTACCTTGTAACCCTGTCCCCCAGTATATAAGGGGAGGCAGGGCGCCCCATGAGGGCAGGTGCACACAAGTTCATCAGAACTACCCCCGTATATCCTCAAAGGAATACATACAAACTGGACGTAGGGTATTACCTCACATTGAGGGCCTGAACCAGTATAAAATCCCTCTGTGTTCCTTTGCAATCCACCGAGTTTACATCCGCCGACTAGCCCCCAATATTTATTGCCGGTGTAAAACATCGACATTTACCCGCTGACATGATGCGGAAGAGTCTAACTTTCGAGTGGTGCACTACTCGGGAGAGACTATAAATGTCTTTTCCCGCTGACATGATGTGGAGGAGGCTAACTTCCGAGTGGGACGCCACTCGGAAAAGACTATTGTTAACACCAAAATTTGGTAAGGCCCTGTATCAGATTCGGTCAAAAGGGAAATTGCAATCAACTGGCGGAAGTTGATCCAGAAGAGACCGATTCCGGGAGGGAGCCGTGAAGACCGCTGTTTTGCAGTTATTTACTGTATCTATTAATTAGGCAAGTGTTTATCTTTAGGAAACCTGACCTCGTGTCCGGTCAGGCCTTGTTAGCGTTTTCTGTTATAATTAGAAAATCATGAACCGTGTCCAATAAGGACTCATGTAACTCGGGGTATAAATACGTACACCCGGTGACTTGTAATTATCACTCGATCAATACAATTTCAGCGCATCGCCCACCCTTCCGACGGGATCTTTGCTTCTCGAGCCAGGCTGCATCGGTTAGTCCGAACTCCTGCGAGAGGTAAGTCTCGTCACCCCCGGCTACCTATCGGCTAGGACTTCCCTCGGTTAGGTCCGATATTCTAGTCGGTTTATGGTAGTCGGCTTACCACGATATATTTATTTTATCTATGGCTGCATCAGTTCAGTTTGATCTCATAGATTGATTAGGTATATCACATCATTCGTGCATAGATCGTATCGGCTTACTGGGAGTGGTTTATCATCAGTTTGTGCTGCATCAGTTAGGTCCGACCTACTAAACTGCTAGCGATAAATCGGTCCTGCTAGGTCGATACTTTATGTGCAAGCATCTTATCGGGGTGCATAGCCGGTAAGTTATCATGTTTTAGCATCACGATCGCATCAGATCTATCGGCCTATCGAGATTTCGTTATCATTATCAGTCTGTGCTGCAACGGTTGGGTCCGATCTACTAGATTGAATAATAACGTTATCCTTAATAAGCCGATGGGTTTTATGCGATGTTGTTATTGGAGTGCTTAGCCGATAAGTTATCCCTTATTAAATATAACCGATTATGCTGCTTGCTTTGTTATACATTCTTGCCTGCATTACTGTTACGATCGGCTAAGGGCTAGCCGATTGGTTTATTCTGCCGATCCGAGTGCGAGCACAAGCAGGTTCCCGGGCACAACCTCAGCCAAGTTCCCTGGCACGACCTCAGGTGAGGACCCGGGCACGAGCATAGGTAAGAACTCAGGCATGGATACGGACAGCGGATGAAGATCCCGGGCGCCGATGTGATCAAGGGCCCGGGCACAAGCACGGGCAGTATCTTCGCAGCGACACCAGTAACTTTAAATTATGATTGGCTGGAGTTCCTTTAGTTTATTTTACTCATGCATTCTGCTTGTTTATTTTACCAAGTTTATAGCCGGTTTTTGAGTATCCCTCCGATGATTGGCTAGTGCAATACTTGTTTATTATTATGTTATTGCTCTTGCCGTCATCGGCTTTTAGCCGATGTATAAGTGCTACAGTGCGTATCGGCCATCGGCCGATGAGATGAGTCCAAGCCGGCTTCCAGCCGATTGGCTCACGAATTTGATATCTTTTCTCCTTGTCAATTGCAGGGTCAAATTGACTGGCACGCCTATGAATCTCAAGATTTTAGGACCTGCACTGGAGTGAAGCAAATCTCCTAGGCCTTCGCGTGTCTCCCAGACGCCGAACGGCCCGCGCGGTTTTCGGCGTCAACAACTATAAACCCCTTTTTTCCAGCTGACATGACGCTGAAGAGTCCCATATACGAGTAGCATCCTACTCGGCAAGACTATAAACATATATTCCGACTGACATGAAGTCGAAGAGTCCTATATACGAGTAGTCTCCTACTCGGCAAGACTATAAAGTTTATACCGGTTGACATGATACCGAAGAGTTGCAAATACCAGTAGTAATCTACTCGGGAAAGACTTCCAGGTTGAAGATCTTTGACTTTATGTTTAATTGTCTTTACAATTAAGCACAAAGTCGGGGGCTACACCTAATAAGTGCGCCTATTTGGCACACACTATTCATATATTTACATGAAGCCCTTCATAGCCTCGCTGCCAGCTGACATGAAGCAGGACTCGGGAGAAGACTTACTCGGACAAAGAGTACTCGGGCGCACTGCACTCGGGCAACCTTCACCGTGGAGGACGAGCACTTGGCATCAGCTGTGACTCAACTATGAAGGTCTCAGGGGCTACTGTGGAGGCCATGGGCCCCGGGTACCTCATTACTAGTACATGGGCCACTCGGATAGAGGATGGGCTGAACCATGTAATTAGAGATAAGATAGCGTCCGGCACGCTTTGCCTTGTATAATGAGAAAACATAGTCTTAGTCAGATAGGATTCTATCTCTAAGGAGGAAATCCCTTGGCCGTATCCGGCTGGGATCCTTATCATGTACCCATGTCCCCTAGTATATAAAGGGAGGCAGGGCGCCCCTCAGGGCAAGAACAACCAGATCATCGATCGCCATACATCTCAGAGGAATAACACCTCAACTGGACGTAGGGTATTACCTCACCTTGAGGGCCTGAACCAGTATAATTCTCCTGTGTCCCTCTGCAGTCCACCGAATTCACCCTCGCCGAGTAACCCCATAGTATTATTGCCGGTGCAGAGCATCGACAGCATATTAGCCGATTTTTGGCATAGTGTGGAGAAGCATCGGCTGAGGAGGCTCTGAGGGTTAGATTTTTTCCCTTGTCGTTGTCCGGATCGGCTTTTACGTGGTTCTCTTCGTTACCACCGAATTCAGTTCGAGGATAGGCCGATCTGGAGGAACAATTTCACAAATACATCTTTGCTGGGATCCACGAGATGAGGCTGACAGACTTAACATCGGTTAGACAAAGGCCAGACGAAACAGTACCAGAATACATCCAGCGGTTTTGGGACGTTAGAAACCGATGTTATAGTTTGAATCTAAGCGATGGACATCTAGCCGAGTTAGCTTTTCAGGGTCTCTTAGCTCCCATTAAAGAGAGGTTTTTATCGCAGGAGTTCGAGAGCCTGGCGCACCTTGTACAGAAGGTATCGGCTCATGAAAGCCGATTTCAAGAAGGAAAAAAAGGAGAAGTTTCAAAGAAGGGTTGTTCAGGTGCAAGCTTATTCATTGGACTCGGATGATGAAGGATCCGATGTTGAAGTTGGATTGGCGGAATGAGCAAGAAATAAGAAATCAGTATCATGCCCGTGGGTGAAGGATATCGGCAAGGAGGAGCGATATGACTTTGACATCAATAAAGCCGATAAAATCTTCGATCTATTGCTACAAGAGAAACAGATACAGCTTCCGCCAAATCATGTAATTCCATCAGCCGAAGAACTAAAGAAGAAGAGATATTGCAAGTGGCATAACACGATATCGCACCACACCAATGAATGCAAAGTTTTTTGGCAACAGATTCAATCGGCTGTAGAACAGGGAAGGATCAAGTTTGAAGACAAAAGGCCGATGAAAATTGACGGCCATCCATTCCCCGTGAACATGGTTTATGCAGGATCATCGATGGATCAAGCTGATGAAGGAAGATATCGAGAACTTAGAAGATCTAGAGTTACTTCATCACAGCTGATAGATAAATATTCAAGGCGTGAAGAGGAACAACGGGCTTCATCATACGAGGAGAGATATAATCCACATTGGGATTGCCCGTTCTTCCAATTTTGCTGGGAGCGAGGGATAAGATTGCCATCGATCAGAGATTGTCCTGAATGTAATGCTACAAGATCTCGGAATTTTGAGCATGAAGGATTTTCACGAAATCGGCTGCTTGAAAAAAGAGCATCGGTACATAGCCGATTAGGGCCGATCCATGAAGAATTTTTTGAAGAAAACAATGAAGAGGGATTGCGTGAAAAACAACAAATCCAAAATCCTTAGTGGTGTCCTAGTGAAATATTTACAAAAAATCAGAAATGGAGGGCACAGCGGCTACGGCACCGAGAGCAACAGGAAGAACAACGGCGAGATCACGAGGAAGCCGATCATCGTCACAAGAGGACTAAGCGGGTATGGCGTGTGAAGAAAAGTGACGATGAGGTTGATCCATCGGCTCCGGTAGACATGGTTTTCTTTTTGCCTCGGGAATATAGAGCACCTTCATCTGATGAGGAAGGCAATGAAGAGGATTTTGCTCAGTTAACGCTGCAACCCGATCAAGCTATATTTGATAAGCCTGAAGAATCAAAGCATCGTCATTTAAAGCCATTATATATCAAGGGTTATGTAAATAGGAAACCGATGACGAAGATGCTAGTTGATAGGGGGGCAGTTGTTAATCTAATGCCGTATGCTACGTATCGGAAGTTGGGGAAAACCGCTGAAGATTTGATCAAGACAAATATGGTGTTAAAAGATTTCGACGGGAATCCATCAGAGACGAAAGGCGTATTGAACGTGGAATTAACAGTGGGGAACAAGACATTACCTACCACATTTTTTGTTATCGATGGAAAATGATCATATAGTCTGCTCCTTGGTAGGGATTGGATTCACGCAAACTGTTGAGTGCCCTCGATGATGCATCAAAGTCTGATACAATGACAAGGAGATCAAGTTGAGATAATCCTAGCAGATCAATTGACCAACATTGCAATAACCGATTTGCCGGTTTGGGAGGCCGATAGTGTCGATTGTTTGTCTAGAAAAATATGGGAGGGGGATTATCTTAAGATCACCAGTCAAGAGATACAGCCGATTCGGCAAGTCGGCTCAGAATTATTACTCTGATGGGCACCATTGAAGATTTCGAAGGAAAGTTGGGACAAGGGTTTACGTCGGCCGATGATTTGGAAGAAATTGATATAGGACCAGGAGATAGGCCAAGGCCAACGTACATAAGTAAAAAATTGCGTCCTGAATTTTGAGAAGAATTGATAAATTGTTGAAAGAGTATCGGGATTGTTTTGCTTGGGAATATCATGAAATACCAGGATTAAGCCGATCAATTGTTGAACATCGGCTTCCTATTAAACCAGGATATCGGCCGTTTAAACAGGCTGCAAGGAGATTTAAAGCGGAGTTATATGAGCCAATCAAAGCAGAAATCACAAGGTTATATGATGCAAAGTTTATAAGGTTGTGCCAATATGCTGAGTGGGTTTCTAATATCGTCCCGGTGGAAAAGAAAAATGGAAAATTGAAAATATGTATTGATTTTCGGGATTTGAATAAGGCTACCCCCAAGGATGAGTACCCAATACCGATAGCAGATTTGTTGATAGATGCAACATCAGGCCACAAGATTATTAGCTTCATGGATGGCAATGCAGGATACAATCAGATTTTTATGGCAGAGGAAGATATACATAAGACTGTGTTTCAGTGTCCTGGAGCTATCGGCTTATATGAGTGGGTAGTAATGACGTTTGGATTCAAAAGTGCCGGTGCGACATATCAGAGGGCGATGAATTATATATTTCATGATCTCATCGTCTTATTAGTGGAAATTTATATCGATGATGTAATGGTTAAATCCAAGAGTTGCTTTTGGTGTATCGGCTGGGCTGTTTTTTGGGGTTTATGGTTCATGAGCGAGGAATTGAAGTTAGTCAACCGAGCATCAGAGCCATCAAGAATACAGAACCACCAATCAACAAGACAGAGCTACAGTCGTTGATCGGCAAGATTAATTTTGTAAGAAGATTCATATCAAATTTGTCAGGAAGGATTGAGCCGTTTACTCCGTTGTTGAAATTGAAAGCTGATCAAGAGTTTGTGTAGGGACAGAACAGTAGAAAGCATTTGATGAAATTAAGAATTATTTAAGTTCCCCACCTGTTTTGATTCCGCCGCAGAAAGGAGTGCCATTCAAGTTATACTTATCGGCCGATGAAAAATCCATCGAGTCTGTTTTAATACAGGAATTTGAAGGGAAAGAGCGAGTCGTTTCTATCTAAGCAGAAGGCTTTTGGATTATGAAACAAGATATCCTGCGGTGGAAAAATTATGCCTTTGTTTATATTTCTCGTGTACAAAGTTAAGGCATTACATCCTATCGCTGAATGTATGGTGGTTTGCAAGGCCGATGTGGTAAAATACATGTTGTCGGCTCCAGTTTTAAAAGGGCGAGTTGGTAAATGGATTTTTGCCTTGACGGAGTTTGACTTGAGATATGAATCGGCTAAAGCGATCAAGGGAAAGGCAATAGCCGATTTGATTGTGCAACACAGAGGAGTTCATGAAGATTATGTAGAGCCGATCCCGTGGACTTTGTTTTTTGATGGATCGGTTTGCAAGCATGGATCTGGTATCGGATTGGTCATTGTATCGCCTCGGGGGGCAAGTTTTGAGTTTGTTTTTACAATTAAACCCTATCAGACCAATAATCAAGCGGAATACGAGGCGGTGCTGAAAGTACTTCAACTTTTACAGAAGATCGGGGCCGATATCATAGAAATTGTTGGAGGATTGCTTCAAATATTATAAAGGATGTCAAGATTGCTAGAAATTTAGAAATATACAGCGAGCACCAGCATCGGCTTTGAATCCTATCATCAAACCGTGGCCGTTCAGAGGATGGGGAATTGATATGATCGGCTAGGTTTATCCTCCATCAAGTAAAGGACATAAATTCATATTGGCGGCAACAGATTATTTTACAAAATGGGTGGAAGCAATTCCTTTGAAGAAAGTCACGTCCAAAGATGCGATTGAGTTTGTAAAAGAGCATATAATTTATCGGTTTGGAATTCCTCAGACGATAACTACCAATCAGGGATCTATTTTTGTGTCTGATGAATTTCAACAATTTGCTGCCAGTATGGGAATTAAGTTACTGAATTCATCACCTTATTATGCTCAAGCTAATGGACAGGCAGAAGCTTCGAATAAGAATCTAATCAAATTGATTAAGTGGAAGATTGTTGAACAGCCGCGACGATGGCATACTACATTAGCCGATTCATTATGGGCCTATCGGATGGCATGTCATGGGTCTACTCGGGTACCACCATACCAATTGGTATATGGGCATGAAGCGGTTTTGCCTTGGGAGACTAACATCGGTTCTAGGAGAATTTCTTTACAGAATCAGCTGACAGCCGATGATTATTATAACTTGATGACAGACGAACTCGAGAATTTGGCTCAGAATCGGTTAAGGGCGCTGGAAAGGATCAAGAAAAATAAAGCTAGGGCAGCTAGGCATTATAATAAAAAGGTGATGAATAAATCGTTTACTGAGGGAGATCTTGTATGGAAGTTGATTTTGCCGATCGGGGTCCAGAGATAGTAAATTCGGAAAGTGGTCGCCTAATTGGGAAGGGCCCTATCGGATTAATTGTTGTGTACTTGGCAATGCTTATGTATTAGAAGATCTTGAGGGGACAGAGTTTGCTAAAGCACTTAATGGGAAATACCTCAAGAAGTATTATCCGAGTGTTTGGATCAACTCCTGAATCAGTTGAGTGTGGCCGATTTCTAAAATGGTTCAAAGCAAGAGCCGATGTCAATTGGTATCGCCTTTAGATAAGATGAATAAACACACTACCAAGCAAAGATGGGATAAGGTGAACAGATAACAAAGCCGACCAGACTATAATACAACAAAAAGGGATTGTTTCAGAGCAACGTTATAGTTATCAATGTTAAGATTTTACAAGAATTTTTGGATTGTTTCGATCGCGTGCAGGCGAATCTGGTCAATCTTGTCGATGGCGTGGATGTCATCTTCATCAGAGCTTGGAATGGTCTTTAAACTTTTGCGCTGATGAACAACTTGACGCATTGCTGCTGCAACTTTGGCTTCTTGATTTTGTACAGCTTGTGGTAGGCCGATGAGCTAGGATTCTGTTGTCTGGATGTCCTTGCGAATTTCTTCAAGTCCTGCCAGCAAATTGGCTTCCCTTTTCTTCAGCTGGTCCAGTTTGGATTGGAGTTCTTGAGGGGCAGCTATCATATCGTCAAGCTTTTTCTTTTCTGTTTGAGCTGATAGCCGATCGTTTTGGATATCTTGGACTATTTTCTGTTGATCAGCACGATCGGCTATACGCTGCCTGAGCTTGATAAGTTGGAATTTATGGGATTCCAGATATGCTGCAGGAGTCAATGCGTCAATGAGCTCTTCGGGCAAATGATGCTCAATTTCTACAAATCTTGCCCGGATCGGTCCGCAGTCTTCCACCAAAGCGTCGATCGGGTTTTCCAGCAGACGAATGATATTCAGCAAGTATTCGTGCACGTCAGCTGGAAAAGATGGTTTGGTTACCGCGCTGGTGGCTGTTTCTTCATCTGCCTCCAAGTACTTGCCGATGTCGAAGGAGAACAAGTCGGCTAAGGACTGCAGATTGACATCGGTAAACGGATCAGTAATGAGTTAAAATGAAATATGGATGTAAAGAGCTTACCTGAGGCAGGACATCGGCAGCTTGAGTGACATTGGCATCAAATGGATGAGTGGGTTGTTCTTCAGGATGGCCGATGCCTGGCACTGAAGTTGTAAGAACAGCCTCAACGTCGGCTTGAGGGCTAGGTGCTGGAGTTGGAACGGCTGCAGAAGTCATCGGCTCGATGCTTGTAAGGATGTCAGGTGAAGGTTGAGGTTAGGGAGCCAATGACTCGAGCTGAAAATAAGATCGATAATGTAAAGATGGGAAACAGATAATAATATCAAGACTTAGCACATACCTGCGGGGATGAAGGGGCCGATGTTGTTTCAATAGCAGGTGGCGCCGTGACCACAACATCGGCATTGGTTTTCTGCTTCTTTTGAGAAGGGCGAGACGCCAGCTTCTTGCGTTTTGGTCTTGTCGGCTGTGGCGCCCGGAGAAGAGATGATGGAGGGGGAGCACTATGCCCCAAGTGTGTATTGGCCGATGGTAGTTGGTATATGATCGGCCGGCCACTGGTGCTTGTTGTCGATGGCTCCTCGTCGACAGCCTGCGAGATAAGATTATAAGAGATGATCAGAGACAATGATTAAGGCTTATGGGATGTTACCTCTTCATCGGATTTGACGTAGTTGGAGTTGAGGCAGGAGCAGTATTGGATGGCCGATGAGTTGAACAAGTGTTTCTTCCATTCTGACCACCATCGGGCAAAGAGCTTTGTGTTGGCAGCGCAGGTCTCCACGCTGATGGCGGTGCCTAGAGGTAGGGATTCCGTTAGAGTCCGCATCCAATCATACTCTAAAGCACTGTTGACATTACCCCGGGCCTGAAGTTTGTCAATGAAGAATAGGCCGATGGGAAGTTGACCGAGGCCAAGCTGGTGGGAACCGACCGATTGTCGATGCTTTGCACCGGCAATAATACTATGGGGGTACTCGGCGACCTGGAATTCGGTGGATTGCAGAGGAACACGAGGGAATTATACTGGTTCAGGCCCTCGTCGTGAGGTAATACCCTACGTCCAGTTGAGGTGTTATTCCTCTGAGGTGGATTTGTGATCAATGATCTGGGTCGCCCTCATAGGGCGCCCTGCCTCCCTTTATATACTAGGGGACAGGGGTACATGGCAAGGATCCCAGTCGGATACGACCAAGGGATTTCCTTATTAGAGATAGAATCCTGTCCGACTAAGGCTATGTTTCCTTATTGTACAAGGCACAGCCTGCCGGGTGCTATCTTATCTCTAATTACATGATCTGGCCCATCCTCTATCCGAGTGGCCCATGTGCTTGTAGTGAGGTACCCGGGGGCCCATGGCTCCCACAGTAGCCCCTGAGACCTTCATAGTTGAGTCACAGCTGATGCCGAGTGCTCTTCCTCCACGGTGAAGGTTACCCGAGTGCGATGCTCCCGAGTACTCTTTGTCCGAGTAAGTCTTCCCGAGTCCTGCTTCATGTCAGCTGGCAGCGAGGCTATGAAGGGCTTCATGTAAATATATGAATAGTGTGCGCTGAATAGGCGCACCTATTAGGTGTAGCCCCCGACTTTGTGCTTAATTGTGAAGACAATTAAACATAAAGTCAAAGATCTTTAACCTGGAAGTCTTTCCCGAGTAGATTACTACTGGTATATGACTCTTCGGTATCATGTCAACCGGAATATAATTTATAGTCTTGCCGAGTAGGAGACTACTCGTATATAGGACTCTTCGACTTTATGTCAGTCGGAATACGAGTTTATAGTCGTTTCCGAGCGGCGTCCCACTCAAAAGCTAGACTCTTCCGCATCATGTCAGCGGGAATAGATATTTATAGTCTCTCCCGAGTAGTGCACTACTCGAAAGTTAGACTCTTCAGCGTCATGTCGGCTGGAATAATATTGCTCATGGCAACTGATGGCCATGCATGTAGGCCGAGTTCCACTTTATGAAAATAAATCCATTACGTGGTCAGGTGTTCCCGAGAAAGATACCTGCATCCCCAATTTTAATGAAGACCAGCTTGTGATCCTTATAAGGATATATCCTCGAGACCTGGTGGATAAAACAGATACCCAAACATATTTGTTTAGCAGTAAGGCTCTCATGAAGCATATCTGTTTACCTCATCGATTCCTGTGAGTAGCACCAGCGCTATAATTTCAACTCAGCCTGCGGGCGGCCCACATGGAGCATGCTACTGTAGGAACTCATATCTTATCGGCCCAATACCAACTGTGTAGGCCTGGGCTCATCTAGTCGGTTCAGGCTATAAAAGGATGGGGAGAGAGAAAAAGATTCCATCGTCTTCCCCAAAGCAACCAATCTCTTCATCTTCCACCTTCGCGCCTAGCTTTTCGCCTCCCGCCCGGCTAGGGTTAGCAGCAGCCGTTCCCCACCCAGACTCGGGCGATTTCAATCCTCTTCGTTTATTCCAAGCCCCCGATTTGCTTTCCCCCAAATCTCAACACCTCCAGTCATGCCGAAGGCGACGAATCCTGCGGGTGCGCCAGGGAGTTCTTGGCGATCTCGGATTGCGGCTCGGTGAAGCTGAAGCGGTTGGAGAGCGAGCTGAAGTTGCCCCAGCCAAGAAGTGATCCGTTGGCGGTCGGCGAGGGATGAGTCGAGCCCCAACCCCGGCCTGGTGAAACGGTAGTTTTCGCCTCTTTCTTTGATCGGGGCTTGTGTCTTCCGTCGTCTGATTTCTTCGCCGCATCCTTGATTTCTACGGGCTGGAGTTGGTGCAA
Organism: Oryza meyeriana var. granulata; assembly: GCA_003991445.1. Taxonomy (NCBI): domain Eukaryota; kingdom Viridiplantae; phylum Streptophyta; class Magnoliopsida; order Poales; family Poaceae; genus Oryza; species Oryza meyeriana. Next base: position 328,682 of record RYFJ01000273.1, on the reverse strand, counting down.
ATCCCAACTCGATCCTTCAGATCTCCATATTCGTTACTCTTTGCGAGTGCTTTCTGGGTGTTGAGCCCCATTTCATCCTCTTCCGACACTTGTTCCATGTCAAGCCCCAGCCTTCCAAGAGTAATATCAGTGTGATTGGGGGGGCTGGTCTTCAACTAAGGAGTGACGGGAAGAAAACATATATCGATTTGCCCTTGAAATCTTCTCTGAAGGGCTGGCACAAGGAGTGGTTTTACTGTGCCAATCTAGCTCCTTCCTTGCGCCCGTTTACTGGTATGCCGCCGGCGGTGTTGCCAAGCTGGTCTTCGGAGCCAACCTTTGAAGAACTGGGCCAGGCACACATATTGCTGACGAAGATAGATGACCTCAAGAGAGCCGGCTTGACAGGGCCCTGGGTGGCTCGTCGTTTCCTGACGAGGCGCGTCCAGCCGCTGAAGCTGAGAAGCGCTTTCGGCTGGGCCTTCAGAGGTAACACGATCCCGACCGGGTGAGCAGCGAGACAGCGGACAAGGGGGCAGTAACCGATACCTTGTTTGGCTTCTTCTCCGAAGGGGTCGTTGCCACCGAAGATGATAACCGCCGAGTTGCTGCCTATAGCTTCATCCGGCCGCGGACCAAGGTAACCTTCTACTTTCTTCTATGGTGAACGCCTGTGAAACGATGATTGTTCATCCTTGCGTGATGGTATCTTGTCGACTTGATTGTAGTGGCATGAGGAATTTGATGAAGATTCTCGTCCATTGTCTGCTGTCACGTCGAGGAAGAGGCCAAGGAGTCCCTCTGATGCCCAACCCGACTCGAAGAGAGCGGGGAAGAAGCCAATTTTATATCGGGGCGAGGGGGCCATGACAGCGCGTGCCGTGAGCGGTAGCTTGAAGATAAAGGACACCGCTGCCACAACGCCCACGCGGTCGAGTCCCAGGCTGAGAGCAGCTGGCTTGGGCTCGACGTTGTCGTACTCAGCAACAGCGCCGCCAAGGGGCCAACCAGAGCAGAGGCCGATTGGGGTGAAGGAACCCGAACCAACCGTACCAGAGCCGAGGCCGACTCAGGCCGATATGCCTCTGCCGTCGACGACACCGACCGGGGCGAGTGCCGATGCTAGTGCTTCGCCGGGAAGCGGGCATGCTAGCAGGAAGCTGAAGTTTTCCAAGAGGTGCGCTACTCCGAGCATTCTGTAGTCGTTGTATGTTAAAATACAGTCCTGATGTCTTGCTTCGTTGTGCAGGAAGCGGGCCGATATCGACCTCAAAAAGGTCGACCCATCTGCTCCGCTTGATGAGTCCGCCCCAGCCGAGTCAGCAGCAGCGAACACACCTGCTGAGCCGGCGGCCAGCCCGGTCGCTGAAACCGAGGTGGCTCCGACTACAGGGCCACTACCGCCACTCGACCGAGAGGCGGCTGTTGAAACTGAGGCCCCAGCCCCCGAGGCACCATACGTCGCGGAAGCGGGGGACGGATCCCCGAGCCGGTCCCCAATGTTGTATGGGGAAGGCGATGCCGAGGCCAGGACCCCGTCGCCATCATGGTTATCGTCATCGCCATCGTCGCCGTTGCCGCCGCGCGACCGGAGATCCACATTTGCCTCGGATCGAAGCTCCCCCACGTGTGATGCCCCGGACCTTCTCGTGGACCACTCGCGACGGCACTATGAAAAGCTTCAGGCTCGATGAAGTCGTCGCAAGGAGAGAGCGCGAGAGCCTGCTTCGTGCCGCCATCAACGGGTCCCAAGGGGTCGCGGTATGATTCTTGTAGTGAAGCTCCAGCAATCTTCTTGTCTTGATGTTTGACTCTGTCGTCGGTTTGTTCCTTGTCCTGAGCAGAAGCTCGTCGACCGCAACGAGGCGATGACAGAGATCCTGGTCGAGATGGCTCCCACCTCGCGGAATTACAACAGCTCCGGGCATTGAAGGCCGAGATGGAGGCGCGTCACACGAGGAGGGAGGCCTGGCTGAAGAGCGGCGCTGATCAGCTCAGGGCTGAGACATGGGCCCTAGCCGAGAAGATCAGAGGTAAAATCCTCGAGCATATCTCCCCGACTGGACCGTTGGTGTAATCATCAGCTACGTCGATCCGACTGCTTGGTGGTGTCATGATGCGTGATTGAGCTCTTGGCTAATCTGTGGTGCAGACCTCGAAGCGGAGAGGGAGTCGCAGCTGAAGGAGGCCGAAGAAGCCAAGGCCGAGCTTGAAAGGGTCAAGGCGACCTGACAAAGGCCAACACCGAGCTTGACCGGGAGAAGTCCGAGTTGGAGAAGGCGTCGTCGAGCTCGGTAAGGAGAAGGCGAACTGGAGAAGACCGTGGCCGGGTGGGAGGCGACTACGAAAGTAAGTCCTCAACCCGACTGTGATCTCAGCCAATACATTATTCCCCTGTGTGTAGCCGATCCTGACAAGCTTACTTGCCGGCCGATCTGGGCAGGCATGAGAGCCAACGTCCAGGCCCAGTACCGGTTCTACACGGAGGAGATAAGGTCAATCAGGGAGTCACGGGAGGCCCTCGTCGGGTCGTGAAGGGGCTCCTTGACCTTGTGGATCCCCGCTCAGTGGGGACCAGCTGTAGCAGAATTCCTCAAATAATGGGGCGTCTCGAGGACGCGCCGAGTGCCTGAAAAGGTACTCAGACGAGCGGGTTGCCGCCGGCGTGGCCCAGACCCTAGCAATGACCAAGTCCATCTACCCGAGGCGGACATTGAGGCCATCGGGGAGGGATTTTCCGAGGAGACGACGCCCGAGGAAGCGCTGGAGCTGATCTCACAGGCGAAGCCGACTGCTGAAGCGATTACCCGAGACCTGGGTCTGTAAAGGCAATATATTTTGTAGTCGGTGTATACATATGCTTTCATATACGATCATGTGTGAATATATGTGTCGTGCCGCCAAACTTATTATTCGGTTGTCATTAGCTTTACCCGACCATGTAGCATGCGCCGAGCTAGTTCGACAGAACTTGATAAGAATCGTTCGGAGGAAGATGCTATACTCGGGCGAATGCATCAGTCGTGGCAAGGCTTCATAACCGAGGTCAGATAAGCTTGTATGTTATTGACAGAACACATATATACATGCAGCCCCCGACTCACTACTCGATTGGAACAAGCGGCGTAGTGAGTCAGGAAAAACTGTACACATGGAAAAAGTAAGACTCAGGTATAGAAAGGACGTAGCTGTTCTATATTCCATGAGTTGGTGATGAGGACGCCGTCTTTGGTCTTCAGTCGGTAGGCGCCTGGCCGCGTGACCTCGGCTATAATGAACGGCCCTTCCCAGATGGGGGATAGTTTATGCCTGTCCTTGGTGGTTTGTATCTTCCTTAGAACGAGATCCCCGACCAAAAAGGCGCGGCCACGGACATTGCGATTGTGGTAGCAACGCAGGCCTTGAAGATACCTTGCCGACTGGATTGTTGCGGCGTCTCTTGCTTCTTCCAGCTGATCTAATTCGATCAGTCGGGTGCTGTTGGAATCGTCTTCGGAGTAAGCCCGGACTCGCGGAGAGCTGAACTGTATCTCGGTCGGTAGCATGGCCTCAGTACCGTAGACCAGGAAGAAAGGGGATTGCCCTGTTGCCCGACTAACCGTGGTTCTGAGAGACCAGAGAACGGATGGTAGTTCTTGTACCCACCGACCCGCATATGGTTGTAGTCGGTCGTATATCCTGGCCTTGATGCCTTGTAAGACCATGCCGTTGGCTCGCTCAACCTGCCCGTTTGCTCCGCGGGTGTGCCACAGACGCATAGCAGATCTTGATGCCGAAGTCGTCGCAGAAATCTTTGGAATAGGCCTGCCGCGAACTGAGTGCCGTTGTCGGTTATGATGCGGTTAGGGGCCCAAACCGGTATAGTATACTCAAGATGAAGTCCTTTGCTCGTGCCGCTGTGATTGTTGCGACAGGTTTAGCCTCAATCCACTTGGTGAAATTTATCCACTGCGACGAATAAATGTGTGAACCCTCTGGCGCTTTCTTGAATGGCCGACCATGTCGAGCCCCATACTGCGAATGGCCAAGAGATGGGGATAGTCTGGAGTTCCTGGGCGGGAAGATTTGTCTGTCTTGCGAAGAACTGGCAACCCTCGCACTTGCGAACGATGTCTTTGGCGTCTGTGACTGCGGTGGGCCAGAAGAATCCCTGCCGGTTAGCTTTTCCGACTAACGTCCTGGATGTAGCGTGGTTGCCACATATGCCCGAGTGGATTGAATGCAGGATCTGCTTGCCTTCCTCGGTGGTGACACAGCGCATGAGGACACCGGATGCGCTCCTTCGGTACAGGTCTTCTCCGACTAGCAGGAAGCTTTTGCTTCGACGCTTGATTTGATCGGCTTGATTGCGATCTTCTGGGAGTTCATCGTCCAGGAGGAATTTGAGAACAGGACCCCTCCAGTCTTGACATATGTGCAGCACTTCGTCGGTGGTCGGGGTAGGCTCGCCTCCCGACTGCTCTTGTGCCGGTTTCTTCTTGACTGATGGCTCCATAAGTTGCTCGACGAAGATTCCAGTCGGGACCGCTTCTCGCTTGGATCCCATGTTTGCCAGCTCATCGGCCGCGTCGTTGTATTGATGCAGGACGTGTGTGATTTCCAGCCCGTCGAACTTGTTTTCCAACTTGCGGACCTCCTGACAGTATGCCGCCATTGTGTCGTCGAGACATGTCCAGTCTTTCATGACTTGGTTGACCACGAGTTGGGAGTCTCCGCGCACAACCAGTCGACGTATGCCGAGTGATATGGTGATGCGGAGCCCGTGAACAAGAGCCTCGTACTCGGCGACGTTGTGGGAAGCCGGGAAGTGGATTTGTAGTACGTACTTCAACTTTTCGCCAGTGGGGGATGTCAGTATGACACCAGCCCCGGCACCGTCGATCCGTAAGGAACCGTCGAAGTACATTGTCCAGTACTCTAGCTTTGTTGTTGGTGTTGGGAGTTGAACTTCTGTCCACTCGGCCACGAAGTCGGCTAGAGCTTGAGATTTGATAGCTGTCCGTGGCTGAAAGGTGATGTCAAACGCCATCAGCTCGAGTGCCCATTTAGCGATCCGGCCGGTGGCCTCGCGATTATGAAGGACATCCCCGAGTGGAAACGCTGTGACCACCGTGACTTGATGTGCTTGAAAGTAGTGCACCAGCTTTCGGACTGTGATGAGTAGGCCGTATAGCAGCTTCTGGACCTGCGGGTATCTTGTTTTGGAGTCGGCAGGGACCTCGCTGACAAAATAGATTGGCCGCTGTATTTTTTGAAGATGACCCTGTTCGGATCGCTCCACTACCAGCACCGTGCTGACTACCTGTGTTGTTGCCGCCAGATAAAGCATTAGTGGTTCCTGGGGCAGGGGTGACGCTAGCACGGGGGGTGATGTGAGGAATTCTTTGAAGTCTTCGAAGGCTTGCTGGGCTTCCGGGGTCCACTGAAAGGTGTCCGCCTTTTTGAGGAGCTTGAAGAAGGGCATGCCCCGTTCGCCCAGTCGGGAGATAAACCGACTGAGTGCCGCCATGCAGCCTGTCAGCTTCTGGATGTCTTTGAGGTTGGTCGGGGGGCGCCATGTTCTTGATGGCGTTGACTTTCTCCGGGTTAGCCTCGATGCCGCGGTGCGAGACGATGAAGCCGAGTAACTTCCCAGACGGCACCCCGAAGGTGCACTTGTCCGGGTTCAACTTCATCTTGAATCTTCGAAGGTTTTGGAAGGTTTTCTTCCAAGTCGGCAATGAGGTCTTGTCTGGATTTAGACTTGATCACCACATCGTCGACGTAGGCTTCCACGTTGCGCCCGATCTGAGTGTGCAGACACCGCTGAATAGCCTTTGGTAGGTTGCGCCTGCGTTTTTCAGACCGAACGGCATTGTGATATAGCAATACGCTCCAAACGGCGTGATGAAAGATGTTTTAAACAGTCTTGTTCCCTCAAGCTAATTTGATGATATCCCGAATAACAGTCGAGAAAACTGAGTAGGTCGCACCCCGCCGTGGAGTCAACCACCTGATCTATCCTGGGAAGACCAAATGGGTCCTTGGGGCACGCTTTTGTTGAGGTCGGTGTAGTCGACGCACATGCGCCATTTACCGTTTTTCTTCCGGACCAGGACTGGGTTGGCCAGCCAGTCCGGGTGGTAGACTTCCTTGATGAAGCCGGCTGCGAGGAGCTTGGTGATTTCCTCCGGATAGCATCCTTGCGGTCTTGAGCGAAGCGCCGCAACCGTTGTTTGACCGGCTTGGCGTCTGGCTTTACGTGTAGGGCATGCTCGATCACCTCCCTTGGTACGCCCGGCATGTCGGACGGTTTCCACGCGAAGATATCTTTGTTGGCTTGGAGGAAGGTGACGAGCGCGTCTTCCTATTTGGGGTCGAGTCCGGTCCCGACTAAGGCAGTCTTGGAGGGGTCGGAAGGGTCCAGGGGGATCTTCTTCGTGTCAGAGTCCACCGAAATTCCCGACTTCGCTGCTTTTTTTGCCGGAACTGGATCTTGATCGACTTCAGATGTAGCGGCTTGCCGGATGCTGTCGCGCCCGACTGCCGCTTCTTGTGTTTGAGCCAGCTCGCAGCTCTCCTTGTCGCAGGTGAAGGCTTGCTTAGCGTCGCTGCGGAGGGAGAGGACTCCTGCTGGCCCGGGCATCTTCAGCACCATGTATGTGTAGTGCGGTATCGCCATGAATTTGGCGAGGGCCGGTCGTCCGAGTATCGCGTGATACGCGGTCTCGAAGTCGGCGACCTCGAAGGAGATGTTTTCTGTGCGGAAGTTGTCCCGCGTGCCGAAGGTCACCGGCAAGGTTATCTGCCCGAGTGGGGTTGATGACAAGCCGGGGATTATCCCATGGAAGGGCGCGGTGCTCGGCCGTAGTTCTGAACGAGGAATTCTCATCTCGTCCAAAGTCTTGGCGAACAGGATGTTGAGCGCACTGCCTCCGTCGATGAGAGTTTTCTTCAGCCTAATATTTTTGACGACCGGATCCAGGACGAGTGGGTATCGTCCCGGGTGGGAAACCCGATCTGGGTGATCCGCGCGGTTGAAGGTGATAGCCATTTCTGACCAGCGCAGGTATTGGGGGGTATCCGTTGTGGAGACCGCGTTAATATCCCGCGCTGAGAGCTTCTGCTTGCGCTTGGATTCGTACGCGAGTGGCCCCCCGAAGATGTGGTTGAGTTCGGCTTGGGGGTCCTGGAAGTCGTCAGCCGGACCCGAGTCTGGCTTGTCCTTGTCCTTGTCGGCGCCAGATGATGAAGCCTGCTCGGAGGCAAACTTCTTGAGCATGTGGCAGTCTTTGGCCGCGTGCCGGCCCTTGGGGTGAAAGGGGCAAGGCCCGCTCATGACTTTCTGGTAGTCGTTGTTCCGCTGGGGCCGCGACCGACTGCGCTCCATGTTAGCCACCTCGTTGTCTGACTTCCGCTTGCGGCTGCCAGGCTTGTTCTGAGGCGGCTCGTTGTCGGCTTTTGCCCTGTTGTCTTTTTTGTCGGGCTCCTTCTTCTCGTCGAAGGCCTCTGCGACGGCTTCAGCTGAGTCGGCGTATTTGTTGGCCATGTCGAAGAGAGTCCGGACAGTAGATGGTGGCTTCCGAGTGAATTTCGCGATGAGCGGGGCGTCTTTTACTCCCTTGCGGAAGGCGGCGATGACGACCTCGTCTTTTGATGCTTGGGATTTGATTGCGCTTCTCGGAAAACCTTTTGATGAATTCCCGTAGAGACTCGTTCTTTTTCTGATGCAGTTGGTAGAGGTCGTGCTCGAAGCCGGTCTCTCGTAGGTCCCTGGAAGTTAGCGATGAACCGCTCCCTGAGTTGTCCCAGGAACGTCGACCGCCTTGGGAGGCCTGTCAGCCATGTCCTCGCGAGTCGGATAACGCGACTGGGAGGTAGTTAGCCATGGCTCTGCTGTCGCCAGCAGCTTGAACTGCTAGGACGTAAACGGTGAGCCAGGACTCTGGGTTGGTCTTGCCGTCGTACTTTTCAATTCCGGTAGGCTTAAAGCCGACTGGCATCGGACGTCCTGTACTCCGAGTAAAGGCTGGAATGCCTTCATTATCGTGAGGACTCGGGCTTCGGTTTTGGCGGTGTAGCCGCTCGTAATGGAGACGAAGCGCTCGTGTTCATCCTCCAGCCGGCGCGTTCGTCTTCTTCGCATTCTCGCGCCGGGCCCTTAGGGTGTGGCGAAGATCGCGTTGTAGCCGCAATCGGAGGTCTTGATTGGTCGGCGGTCGTATTGGTGACGCCGCCGGTTGTCGTAGTTGGTATTGCCGAGTGTTGTTTGGCGGGATTCTTCATGCTGCCGGTGGAGCCGCTGCCCGTCGTCGTGCTGATGCAGATGACTCCGCCGCTGGAGAGCCGTTCGACGGGTCGGTATGTGAGTGTTGCTGACTGTTCTTGCTGCTGGCAGGCGGCAGCAGTAATCATCGCCTTGATCTTGGCGATGGTTGGTGTGGCCTGATGGTCGGCCCAAATGGAGCGTGTCCAGCAGAGTTGCGGCGGCCACGACGTTCTGTTGTGGCGTGACGAAGAGTCGTGGTCGCCGACTTTGGTTTGGAGGATCTGCTGCTGGGCGGCTCGCCCAGCTTGTCGAAGCCCGTCATTGCGAGCTTGTCGGCTGGCTCCTCTTGTTGTTGTAGTCGCGCGCTCCTCTTGCTGCTCCTCTTGCAGTCGGCGCACCTCGGAAGGTGGCGTTGAAGCCATGAAGATCTCGCGGGGGAGGAGGAAGCTTGCCAAGGTGGAGTCCGAGTTGGTGCTCGACGCCATCTGACTTGTGTCGGACTCCGAGTAGTTTATCGGAGTTAGGATGACTCCGACCTCCCTAGATCCAATCTGAAACGGTTCATGACCGTGTCCAACTGAATCGTGGGGGTCGAGTCCGCTGCGCGGGTTTGTAGATGCACAGGTCGCCGAATCCGTACGGGAGATTGACGATTCTCCCTCTCGCTAACCGCGTTGGCTCAAGGCCTAGCGCGAGTCGGACGCCGAAGGAGAGAGTTGTCCCGATGTCCGGCGATGTGAGGGACTGTCGTAGTAGATCGTCGAAAGGAGATGGCGACGTCTAGGGCCGACTGGCGCAACGCCGGCTAGGTCTTTTCGGCTGGCAAGATCGGATCTGCCTCAGCCAAGAAAGGTTGCCGAGTTGATCGGCGACGAAATCAAAGGCTCCCGAAGGTGATGGTGTTCCGTTGGAGAACTTGTCGCCCTTGACTCGTTGATGGGATCCATCGAATCTGTTGATGAAGAACTCGCGTTCCCCTACTGGCGCGCCACTGTCGATGCTTTGCACCGGCAATAATACTATGGGGGTATCGGCGACCTGGAATTCGGTGGATTGCAGAGGAACACGAGGGAATTATACTGGTTCAGGCCTCGTCGTGAGGTAATACCCTACGTCCAGTTGAGTGTTATTCCTCTGAGTGGATTTGTGATCAAATGATCTGGGTCGCCTCATAGGGCGCCCTGCCTCCCTTTATATACTAGGGGACAGGGGTACATGGCAAGGATCCCAGTCGGATACGACCAAGGGATTTCCTTATTAGAGATAGAATCCTGTCCGACTAAGGCTATGTTTCCTTATTGTACAAGGCACAGCCTGCGGGTGCTATCTTATCTTAATTACATGATCTGGCCATCCTCTATCGAGTGGCCCATGTGCTTGTAGTGAGGTACCCGGGCCCATGGCTCCACACCGATGGATGGTAAATTCATAGGATGGTTGTTGCGATCGGCCCTGAGAGAAGCCAGTCGGCAGTAGGCAGGGGGTAATGGCGATAGAATATGGTTGGATTCTTCATCGGCCAACACGTCAAGAGGATTGAACTTGAGGGCATCTCGAATGATGCTGCATCATCATATGCGAACTAAAGTGTGGCTCTTGTGAAGCCATAATAAAAACCTTTGAACCATTGGCTGAGTCCGACGGGGGTCATTTTGCAGCCAGGGAGGGCTGATGCAGCTTCGCCCACAGAGATACATCGGCGATAGATGGGTTCCTGTTCCTCTGTATGATCGGCTGGGAAGTTTAAATTGAGAAAGGAAGTCCCGGGGATTGCCTTGGATGTATAGACGTTGAGCCATAATTGCACAAACCACCAAGGATCCCTAATATGGCCGACTGGCTGGCCGGCCGATAGCTTGACTGCCACTTGATGCAGCAGTTGGTAAGTGGCACCGGGAAGGTATTGCCCAAAGGGGATTTGTTTCCGATAACTAAGCGTTCTGCCAAACACTGCATGTTGGTTGTTGGGCCGAGGGTTGCACCACCAAAAACGAATCGTTCCAACCACAGGTTCAAGAAAGCAGAGTGTTCCCGATCGTCGACTGGCCCAGTTACCTTGTTGTGAATTGATATATACTTGGTCCAGCCGCCGATATTCTTCGTCTGAAGCCGATGAGTAGGCTTAAATTGGAGGTTGAGAGGGTTGATGTAACTTGTTGTGTTGAGGCAGGTGAGCATGGTTACATCCATCAAAGTTGGGGTCATCAGCCCGTGTCCGAACAGGAAGTCGTTGAGGGCGTCTGACCAGAAGTACGAAGTCGATGCGAGCAAAGGTTCATTCTTCTCCATCTCGGCCAGGGAAAGATTGATGCAATGGCCAATATCAGCTTCTTCCCAGAGTTTTCTTTGTGGCCGATACTCTAATATACTAGTTCCTCCACCCGGGAAGCTTGCTAGGCCATGACCTGAAACTGTTGGTCCAATCACTGGCTAGCATGGCAGAGTTCTTGAAAGGGAGGCGTTGGGTTTCGGCGTTGATGAAGTCTATAGGGTCCTCGCTACCCATGGGGCCATGATAGAAGAAATTTGGATAATCGGCGGCCGAAATCAAGATTTGGCCTCTAAGGTTCTACAGTAAATAAGAACACGATGAAGAATGGGTGAGGGATATAGCAGATTTAATCTATCTAGGTTACAAAGCAGAGAGAGCGATCAGACAAGAGGGTTACCTTTGGGACATCGATTGCTAAAGCCATTGCGGAAGAAGAGGATGAGCGAAGGCCGGTGGTTGAGGAAGAAGGTCGCAGAGGTTCGCCTGGATCGCCGGAGCTCGTCGAGGTCTTGGAAGAAGCGAGAGGGCTCTAGTGATGTGAAAGCGTAGAGAAAGGAGGCTAGGAAGGCAAAGCGGTTTATAGAGGAATGATGACCAGGCGAGAATCGAGGCCGTTGGCACCGTTTCAAACAATTAAGGAAAGTGGGCTACCTTGGGCCGCCTCGGTGTGAAAGGAATCTGAAAGCCCAGATGGGAGAATTTCGAAGTCTTATGAAAAACTCCGAAATTGGGGGCATGTGTTAACGCCAAAATTTGGTATGATTCTTTATCAGATTCAGTTAAGGAAGAAATCGCAGTCAAATTAGCGGGGATTAATCCGGAGGAAGCCGAGTCTGGGAAGGGATCGTGAAGACCACGGAAAAGGCAATTAATATCTTATCTAGCAATTAGGCAGTGTTGGTATTTCTTTCCTTTAGGAAACCTGATCTCGTGTCCGATCGGGTCTTTTGAGTGTTTTCCTTCTGTAATTAGGAAATCGTGCATTGTGTCCAATAAGGACTTGTATCAACTCGGGGTATAAATACGTATGCCCGGGTACCTTGTAAATCATCACACAGATCAATACAAATTCGGTGCATCGCCACCCTTTTCAACGGGTTCTTGCTTCTCGAGCCAGGCTGCATCAGTTAAGTTCGACCTCCTGCGAGAGGGTAAGTCTCGTTACCCCGACTATCGTATTGGCTAGGACTTCCTCGGTTAGGTCCGATATTCTAGTTGGTCTATGGTGGTCGGCTTACCATGATATATCTATTCTATCTACGGCTGTATCAGGTAGGTTTGATCTCATAGTCTGAGTAGATATATCACATCATGCATGCATAGATTTATCGGCTTACTGGGTGTAATTTATCATCAGTTTGTGCTGCATCGGTTAGGTCCGACCTACTAAACTGCTAATGATAAGTTATTCCTGCTAGGTTGATAGATTTTATGCAAGCGTCTTATCGGGATGTATAGCCGATAAGTTATCATATAATACATCACAATTGCATTATATCTATCGGCTCATCGAGGTTCTTTTATCATTATTAATCTGTGCTGCATCAGTTAAGTTTGACCTACTAGATTGATAATGATAGATTTATCCTTGTTAAGCCGATGGGTGTATATGCAATGTTTTATCGGAGTGCCTAGCCGATAAGTTATCTTTTAAGCCGACTGCATTGTCTATCATTCTGATTGTCTACACTATCATCGGCTTTCTAGCTGATACACATGTTCTATTGGTAGTCGGTTGATTTATTTATTTTACCTATTTATGCCATCATCGGCTTCCGGTCGATGTATAAGTGCTTTAGTTCATATCGGCTATCGGCCGATGAAACGAGTCCAAATCGGCTTCCAGCCGATTGGCTCACCGATCTAATGTTTCTATCTCCTTGTCAATTGCAGGGTCAAATTGACTGGCACACCTACGAACCTCAAATTTAGGACCTACACTGGAGTTAAGCAAATCTCCCAGGCCTTCGCGTGTCTAGTGCATCGAACCAGATCCTCAGTTCGTTCTCAACGCTACTGGTGATTTTCGGTGTCAACACATCGCCCACGGTGCCTAATGCACGCCGCAATGACCTTCATGCACTTCCCTAATCATCTCTTCGCCCTCGGCTTTGGAGATGCATCGAAGGAGCAGCTCTAGGATTCCGCTTTTGTACAGCTGCCCATCGACGACTTTGTACTTCCGTGCTCTTGCTTGCAGCCGTTTTGATTTGGCTTCATCATCGGGGAGCGTTCCTTCGGAAAGGAACCATACAAAAGGTGTTCCCCAGTCTTGTATGCCCTGGTCGATGTCCACCACCTGCAGCGAGTCTTCTTCGTGCTTCGTACTCGGCGTGTATATCACTTCGAAGAAAACTCCAGGCTGGAATGGACCCCCAGTGCTTGCGGCCTTCGCTAGCGCGTCAGCTTCTTCATTTTCTCCTCTAGGGAGGTGTTTGCATCGTGATGCCGACGAAGGCCTTCTCCATGGCCCTTATAGCATCCAAGTACTTCGCCATCCCTTCGTCCTTGGCCTCGAAGGTCTTGTCGATGTGGCCCACAATTAGTTTGGAGTCTGTCTTGACTACCAATCGCTGAGCCCCCACGCCTTCGCCTTGCATAGCCCAAGGAGGACTGATTCATACTCTGTGGTGTTGTTGGTGGTGGGAAACTGTAGCCTTGCCACGTAGCGGATGACTGTTCCCGCGGGTGAAATGAGGATTGCAGCCGTGCCATCTCCGACGTGCGACCATGAGCCATCGGAGAACATTGACCAACAATCCTTGTTCGCCGGTGGGACTACCTTGTCTGCAGGCGAGGTCCACTCCGCGATGAAGTCGGCAAGGACCTGCAACTTGATCGTTGTTCAGGCCACGTGATGTAGGTCGAAGGGGGCCAACTCCGTAGCCTACTTGCCTAGGCGGCCCGTGGCTTCCTTGTTTCGGAACACCTCCCCAATGGGGTACTACGACGGCACTGTGGTTTTGTGCGCTTGGAAGTAGTGCCGGAGTTTTCAGGGGGCCATGACGAGGGCGTAGGATAATTTCTTGATCTCCGAGTATCTAAGCTTCGCCCCTTACAGTGCTTCAGAGACGAAGTATATAGGTGTTTGTCCGCATTTGCCTTCATGCACTAGGGCTGCGCTCACCGCCACTAGCGAGGCCGCTAGGTACACCAGCAGTTCAGCCCCTGCCTTCAGGCTAGTGAGCCGTGGCACCTCCTAGAGGTACGCCTTGAGGGCTCGAACACTGCCTGGCATTCAGCCGTCCACTCGAACTTGTGGCCCCCTTGCAGAGTCTTGAAAAATGGCAACGCCTTCTCTGCCGACTTTGCCATAAAACGGCTGAGGGTTTCGATGCGGCCCATCAGCCTCTGCACTTCACAAGCGTTCTTGGGCGGCTGCATCTACTGAATGGCTTCAATTTTTTTGGGGTTCGCCTCGATGCCCTCTCGAACACCAGGACCCAAGCACTTGCCGGCATGAACACTGAAGACGTCACTTTTTTCCGGGTATTAGTTTGAACTTCGCTGCGCGAGTTGTTCGAAGGTTTCTTGTAAGTCGACGAATGATCAATTGCTTTCCTGCTCTTGATGACTATGCATCAACGTTACGCCTCAATATTCCTATGACTGCGTCTCCAACACCTTGTACACCAAACGGGCGAAGGTGGCTCCGGCGTTCTTCAGGCCGAAGGGAATACGGATGTAGCAGTATGTGCCGAATGGGGTGATGAAAGAGGTCTTCTCCTGGTACTCTTCGGCCATGAAGACTTGGTGGTAGCCCGAGTAGGCATCCAAGAAGCTCATCAAATCGCAGCCGGCAGTAGAATCAACCAACTGGTCGATTCACAGGAGTGGAAAATCGTCCTTCGGGCATGCCTTGTTTAGATTTGTGAAGTCGACGCACGTCCTCCACTTGTTATTCGACTTCTTGACCAACACCGGGTTCGCCAGCCACTCTGGGTGTCCTTCGGAATGGTGCGGGCCTAGATCACTGCTAAACTTCCGCCTTTGCCGCCTCTGAGCTCGATCGACATCTTGAGCAGTTTTTGCTTCCTTGGCTTGACAGTAGGCTTGACAGCAAGGTGGTGCTCGATAAGGCTTCGGCTTACGCCCGACAAATCATCTAGGCCCCCAAGCGAAGGCGTCCAGGTCTAGCTTGATGACTTCCAGCTCTTGGCTGCTAGGCCTCATCAATGTTCCGCCGATGGACATTGACTTTCGATGGTTAACAAGTGATCGGACTGGGATCTTCCTGACTTCGCCCTGGGGTGAAGGCTTGTGCAAGCCGTAGCCCCTCGCCGTCCCTTGCCAATTGTCTTGGATGTCTGTATCTCGCGCACGTTCTTTGCTGCTTGCCGGCGGCCTTGCCAGACGGCTGTTGCCGCAAACTGTGATCACACCATTCGGCCCTGGCATCTTTAGCCGTAGGTATTTATGATGCACCACGGCTTCGAACATGTTGAGCAGATGGAACAAGGCCAAGGATGGCATTGTACTGGTATGGGATGTCCACGATGTCGAAGATTATCTATTTCGGTCTGGGCGTTACCGCCTTTAGGGCCGAACAATATTGGAGCTGCACTTGTCCCAGCGCGCACGAACTGAACTTCCACCGAAGCCTTGCAGAGATTGCGGCCGGGCGAGTACGGCTTCTAGAATTCCATTGCCTGAAAGTGTCGACGAAGATGATGTCTGTCGAGCTTCTCCGTGACCAGGATACGAATCATTTCGCACCCGGCCCGGCGGAGATGAATAATGGGTCTTGATGTGGAAAGAAAACGCCTTCGGTATCCTCCGGGCCGAAGGTGATTGATGTTGAGGCGAAAGGGGGCGGCTTGGTCTGGGGCGTTGTGGTGATGTGGTTAATCCGCTCTTCATGCACCTTCTTCTGTCTTTTTGACTCTAGCCTTGTGAGGAAGCCCCCGGTGGTGATCGGCGGCGATACCCCGTATCGCTGCCCATCCTGAGATGCTTCTATCTAAAGCAGCTGTTATCTCTTGACACTGATCTGCAGCTTCCATAGGGCGATCTCTTGTCGAGGAGGAACCTTGGTCCCTCGACCAGCAATCCCATACGCTGGATGTTTCTACACTGCTCAATGGTGCGCGAAGCTTTGCTGTGGAAGGCACAGAACTTGTCCTTCTCCCTCTTCGACTTCTTTTTTTGCCGATCCACCTGTGAGTTCTTGAAGTTTGCTGAAGGGTATTCAACTCTTCGACAGTCATCACTTGCTTGCCAATTTTCGTCTCGGAATTTCTTCTAGTCGACTGCGGGCATGCGAAGAATACGTCGGTCTGGCCTGCGTCATGCCTGCCGAGCTTGTACAACCTTCCTACTTGAGTTCGGCTTGGATTCATTCTTCTTTTGGTGTCCTCTTCGCCCTTGCATAGCCATCGATATGCGAAACACTCATCGCACCGTTTTCAGCAGCTGTTTTCTTGTTATTTCTCGATGGGGGGCCTGTAAGGAGACCGGTAGAGGTGGTGTTGATGACCGATGTTTCGGTGATATCTTGCACTTGGCATCTTGCTTGGGAAAATCTCCGGATGTACTCGCGGATGGTTCCCCTTTGGCTTCTGCATGGCTGATACCGAAGAGCTCTTGCTAGGTCTTTAGCTCCTGGTAGATACCTCGGAGGTTGGTGACGAAGACGTTGCGCAGCTGCTCTCAAGAGTATATGCTACTTGGTGGCAGGTTAAAGTACCATTACTGCTTGCGAAAACCATCCAACACGAGGTGTATGAAGTTCTCGCCTTGGTGTTTTCATCACCGTGGGCCGCTTCAATCGTGGACTCGTAGACGAAGAGAAATTCGCTAGGGTATGAGTCACCCACATACTTGACGATCAAAGGGTTCTTGAATTGAGGCGGGATCGGTGGCTTTGAAGCCCCTAGCTCAGCAACGCTCTTGGTCTTCCTCACTGGACGCGGCAATGCAGTGAAGGCGCTGGCGAAGGGAACAACGCAGGGGGGTAAGGAACAAAAAAATAGGCGAAGCTTGATGGCTGGGCCGGGTGATGATGCGTGACGGCGGGGGCGCCACATCTCTTGGGCAGCAGGGTGACTTCGACGGGAGGTGGCGAAGAAAAAATGCGCTTGCCCCCTGGCACTAAGCTGTTGAAGGAGAGCTGCAGCTATGCTAGATGGGCGGCGTCAACCTAGCTGCGAAGGAGGTTGGTTAGGCTGCTGGCAGACGGACGGTGGGCACCAAACTTGCAAGTTGGTAAGGGCTGTCTGGAGTCGTTGGCCATGGTGCATCAGAGGGGCCGCTTGAGAGGCCGGATGAAGCCGGGGGCAACCGACGATGTTGTAGGATTGGATAACGAGAGGCTCTTGAGGGGCAAAACGGACGGAGGTGGCACTTGGTGGAGGACCCGAACACCTGCGAAGAGACGAGGCGCTGAGCTTGGATGGAGTCCGATAGGCTTTAAGGACGGAAGCGCCGTGCAGTTGCTGTGTGTTGTTTCCTTCTGTGAAGCATGTCTTCGTAGCTTTGGAACATTTCCTTCATGCCGGCATATCGCACCTCAGCACCGCCACAGGTCCTTGCTCCACTTGGCACAGTCATTTGAACCGAAGGCATCTTCGGCTTGCTCCTCCTGCGCTTCGACCTGAGGGTCCTCAGGTTGATCGATTCTCCATCTTCGTCAGCGGTGTGGGGCTGTTTCGTCTCCTCATCGACTTCCTGTTTCGGGAGGGATCTTATCTTCGACTTCTCAACCTGGGGAGGGTTCCCCGTGGACGGCGCAACTGTTGTCGAAGAAAAACAGTGGAAAATGAGAGTGGACTGTAGTAGTAAATCCTTTGTATTAATCTCAAAAACCTTGCCATTACAGGTAGTGGCTGGGTACCTATTTATAGGCCAGGGTTCAATTACAAGCTCTGGATTATATATGGTTTTATTTACCAGGTGGTGTATACATCATAGCCTCTATGTGTTGATAGGGACAGTGTACAGGGGCCATTCCGGTCTTTTCTTGACTGCAGGCCTGATGGAGTTTTTTTTTTTTTTTTTTTTTTGTTGGGCCATCACGCGGGCGCGAGGCCCTGGGTTCGGGCCTCGGTGGGCTTTTGGCGCTTTTGGCCCCTTGTTTCTTTAGTTGGGACGGCGCACAAGGTCTACCATGGGGTAACTCTTCAGCGCTTCCTGGGTCCTTCACGCGGCTCAGCGCGCTTCATCCGAAGTCCTTCGTCCTTCGCTAAGTGTACTGGCTTTCGCCTTCGAGCTGGGCCCTTCGCCTCATGCTTTCGGTCTTGGGCCGCCGAAGGGGCTCCATTAGGTGTCTTCGATCTTGAACCTTCCGAGGGGATGTCCGAGGGATTGCGGCCTGTCTCCAACAAATTTAGTCTTCTCCTCTTCAAAACTTTTTGCTTCTTCACGGTTATGTTAAAGCTTATAGTATTGTCTAACAAACAAGTTTATTGGACATGAAGCTGGGACATAGCACTTTAGCATCGTGGTTTCGCACTTTTCGCTCCTTTGCGTACTTATTTGTTTCGCACAAAAATACATTACTAAAATATGGTTGTGCCCACATTTTTCTATTATCATAAACATGCATCATGTATTCATTATCAACAATTGTATTTTGCTCAACTGGCCCATGTTCTCTCAAATGTCTTCATATTATCAGCATATAATTAATAACTTTTGAAACTTCATACCCTAAAATCCTTGTTTGCCCTATTATACCAAAAAGGACTAGCTTCTCCTGACTTTACGAAGAAATGCCACTTACACCACCGTGGGCTGTGGTACGAAACACTTAACCTATAGCCGCATGCAATGCTTGGCATTGGTCTGCAAAAAACATTGAGTTACACAAAAAAAAAAGAACTGAGCATTATGAAATTCACATAACAAGGGGCAACATGATGTACATACCAGTAAGGATTGTCTGCCACATCGCCACCCATCATTGTAACGGATTGAGTAAAGACCCACTGAAAACTCTCAATAGTTTCATCATGCAGCAACACTCCTCCGAACACTATACTCTAGAAGTGATTGTTGACACCGACAAACAAGCCAAAATGCATGTCATACAAGTTAGTCTTATAGGTAGTGTCGAAAGTAATAACATCACCACACATTTTATACTGCATCTTGCTACGACCATTTGTCCACATCAAAGCTTTTATATGGCTTTCGCTGTCTGCCAACACCCGAAAGTCAAAATCAGTGTTTTCTTTCTTCAACTCACTAAAAACTTTGCATGTTATTTGCACATCGTCATCAGACTGCTCCTGCCTTATCGGTGCACACAGTGTCCTTAGCAATCTCTTGTTGAATGAAACATTTTGCATGGAACCAAAGAAACTACCAAGAATGTTATATAAACCTTCCCAACACTAACATTGTTATCCCGAAGTTGCTTAACTACCTCTCGAATGTACATGTCTATGTTTCAATGAGATAGCCAATTCATCTTTTGAGCACATGTTTCTACAAAGTGAGAAATATACCAGCCATTGTCACTTGTTCTGTGCAATGTAATCTCCGTGGACGCTCGCACGTGATTGACTTCGAGTTACCTCTCCTAGGTTTACCCTGCAAAAAAAAGATAAAAAAGTTAAGACTAATCATTCACACATTTCTTATCATCTTGAGTTATTCAAAAATGACTAAGGGAGTGTTCGGTAAAGCTTATAGCTTCCGCTTATTGCCTCGATTTCCATTAACACGCTTCCCAAAATGTAAAACGGTGTGTTTTTTGTAAAAACTTTCTATATGTAAGTTTCTCTAAAAATCAAATAGATCAATTTTTCAAGTTTCTAATAGTTAATACTTAATTAATCACGCGCTAATGATATTTCTTGTTTTACATGAGCTTATAAGCCGCACACAGAAGCTGAACCGAACACCACCTAATCTCTATTCGCATTATACAGCTATTCCAACATAAAAAATACTATACTTACACTGCAACAACACTTCAATTTCTGCATTATCTTGCTTTTCTCCACATTTTTCTTGTTGTGCCCATACTTGATGCCAAACCCAATTTCCCAGGAATACAAGTTATAGTAGTCATGGGCTTCTGCTTTTGAATCAAACTATGTACCAATGGTTGGATTAATCATATGTTATGTAGTCCGCTCACCAAATGCCCTCATTGCAATCTCCAACGTGCTTTTCCTGCCTGGGACATAAGCTCTTTTGTCTGGAATTGCTCCCCTTCTTAGTCTACCACCAATTAGATCACATGGAAACATATTATACATATAATTTGTCAACAAACTGTCTAGACATACATTACTCAAAGTAAAGTTCCACACAAGTTTCTGAAGGATTGATATCTATGAAAGAGACAAGTAATGCGTATCAGCACCATCACCACTCATTCATGCAGGCTCCTCTACACCATCAGGCGTGGGAGATAAGCACACTGCAATTGGCGGTGCATACCACTTTGCGCTATTGGATGATGGGGAATAGTCTGTGCCATAGGAGCAAGACTCCGAGCTATCCATAGCATCATCAACATTTGGTCCTTCTGCTTCGCAACCTTGCCCAGTTGTACTAGAGCCATCGCCTCTGCCATCCCCATCTGCAGCACCTCAATCAAATGAATCAGGAGCATCTTCGTACCTCTCATTACCTTCTTCGTCCTCATCCTCGTCCTCGTCAACAACATCATCCGTGCGGAAGAATCCACCTCCAGAAAACAGATCTCGTTCGCCGTTGGTGTTCATCCCAAATATAGCGTTCAAACCACCTTGGCTACAACTTGAAGCGAACCAGAAAAACATTCGATCAAAATGCATTTCTTGCAAATTTCTGGTAAGAAATGTCTAACCTGCGCAAAAGCTCCATGTACGACCCTCCCATGGCAGCAGCCATGAACTCCATCGCATAGAATAACCAATCCATGCTCTTCCCTTTTTTTCCGCCCAAGTGTGAGTGTTCCTTTGTTTGATTTGTATCGGCCAGCTGTTTCGGGAAACAGAAAGGAATATAGCATTTAATCCGCCTGCTGTTCTGACAAACATACATGTATACGATGTGATTGTATTTGGTAATATCCCCTATTTCTCAGGCGCGAAAAGAGATTTGGGATTCAAATGTTTGCACGTATCTCAACAAACAATGAACGGCGCAGATATGGGTTGGGTTTACAATCGGTTGCACGAAATCCGCTTTCTTGTACCATCCTAATTAATTCCTCCGCTTTACTCCAATTGCTTCGAAACAGTGTTGATTCTGATAGCCAAACCCCAGGTTGCAGGCGTGGCGCAGAAGAAGCCGATCGCCTCCTCCTATCGGATCCCGTGGATTACCAGATCCGCTTTGGATGATCTGGCGGGCTCTGTTCGGCGGGCGGGGCAAGGACTACGAGAAACGGCTGCAGCACCTGTCCAAGGAGGAGGCCGCAGTGCACGTGCACATGCGCCGTCGGGTGCAGTTCGCCCGCCGTAGCTTCCGCAACCTCGTCGTCCTCTCCATCCTCAGCAAGGTCTCGCAGTTTGCTTCCTCTTTGCACTATAACTTCACGTCTAGTCTGCGGATTTGTATTTGGGGCACAATTATTTTGGCGAGTTAATGGCACTGGTGCAGGATTGTGCTTGCAGTTGCATACTTGCATTTTCATCCTTTAGTGACTCGTGTTTTCCCCTTGAGTTGAGTTATTTAATCTAGTCTGAAGCTTGCATGTTACGAATAATAAGGTATAGTTTCTCGATTGAGCTAGGATAGTAATATATGATTAGAGCCCGTTGCTGATAAATCATGGTTGTTTGAAACAGTACATTACATTTGCAGCATCAAAGAACCGTATTTCTAGATAATGGAAGATAACTGTATCATGAACTATATAAGTTCAGTTGCATATCGTTTAGTGTGTGCTGGCACATGAATAGGTTCTGTCCGCAAATACGGTTTCCCTCCTGATGAAATGAAATGACATAGACAAACACTCTGCCTTGTTTCAAAAACAAGTACATGCAGGTTGCTTCATCAGTCAAAATATTCAAACTGAAGGATTTTGTTGGGCGATACAAAATGTATTCAATCTGTTTGTAGATACTTTGATTGCAATGTATCATCCTGAGTATTTCAGAATTGCTCCTGTAATTCTGAGGTATTTGACCAAAAGAATCATAGTTATAACCTTATATGAACAGCTGTGTTTTTTTCTTTTAACTAAATACAGAACAAGTTCTAAATTGATGCTTTTCTCAGGTGGGAGCTGTAGTTTATGCAATTGTCATGACAAAATCTGAGGATCTAGATTGGTAGATGAGGGCTATTCGCGTGCTGCCTATGTTTGTTTTGCCTGCTTTATCCTCAATAATATATTCAATACTCGTAAGCTTCACAAGGATGTGTAATACTCGAACTCAGAACTCTTTTCATAATTTATAATTTTATCTTAGCTATAGATAAAATCATAACATGTCATTCTTTTGTAATTGATGATTTTCTCTAGACTTTATTTAGTTAGTTCCGCTGAGGTCTTCCATGTCCTTGGACCTTGTACTATACAGTTGCTCTCTCTTCTGAGATAAATTTGTTTAGGTTTTTTTCTTTAGTTATCAACCTTACCCATTTGATGTTTGAATAACTTGAGGACTGGTATGTACTTGTGTTAGTTGCATTTTTTTACATAAAGGAAGCTTTTTATTGATTTCAGTCAATTACTGTGTTAGTTGCATTTGGAGTACACTTATGAGTTATGAGTCATGTTGACTATTAACCTCTATTGCCAGAAGGTTTTCATTATGTTTAGCATGGTAATTTTACTCGAGGTGGATAACTGTGACCAAAACTTGTTAGATTTTGTTTGATGAAAGAACAAATCTTATTAGCAACTGTTAGCATCTACATGTGTTTAGCTTTGAAGTCTGAACTTTATGATATAGAGGTTAGATTTTATGCATTAAGCCTAACATGGACAGTTAGACATTTCTTAGTTTTGGACCCATCAACAATAGGCTTTGTTACTGTATTAATAACATTTATGCCCCTGTATACAGTGGAGCAGAAGGATCAGAAGTTCCTTAAAAGGTTGAGAGAGGAGAGAAAGGCTAAGATTGATGAACTAAAAGAGAGAACAAATTATTATCTCATCTAGAATCTTATCCAAGTAAGAAGTTACTGTCACACCCTGATATTAGCCACAAAAAAACTTTACCTGAGAAAAGGAATTTTAAAATGACAACAGAAAAATAATTAAAGGTGTAAAATGCAAGATAATAAATTATCATGGCCGGGAATATTTTTCTTGTATTCTCTGTGCCAAAAACATAATTAACTGGATTTTTTGTGGAATTTTCAGAACACAGGAACTATTTTTAATAAATCAAAAATGCTTATCGGAATTTAAATCGTCCTGGAAAATCTTTTTCCATTTTCCTTTCTCTTTTTCTTCTGTTGGGCCGGCGGCCCGCTCCTGTGCTGGCCCTCCCTCCCACGCACCCGCAGGCCGGCTTTCCCCTCCCCGGCCTCTTTCTCCCCCCGCTGGGGCGCCCGGCCACCCCACGCTAGGCCGGCCCACTCCTCGCCCGCGCCCCTCGCCCGTGCCCGCGCCCGTGCCCGCGCGCCTCCCGCTGACAGGCCGGGCCCGCCTGTCAGCATCGTCTTTCTCCTCCGTCCGAATCGGGCGGAGGGGAAAATCCCCGGAGCGTCTCGATGCACCGCCTCCCGCCTCCTCCCGGCGCTCGCCTTGGTTCAAACAGGTGCGGACCAGTCCGCCCCACCTCCCGAGTTCCCCAGCGTCCACGGCCCCCTCACTCCCACGAATGGCGCGCACGATCTCCACGCCGCCACTCCCTCTCCCATGCGCGATTGGAGCCGTTCGGCCTCAATCTCCCCTGGCCGACTGCATAAAAAGCCCTCCGCCTCTCCTCCTTTTTTCCCCCAACACACCGAGTTTCCCCGTGCTCTAGAACCCTCACCACCGCGCACTCGATCCCCGCTCCCGTTTTTCGCCAACTCCAGCCATGCTCGCCGCCGTTCAGACGCCGCTAGGCCAGACCGCCACGCCATCATCTTCGCCCGTGCACACCGCACCTTGGCCGCCATTCTGTGGAAGCCAAAGCCCGCCGGACCGCCCCGCCCACGTGCACGGTGAGTATCGGCCCTCCGCCTCCTCTTCGGCAGTGATTCCCGCCGCGCGCGTTCCATTCTTCGCCCTAACTCTGTTCCGTCCTCCTCATCCTCCAGCACGCTTCGGCAACCGCCTCTCGGCGTTCCCCGCCGTCGGAGCTCGTCACCGACGTCGTCCCGAGGCCGTTGCCGCTTTTTCGTCGCCACCGTCGTCTTCGCGCCGTCGCGAGCCGCCGATGAGAACCCCCCCTCCGTTTTCCCGTTCCATTCTTCCCCTCCGTGTGGTCACCGCCGCGCCGGGTGGTCGCTGCCGGCGACCATCGAGTCGCGTGCGCGCCGCCGCCTCTCGCTCGGGACGGCTGGCTTCGGCCACCGCTCCCCGGGGCCGTCCGATCTGCCGGGTGGCAGATCGGGGCCGCCCGCTCGCTCGCCCGCGTGGTTCCCCGCGTGGCGCACGTGGTGCACCCGCTCTCAGCCATGGTGGACTTGGTCCACCGTGCGCCCGCCTCTGTGCGCCGCCTCTTCCTCCGGTGACGTCATTAATTCGGTTTAATGCGCAATAAATCGCCTGCTAATTATATTTACACTAAAAATAGCAGTAAAACTTCAATAAATTATAACTAATTCATACGAACTCCGATTAAGTCCATTCAAATTTCATTAAATCCAGAAAAATGCCAAGAATCCATTAAAAATACTTTCAGCCCATGTTTGATTGCCCCATGTACTGTTTTTAATTGTTTATGTATTGTTTGTTGTAGAATCCGACGCTAGTAATTCTCCCGCGTATTTCGAGATCGTAGTAGAGTACCTTGAGCCGGAGCAAGGCAAGTCGCACTGTTACTTTGATCACTTTGTACCTATTTTTCGCTAAATTGCTTTGTTTACTCAAATAAACTGTATTATTTTAATATTTCATGTGGGTGGTTATTACCTATGCAATGTTAGGACTTAGCCATAGTTTTGAAACCTGAACCCTTGTCACCTGGGTAATAATGTGAGTAGATTACAGTTCCTAGGATGCTTACCATGCTTAGCAACCTAGCTCCACATGGGAATTAAATATTATTTCTTTTTATATGATTCAACTCCATGTCGCAAAAGTGAAACTTTGGATAGGCTGATGTTAAATTATTAAAACTTGACCTAAATGGTGGGCTCTGGGTGTATGGTTTTGCTTGTCACACCCATGGCAATTAAGGACCGGTTCGCGGAAACCACTTGGGCAACTTCCCGTACTTTCCACAAGCCAGCATGGGCAACGGCTGGGCTTAAAGCGTTTCTTCTCCCTCTCCTAGGCACCCAAGATGAGGGTGAGCGGGATGGAGTTGGGTCGGCCCGGGGTAGGGTTGATCGGCTGTCGGATTCATCGTGGCGTAAGGGGGGTAGCCTGGCCAATATGGCGTGCCCTATCGGCAGGTGCAACCTCAGCGTGGTGTGGATGGTTAGGGATGGGTTTTCGTTGAACGGTCCCTGTCACAGCCTCTCACGGGACATCGTGGTGATGTACTGGCACACGGAAACGTGTGTGGGGCTGTGTCTTGTGGGTACAGTTGTACACCTCTGATCAAAGTAAAACTATTCGAATAGCCGCGCCCGCGGTTATGGGCACATTGGCCAAGACTCACCATGATTAGTCTCACCCTAGATAATTAATCCGGTTTTATCAAACTGGTGTTGTGGAAGGTGTTGAGTCCGGTCGACATGGTTGAGTTGACCGGGAGTGACCGGTTAGCGTGGTGTAACGCTAGTCGGTGGAGACTGGTGAGTGTGGTGTAACTCTCATCCGTGACCCCTGGTGGTCGTGGTGTAACTTCCATCAGCGCGGCCTGGTCAATGTGGTGTAGCGTTGATTGGGAAAAGCTGGTCAGCGTGGTGTAACGTTGTCCGGTGGTGACTGGTTAACGTGGTGTAGCGTTAATCAGTTGAGTCCGGGTAACGTGGTGTAGCGGTACCCAGAGGTGTCTGGTGAACGTGGTGTAGCGTTCATCAGTGGAGGCTGGTTGACGTGGTGTAGCATCAATCAGTTAGGAATGGTTAGGCCTGTTAACGTGGTGTAACGTTAATCAGCGGAGAATTAATATGGTGAAATTAATCAACCTTTTTACTGTTTGCGAACTACTATTGTTTGCAACTGCTTTTATGCAAAACAAACCCTATCCCATCTTTGTACCCTATGCATATGCATAATTGTGGGTGTGATTTGTTGAGTACTGTGGGTGGTACTCAGCCTTGCTCCAATTTCCTCCCAGTGTTGGAGAACGCGTCAGATGAAGATCATTCTGAGGAATAGGCTGGCTCCGCCGTCAAGTTGCCTGTGGGAATGGACGCTGCCGATGGACCCGCTGTTTATAGACTATCTTTACCTTTTTCCGTTGCATTTTTGTAATATAATTTTACTCTGTTTGTAAGACTCTCTGTATGGCAACTTGGATTTGTGTACCCTGGCTTTCCTAGACAGGGATTTATTACACATTAATGTTTAGAATTTCGATGCGAATTTCTGGGCGTTACAAGTTGGTATCAGAGCCGAGCTTGACCGTAGGACCAGCCAAATGGAAACCCTAAGAGCCCTCTGAAATTCTCACTTGCATATGCTTCTTACAGTTGGAGTTACTTTGGGAAAAGTGGGAATTTATTTTCAGGTTGGGGTAAAATCTTGGCCGTTTATGTGATGGAAAATTTGAGTCAAATCTGGAGTTAAATTTTTTTTTAGGATTGACATGGTGTCCAAATTTTGGGAAAATACTGGTTAATCTAGGGAAGGCTTGATTTACGGCATGTATAAAATCTCTTTATTTGTGTTGAAAATTATTATGTGAATTTTATTTGGTATTATTTGTTTTCGCAATGGTATTTTGTTGGTTTCAAATTTACTTACAAAATTATTTACTGCATAAAATCGTTGTTGTTTCCAAATTATTTATTGTTTACTTATTTGGATCTGAGCATACATTGATTCCCCCCCCCCCCTTTTGCTATCTGTAGATGGACAACCTCCCCAACCAGCGTGGTGCAGACATGGGTGGCTTTATGGAAGAACTACGGATGATGAGTTTCACTTTGGGGTACAGCCATGCCCCAGAGTACATAGTAGTGGAGCCCTTGGAGGGTGAGCTACCGCACCGGGTTCACTTGGAGTTACCCGGTGAGATGTACCTCCTACTATGGAGGTCGAGGTTGGCAGGCGCACCTTCAACCACGCCAGTCAGGAGGCCGCTTTCCGCCTGCTTGGAGAGCTGCGTCGGAAGCATCACTCTACCCTCCGCACCACTGCTTACCGCTACCTCCCCTGCCGGACGCCCGACCAAGAATACAATCGTTTCCAGCTGGCAGACAATGAGAACGACACCACCATCGTTCACATGAGGCAGGCGATGATGGCCATGGATTACATGCACGCCAACTAGGTGCGTGCAGCTTACGACCGAGAGGACACCAACAGGACTATTATCATGGGACTCCAGAACCAGATTGACCGCCTGAAGAAGGAGGTCGCGGAACTCAAGGGACAGCCACCACCCGGTGGTGCCAGGATCCGGCTGACTCCGAGGAAGAGGACTCTTCCTCCGGTGCGTGTTCAGTTGGCTCCCAGGAACGGGCCACACGCACCACCACCCCCACCAGCTCTAGCGCCTACACCAGCTCCAGCCCCAGTGCCAGCACCGACGGGTGGATGGATCAGCGCGTCGCCTGGCGGCGATGACTCTCAGGGAGGCACCAGCATTCACGGGGGCTTCACTTCCACCGACGACAACACTCCTTCAGCGGGTCCCGTACTTGCAGCGAGGCCAATTCTTCGGCCCACGGAAGTGTGGACTACGTGGAAGGATCCAGGAGCCGCACCGACGACGAGGTAGGCGACGAGCAGGAGCCAGAGTACAACTCTGATGATCGCAGGAGCCGCTCGGAGCAGTAGACACGCCACCCTTAGTTTTGTCGTTTTTCTTAGTTTGATTTTCTGTTTAGTTGTAATGTTAGGAATGTTTGTTTTGTTTGGGGTTAGTGGTGGCATACCGTTTGTTGTGGTATGTTCACCGTAATTAGGAGTTGAATTGTTTTTCTCATGTTTCCAACCCAGAATTTCAGTTAATTTAATTCAGCCACTTAATTATCACCCCTGTTTCTGAGCCACCTGTTTTCCTCCTTCTCTTTCTCTACTCTCCCCTTCAGATGGTGAACACAAGGAGTGGTGCCCGTGCTGCCAGCAACACCAGCGCTACTAACCAACGAGAAGAAGCACCTCAGAATCAGGAAGCACCCAACCACACGCCACCACCGCTACCGGAGAACCCGACGTTGGCACAGGTTATTGCCAACCAAAACCAGATGTTGGCCATGATGATGCAACAGATGCAGCAGAACAACCTGCAACAGCAACGCCAGCAGCCACCCAATCCGGCCATTGCCCCTCAATCTAAGCTGCCTGAGTTCCTGAGGGTCAGGCCGCCAACTTTTTCTAGCTCCCCCAACCCCATTGATGCCAACGACTGGCTATTGGCAATCGAGAAGAAGCTCAACCTCCTCCAGTGCACCGACCAAGAGAAGGTCGCTTTTGCTACTCACCAACTCCAAGGTCCCGCATCGGCTTGGTGGGACAATTTCCTGGTGACCCACACTGCTACCACGGAGGTCACTTGGGCTGAATTCTGCTACAATTTCTGGAAGTCGCAAATTCCGGCGGGAATTGTGGCACAGAAGAAAAAGGAGTTCAAGGACTTGGTCCAAGGGAATAGGACGGTTACAGAATACCTCCACGAGTTCAACCGCTTAGCGCGCTACGCGCCAGAAGAGGTCCGTACCAATGCGGAAAGACAGGAGAGGGTCTTGGATGGATTGAACAACGAGCTGACCAATCAGCTCCTCTCAAGCGACTACCCAAACTTCGAGAAGCTGGTGGATAAAGCTATACGCCAGGAAAGCCAGCATAACAAGGTGGATCGCAAGAGGAAGGCAGCATAGTTCCAGACTCACCAAGGACAGCTTCAGCGACCACGGATGATGATGGGCCAGCATGGTGGACCAGCCACCATGATCATCCGTCAACAACGCCCGTTCCACCCGGGGCACTCTGGAAGCAACAGCAACAGCGGGCAGTACAACCGTCAGTCCGCTCCGCGCCCACCAATGACGCCAGCACAGCAGGGTCAGCCACGGAAGGATAACGGGGGCAAGAGCTACGTCTGCTACAACTACAACGAACCGGGCCACTTCGCCGACAAGTGTCTGAAGCCGAGGCGAATGGGATCCAGACCTGCAGCTCCCCAGCACCCCAACACCAATCAACAGGTGGTAAAGGGGCGTGTCAACCATGTCTCCGCGAAAGAGGCGCAGGCCGCATCGGAAGTGGTATTGGGTACGTTTCTTGGGAACTCAATACCTGCTACCGTACTTTTTGATTCTGGTGCAACACACTCCTTCATATCCAAGAAATTTGTGGGGACACACAGGATAAGAGTAGTGGAACTTAAAATCCCCATGAGGGTTCATACACCTGGGAATCGTATGGTAACCGCTCACTATAGCCCTTCAGTGAGCCTTGAAATCCAAGGATCACCTTTTCTAGCCAATCTCATCCTCTTGGAATCCAAAGACATAGATGTCATCCTAGGAATGGATTGGTTGACCCGACATAAAGAGGTGATCAACTGCGCGGACCGCACTGTAACAGTGACCAGTCCGGAAGGAAAGGTGGTTACTTTCAAGTCACCTGTGCCGCTGCATCAAGGAGCAAGCTTGAATCAAGTTGCAGCAGAGCAACTGTCGGAAGGTGGGACGAAGCCAGAAAGGAGAATAGAGGACATTTCAATAGTGAAGGAATACCAGGATGTGTTTCCGGAAGACCTACCAGGGATGCCACCAAAAAGGGAAATTGAATTCAGGATTGATCTGGTACCTGGGATAGCGCCAATATACAAGAGGCCTTACAGAATGGCACCGAACGAGATGGCAGAAGTCAAGAAGCAGGTCAACGATCTGTTACAGAAAGGCTACGTCCGACCAAGCACATCACCTTGGGGAGCGCCAGTCATTTTTGTGGAAAAGAAGGACAAGACAAAACGGATGTGCGTGGACTATCGCGCACTGAACGATGTCACCATCAAGAACAAGTACCCTCTGCCAAGGATTGATGATCTCTTCGACCAATTGGAGGGTGCCACCGTTTTCTCCAAGATAGACCTACGATCAGGCTATCACCAACTCAGAATTCGACAAGAGGATATACCAAAGACAACCTTCACCACGCAGTATGGGTTGTATGAGTGCACTGTTATGTCCTTTGGGCTGACAAATGCACCTGCCTTTTTCATGAATCTGATGAACAAGGTATTCATGGAGTTCCTGGACAAGTTTGTGGTAGTGTTCATCGACGACATCTTGATCTACTCGAAGTCAACGGAAGAGCATGAGCAACACCTTCGTTTGGTTCTTGAGAAGTTGAGAGAGCACCAGTTGTACTCTAAGTTCAGCAAGTGTGACTTCTGGTTAAGAGAAGTGCAGTTCCTCGGACACATCATCACCGCTCAAGGAGTTGCCGTGGATCCAACGAACGTAGAATCTGTCACCAATTGGAAACCGCCTAAGACAGTGACACAAGTGTAGAGTTTTCTTGGACTTGCGGGGTATTACCGCCGATTCATCGAGAACTTCTCGAAGATTGCCAGACCTATGACTCAGCTACTGAAGAAGGATGTTAAGTTTGTCTGGACCTCTGTGTGCAATCACAGCTTTGAAGAACTCAAGAACAAGTTGGTTTCAGCACCAGTTCTGATCTTACCAGATCCTAAGAAAGATTTTCAAGTATACTATGATGCATCCCGCCAAGGGTTAGGGTGCGTATTGATGCAAGAAGGCAGGGTTGTAGCCTATGCATTGCTTCAGTTACGCCCCCATGAGAGCAATTACCCAACACACGATGGAATTGGCCGCCGTGGTCCATGCTCTAAAGATTTGGTGGCATTACCTCATCGGTAACCGCAGTGAGATTTATACGGACCACAAGAGCTTGAAGTACATCTTCACCCAGCCTAATCTGAACCTCCGCCAAAGAAGGTGGCTGGAGTTGATTAAGGATTATGATGTGGGGATACATTACCATCCAGGGAAAGCCAATGTCGTGGCAGACGCCTTGAGCAGGAAAAGTTACTGTAACACCGCTCGAGCAAAGGCATTGTGCAAGGAAATGCAGCAAGAGTTTGAAGGCTTGAACCTGGGCATTGTCGAACATGGATTCGTGGCAGCCCTAGAGGCCCAGCCCACGCTTTTTGATCAAGTTCGAGAGGCACAAGCAAAGGATTCAGAAATCCAAGAACTTAAGAAGAACATGAGAGTCAGAAAAGCTCAGGGTTTTACTAAAGACGAGAACGGAACAGTATGGATGGGGGAACGTTTGAGCGTTCCAGAAAACAAAGAACTCAAAGACCTAATACTCCGGGAAGCCCATGAGACGCAGTACTCCATTCACCCCGGAAGCACAAAGATGTATCAAGATCTCAAGACGAAGTTTTGGTGGGCCAGCATGAGGAGAGAAATCGCCGAATTCGTGGCAATCTGTGATGTGTGCCAACGGGTCAAGGCAGAACACCAACGGCCTGCTGGACTGTTACAGCCACTCAAGGTTCCAGAGTGGAAGTGGGAAGAAATCGGGATGGATTTTATCACTAGTTTGCCTCGCACATCGTCGGGGTATGACTCAATCTGGGTGGTCGTGGACCGACTTACCAAAGTTGCACATTTCATCTTGGTGCATACAACATACTCGGGTAAGAAACTAGCAGAACTGTATATGGCTCGCATAATGTGTTTACACGGAGTACCCAAGAGGATCGTCTCCGATCGTGGTAGCCAGTTCACCTCCAAGTTCTGGCAGAAGTTACAAGTAGAACTGGGAACCAGACTGAACTTCAGCACGGCACATCATCCACAAACAGATGGTCAGACTGAAAGAGTTAATCAGATATTGGAGGACATGCTGAGGGCTTGCGCATTAGACTTCGGAGGAACATGGGATAAGAGCTTACCGTACGCAGAGTTCTCGTACAACAACAGCTACCAGGCCAGCTTGCAGATGGCACCGTTTGAAGCTTTGTATGACAGGAAGTGCCGCACATCCCTTTTCTGGGATCAAACAGGTGAACGCCAGGTATTCGGAACCGACTCACTCAGAGAGGCCAAAGAGAAGGTAGCCATAATACGGGAGCGCTTGAAGACGGCTCAATCCAGACTAAAAAGCTATGCTGACAACCGTCGCCAAGACCTAAGCTTTGAGGAAGGAGATTACGTATATCTTCGCGTCACCCCACTTCGCGGAGTACACAGGTTCCAAACCAAAGGGAAGCTAGCACCACGTTTCGTGGGACCCTACCAAGTGCTAGCCCGAAAAGGTGAAGTGGCATATCAGTTGAGCCTTTCAGCTTCGATGACGGGTATACACGACGTGTTTCACGTGTCACAGTTGAAGAAGTGTCTGAGAATCCAAGCAGAACAGGCAGATCCGAAACAGATCGAGATTCAGGAAGACCTCACATATGTGGAGAAGCCAATACGGGTTCTAGAAATCAGTGAGAGAAACACCAGGAGCAGGGTAATCAGGTTCTGCAAGGTACAGTGGAGCCATCACTCAGAAGAAGAAGCCACCTGGGAGCGAGAAGCCGAATTGAAGTCCGCCTATCCCCACCTCTTTGCCAGCGCTTCCGAATCTCGGGGACGAGATTCCGTTTAAGGGGGTAGGTTTGTCACACCTTAATATTAGCCACACAAAAACTTTACCTGAGAAAATACCTGAGAAAAGGAATTTTAAAATGGCAACAGGAAAATAATTAAAGGTGTAAAATGCAAGATAATAAATTATCGTGGCCGGGAATATTTTTCTTGTATTCTCTGTGCCAAAATACATTAACTGAATTTTTAGTGGAATTTTCAGGACAAAGGAACTATTTTTAATAAATCAAAAACGCTTATCGGAATTTAAATTGTCCTGGAAAATCTTTTTCCATTTTCCTTTCTCTTTTTCTTTTGTTGGGCCGGCGGCCCGCTCCTGTGCCGGCCTCCCTCCCCGCGCGCCCGCAGGCCGGTTCCCCTCCCCGGCCTCTTTCTCCCCGCGCTGGGCCGGCCCACCCCTCGCCCGCACCCCTCGACCGCGCCCCTCGCCCGTGCCCTCGCCCGCGCCGGCGCCATCGCTCGCGCCTGCACCCATGCGCCTCCCGCTGACAGGCCAGGCCCGCCTGTCAGCATCGTCTTCCTCCTCCATCCGAATCGGGCGGAGGGGAAAATCCCCGGAGCCATCCGATCCGGCACTGCCTCCCGCCTCCTCCCGCGCTTACACTCGGTTCAAACGGGCGCGGACCGAGTCCGCCCCACCTCCCCGAGTTCCCCGGCGTCCACGCCCCTCCCCACGAATCGCGCGCACGATCTCCACTCCGCCACTCTCTCTCCCGTGCGCGATTGGAGCCGTTCGGCCTCGATCTCTCCCGGCCGACTGCATAAAAAGCCCCTCCGCCCTCTCCTCCATTTTTTTCCCCAACACACTGAGTTTCCCCGTGCTCTAGAACCCCCTCACCACCGCGCACCCGAGCTCCCCCGTTTTTCGCCGACTCCGGCCACTGCTCGCCACCGTTCCAGACGCCGCAGGCCGGACCGCCGCCGCCATCATCTCCGCCGTGCCACACCACACCTCGGCTGCCATTCTGTGGAAGCCAAAGCCCACCGAACCGCCCCGCCCACGTGCACGGTGAGTATCGGCCCTCCGCCTCCTCTCCAGCCAGTGATTCCCGTTGCGTCGTGTCTCCATTCTTCGCCCTAACTCCTCTTCCGTCCTCCTCATCCTCCAGGACGCCTCGGCAACCGCCTCTCGCCCGTTCCCTGCCGTCGGAGCTCCGTCGCCGACGTTGTCCCGAGGCCGCCGCCGCTTTTTCATCGCCACCGTCGTCTTCGCGCCATCGCGAGCCACCGGTGAGAACCCCCCTCCGTTTTCCCGTTCCATTCCGCCCCTCCGTGTGGTTGCCGCTGCGCCGGGTGGTCGCCGCCGGCGACCATCGGGTCGCATGCGCGCCGCCGCCTCTCGCTCGGGACAGCTGGCTTTGGCCGCCGCTCTCCGGGGCCGTCCGATCTGCCGGGTGGCATATCGGGGCCGCCCGCTCGCTCGCCCGTGTGGTTGCCCGCGGTGGCGCCACGTGGTGCGCCCGCTCTTGGCCGTGGTGGACTTGGTCCACTGTGCGCCCGCCTCTGTGCGCCGCCTCTCCCTCGGTGCATTAATTCGGTTTAATGCGCAATAAATCGCCTGCTAATTATATTTACACTAAAAATAGCAGTAAAACTTCAATAAATTATAACTAATTCATACGAACTCCGATTAAGTCCATTCAAATTTCATTAAATCCAGAAAAATGCCAAGAATCCATTAAAAATACTTTCAGCCCATGTTTAATTGCCCCATGTACTGTTTTTAATTGTTTATGTATTGTTTGTTGTAGAATCCGACGCTAGTAATTCTCCCGCGTATTTCGAGATCGTAGTAGAGTACCTTGAGCCGGAGCAAGGCAAGTCGCACTGTTACTTTGATCACTTTGTACCTATTTTTCGCTAAATTGCTTTGTTTACTCAAATAAACTGTATTATTTTAATATTTCATGTGGGTGGTTATTACCTATGCAATGTTAGGACTTAGCCATAGTTTTGAAACCTGAACCCTTGTCACCTGGGTAATAATGTGAGTAGATTACAGTTCCTAGGATGCTTAGCCATGCTTAGCAACCTAGCTCACATGGGAATTAAATATTATTTCTTTTATATGATTCGACTCCATGTCGCAAAAGTGAAACTTTGGATAGGCTGATGTTAAATTATTAAAACTTGACCTAAATGGTGGGCTGTGGGTGTATGGTTTTGCTTGTCACACCCATGGCAATTAAGGACCGGTTCGCGGAAACCACTTGGGCAACTTCCCGTACTTTCCACAAGCCAGCGTGGGCAACGGCTGGGCTTAAAGCGTTTCTTCTCCCTCTCCTAGGCACCCAAGATGAGGGTGAGTGGGATAGAGTTGGGTCGGCCCGGGGTAGGGTTGATCGATTGCCGGATTCATCGTGGCGTAAGGGGGATAGCCTGGCCAATATGGCGTGCCCTATCGGCAGGTGCAACCTCAGCGTGGTGTGGATGGTTAGGGATGGGTTTCTTGAACGGTCCTGTCACAGCCTCTCACGGGACATCGTGGTGATGTACTGGCACACGGAAACATGTGTGAGGCTGTGTCTTGTGGGTACAATTGTACACCTCTGATCAGAGTAAAACTATTCGAATAGCCTCTCCCGCGGTTATGGGCACATTGGCCAAGACTCACTATGATTAGTCTCACCATAGATAATTAATCCGGTTTTATGAAACTGGTGTTGTGGAAGGTGTTGAGTCTGGTCGACGTGGTTGAGTTGACCGGGAGTGACCGGTTAGCGTGGTGTAACGCTAGTCAGTGGAGACTGGTGAGTGTGGTGTAACTCTCATCAGTGACGCCTGGTGGTCGTGGTGTAATTTCCATTAGCGCGGCCTGGTCAACGTGGTGTAGCGTTGATTGGGAAAAGCTGGTCAGCGTGGTGTAATGTTGTCCGGTGGTGACTGGTTAACGTGGTGTAGCGTTTATCAGTTGAGTCCGGGTAACGTGGTGTAACGGTACCCAAAGGTGTCTGGTGAACGTGGTGTAGCGTTCATCAGTGGAGACTGGTTGACGTGGTGTAGCGTCAATCAGTTGGGAATGGTTAGGCCTGGTTAACGTGGTGTAACGTTAATCAGCGGAGAATTAATATGGTGAAATTAATCAACCTTTTGACTGTTTGCGAACTACTATTGTTTGCAACTGCTTTTATGCAAAACAAACCATATCCCATCTTTGTATCCTGTGCATATGCATAATTGTGGGTGTGATTTGTTGAGTACTGTGAGTGGTACTCAGCCTTACTCCAATTTTCTCCCCAGTGTTAGAGAACGTGTCAGATGAAGATCATTCTGAGGAATAGGCTGGCTCCGCCGTCAAGTTACTTGTGGGAATGGACGCTGCCGATGGACCCGCTGTTTATAGACTATCTTTACATTTTTCCGCTGCATTTTTGTAATATAATTTTACTTTGTTTGTAAGACTCTCTGTATGGCAATTTAGATTTGTGTACCCTGGCTTTTCTGGACAGGGATTTATTATACATTAATGTTTAGAATTTCGGTATGAATTTCTAGGCGTTACAATTACTAATTCTTAAAATCTTTATAAATATTAGAAGTATTTTAGATATCTGTTCTATTTTGTTTCCTGTGCAAAACATTGAAGTGTATACCATCTTGAACATGCGCAGAAATATGACCTTGATCCTGCAGCAAAAGCAGCAGCAGCTTCGATCTTGGCAACTAAGCTGGGGGCAGATACTGGTCTTAAAGTATATGTCGGAGATGAAACAAAATTTGAGTTGGCACAGGCTAGAAGTAGCGATATTGAGTTAATCCCTTCCAATGGATTGAGAAACAGGAAGCAGACTAAAGCAAAAGGTAGCAGCACTGGCAATGCTGTAGATGCTCATAATACTGGGAAGGTAGCAACCAGTAAAGCTGTAGGTGATCACCTGGAAGCTATGGAACCTTCAAAAGTTGTTGGGCATTATCAAAGTTCAGGTACCAGTGACAGTGGTTGGATTGCGAAGATTGTTGCCTTGCTTGTTGGGGAGGATCCATAACAGTCGTATGCATTGATTTGTGGCAGTTGCCATATGTATAATGATGAGTACAATACTATCTCTGTTTTGAAATATATAATATTTAGAACAGAGTAATTAGTTCATTTAATCCATTAGTCATATGTATTGATTTGTGGCAGTTGCCATATGCATAATGATGAGCACAATACTACCATATTTTAAAATATTAGTGTCATGCTTATGCGTTACAACTAATCAGACGAGGATTTTACGGAGTTTATTTGTGGTAACATGGTTTTTTGGTAGGGTGATTTTTTAAGTTATTTTGGTTTTTTTGGGTGGGATGATTTTTTAGGGGAAGTTTTTTTTATTTGGAGAAGTACGGTAGTTAGAGAAGGAGGACGACGATTCTGGTTTTACAGTAATAAAAATATGACGTTTAGGATAGAACTAATTACTCTATCTTAAACGTCATATATTAAAAAAATAGAGATAGCATAACAATTAGAAATGGCCCTCGGAGAGCCTACAGGTGCTATTTCACTTCACATGACATCGGTACGACTAACATTACATAACATGCAAACTTGCAGGGTTGTCCAGGAAAGAAGATTTTTCTCATGTAACGTACTACTGCCCCCATTGTCATGCGCTCAACATGTCAAATCAAACCATTTGGGGATGCTCCGGCTCAAACTCAGGCCAGTTGACCTCAAGTGCTCAAGATGGAGTTTCCGGTACAAGTCCTGTTGCAGAGAATGAACTAGGCAACCCAACCAAAGTGCATCCATTATCTAAACAAAA
This sequence comes from Oryza meyeriana var. granulata, assembly GCA_003991445.1. NCBI lineage: Eukaryota > Viridiplantae > Streptophyta > Magnoliopsida > Poales > Poaceae > Oryza > Oryza meyeriana. The sequence goes on along the minus strand of RYFJ01000273.1, from coordinate 291,682 downwards.
TCTGACCAAGTGCAAGAGCTAGCCGTGGAGGAAAATTCTGGGACGCAACCAGTGGATGTAGATTGAGGCATAGTTCAAATATAAGTGTTTGGGTGAAAACCCTCCTTTCTCGTGAATATACTTTTCGAATTGTTAAACGATATGTTTTTTTATAAAAATTTTCTATATAGAAATTGCTTTAAAAATCATGTAAATTGATTTTTCAAATTTATAATAGCTAATACTTAATTAATCATGTACTAATAGCTCAACTCGTTTTGCGTGATCTTCTTCTCACCGCTACCTGTTCATAGCTCACAAGTAGTTGTACTTTTTAAACTGCACATATCTGTATACATGATGTACGATTGCTGGAACAAGATGGGATCCACTGCCTATAAGTCTTCCTGCCAATTCTATTGGCAGTGGAGCGTCTTCGGGAGAGCCGCAGAGCACACCACCGTCTGATCAAATTGGTTGATAAGCTACTACAGATTTGTGCAGCACAAGCTAGTAGCATATTGTTGTACGTCAGTACGTGTCTATGTGATGTTGCAATATGATGGTACATTGTGAGACATTGCTGAAGGATTCGTATCAACTTAATAACCACTCACTCTATCCTAATTAGAGTTTATTCAAAAAGAGTTTGATTTGGAGCCCCTTATTTACCCGAGACCGCCATTAAATTATTCTTATCTGTTCATTTAGAGTTAGCAATGGGCCAGATCAGGCCCGGGCAGAGCAAACCCATGTCTGACCTGGCGCCCGACAATGCCTATCCGACCCATGTCCGAAATGGTTGGCGGACAGCACTTCATGCCCATGCCTATGCCTGACGGGCACCGGCATGCCTGATGGGTATCCACTGGGCATACACGGGCACAGCCCGTATCTCTTGTTAGCAGCCACCGCCGCCTCTGCCTGCTAGCCGCCGCCTCCTGCTAGCAGTTGCTGCCGTCGCCTTGTCGGCCCGCCACCTCCTCCTGCTAGCTGCCGCCTGCTAGTAGTGTTATGTGGTCTATGGATAAGTCGATAAGGGGAGGTGAGGTCTAGGGTTTCATAGAGAGTATATATGCGTCCGTGAATAAATGGACCAAAAGGGCTAAAAAAGGAATGGGAGATGAAAAGATGGGCCAAAATCAGCTGCTGGTGGTCTACTACAATACCAGGTCGGATATGGATTACTCATGGACGAAATTTAGAACCTGACTGCTTCCCACTAGGTTGTCAAGTTTTGAGCGGGCATACCCACGGACAAAAAATTGAACACACGCCATACCCATCAAACGCAATACCCGCAGATACTCGTGCCCGCGGGCAAAATTGCCATCCCTATATTCAATACCCCTTATTTATCAACCTAGTAATACTAATTTCCATTAACGGGGGTACTTTGGTGTTGTTTTCTCTGTATTAATTTGTGTTAGGATTGCTATAAATCAATTCCTTTTAGAATGGAAGTAGTACTAGTTTTTAACACTCTGCAACATTGCTGGTCAATATCTGGTTAGACTAGCGTGCTAAAAATGATTGGCCAATTTTCTTATTATATATCTCTCCATCCTAAATTATAAGGCCTCCTGATTTTAAGGGACGTCAACATTTACAACTTTTAACTAGTAATTAAACTCTCAATATGTACTTCCTTGTTTCAATTTATCTGTTATTTTAGTAAATCTTACACTAAACTAGGAGGTGTGGCAAACTAAATTGTTACCCTTATTAATTACACCCTAACCAATTTTCCAAAGCAAATATTAAAATTCCTCGTGAGAAGTACTTAGTACTAGTATGACTGTATTGATGAAGGGTAAAACGGAAAAGACATATAAAAATACTTTAGATACGAGAATGATAAGTATTTTGATAAAAAAAATTTGAATAATACGTAAATTATAACAAAGAGAGTATGTTTAGTTTTACGCAGGTAACATTATTAGACTTGTATTTGAAAATAATTTTATATGATATTAATTTTACAGTTGTTGATAATATATCATTGAAGAAATTAATAGTCTAAGTTTTATATTCGAAGCCGTGAAAAAGATTTATATGCCTTAGTTTAGGATGGAGGGAGTAGATGAAAGATGCAGAAGCTTGCACACACCATGATACACAGTTCGTCACCGTCTTGCAAGTTGCAACAGACCGGGACACTGTAAACTGTTCCGTGTTATAGTAATGGTCTTCCCTCCTCCTCGAGACACAAAATTTTCCAACAGATCTACTATGAAACAATGATTCGAGCTCCAAATAGTAGTCGTCCTAGCCATGGATGAAGCCATGATCTAGGAAGGCCAAAGGAGAAAAGGTTGCCACCATGGCCGGGCAGCAGAGCAAGCCTCATCATGTTCATCGCGTCTCCTGGACCAGGTCGCCGTCAATGTCACTTCGGTAAGGCCACGTGAGATGGAAAGATGATTAGAGCAGAGAAAGGAATTACATCATGCTAATCCTAGTCATTTGCCAAACCTTTTCTGTATTCCTGCTTCTTTCTGTCAGTGTTACTTTGTAGTTTATGACTGGACCATCTGAATTCACATTTAAGTCAATCGTCCACTCTTGGTTTTGATTAGGCACAAAAGCAAAATTACTAAGTACAACGACGATTATGAACATCCCAGTCAGCACCGATAAATCTGCGGGCGAGAACGAGTGAATCCATGGCTGTCAGGTTACAACAACACAGGTACAGAAGCTTTCCTCAAAAAAACACATGTACAGAATAACAGAAGCTTGTGAACGGACAAGGTAAAAGGTAATTAAAGCGTCAATCATGAACATCTGGTGGAGAGTATACTAGTATAATAATGGCTTAAGATCCTTATCTAAGGCGATTCCAAATCTTGGGGCCCACATGCAGTGCCACAAAGTTCACGATCGAACCGCTGGGCTCAGTCGCTGAGATGATCTTTACGACTTTACCCCGGCCGGAGCCTGCGTGTATATAATCACACCCAAACATGACTACGCCTAAGGTAGAGGCAGGCTGCGCTACTATTCCTCTTCCCTTTTCTACGGAGACGCAGTCACGCAGGTAAAAAAGTAAGGCAAAGGTACAACCATGAGCCCTGTTCCTGTGTTGCTTTATTATCCCTGTGCAGCTGTGCTTACTTCTTCTTAATTGATAATAGTATTATAGACATTGTTAAGCTGCTTCAGGGGAATTATTGGGGCAGAGGCAGGCCGGAATAGAACAAGAACACTGTTTTCTTGGGTTCTCCACTTCGATTGCATCGATCGGTCTGGAAATTTAAAAAAAAGGAAAAAATATTTTTAGTGGTCTGGGGGGGAGCATCTCTATGAAGAACATGTGTGAGCGTTGAGCTTTCCTCATCATATCTCCTTCCTTCGGGGTGTTAAGTTTCCTTGCCCTCGCGTTTAATTGGGGGAAGAAGAAGATGAGGCAAAGCGGTTTTGTAGAGAGAAGAAGATACCGGATTTTGGTTGGAGTGCGGATTGGTAGGAGTCGGAGATTGCTCGTGTCCCCCCCCCCCCCCCCCCCCCCCCCCGCCCCTCTGTTTCTTTCGTCTTGATTCTTGATTTTGGACCAGTTGATTCGGATCGTGTACTCGTGATTTTGATCAACTTGAACATGCAAAATGGTCATCCTTCACTATCTCTTGCATCTTCTTTTCTTTGCTTGATGCAGAATGCTGAATGTCTGTCCCTTCTTTTTCTCCAGGCATTTATTTCTTCCTGTCCATCCGCCTCTGTTTTCTTCCTGGTCGGAATATCTCCTAACTTGATAGGAAAATGTTTTTGATGAGAAATTTACTAGAGGAGGCTCCAGGAGGTTAGGAATAAATATCATGGAGGTGCTCCTAAATCCCTCCTTGGTTCCATGGGTTTTCTTTTTCTCTGCAAGTTGGAGGGAATATCTGTCCTCTGCCCTTTAGGCCTTTATTCGTCCTGTTTCTTTCGTTTCATTCCTAAATCCTAATCCAGTCATGCCTTCCCCGTCCACGGTTGCCATTACTTCGTTAAGCCCTCACTGAACATGGTAAAATCATCTTATTGTAAATTCATCTCGAAGTTGTGTTTATTCGTCTAAGCTCCTGCTCAATAAAATTCTAGGTGTTAGTCATGCCTGGAGGCTAATTGGCAAAAATAGGGAAGAAAACCATCCGGCTAATAATTCTATTTGTTGCAATCAAGCTGCTATCTTTGTCTGTCCTCGTCCTCTTCTGGAAACTGGAACAGCGACCGAAGACAAGGAAAGTAGAATGGAATGTAGGGCCCACCACTCAGCTGCTCATTGAGCATACCTGATTTGGGAATTTTGCCGACCATCGGTTCTCAGTTCACACATCATTGAAAGCTGTGGGCAGTGTATAGGAGAGAAACAAGGATGGTTGAATTTAATGGTGGATTACTGGGTTTGATCTAATTTTTAGCAAACTGGCAAAATGAAGATAAAGATGACATTAAGTAACCAGGGTAATACTTGGCATAGTTCTTTTGGCTTTCCAAATTAGTATGTAAAAAAGAATTTAAAACTGAGAAAGTTGAGGGCTTTGACTATCACCTTTTGGAAATTGGAAGTAGACATAGGAACCTTCTCATAATTGCCTAGAGAATAGTATTGGATTGCTCGGATAACTTCTCAGAGTTTCATGCGTTGAACTTCTCTAGAGACTGTGATTTTCCTTTTACTTCAGAAGCTGCTCTAGTAATTGAATGGTGTTTACCGTGGTATTGAATCATTAGTTTATATCTTACGGTTGCAAATGTCTACTTTATGACCAGATCACTTTTTTTATGAACAGTTTCTTGCGGTTTCCCCTATTGCACCTTTCTTGATCTGCAAGCTCAGGCAACGCACCAATTACACAAAAGAGTCCTCTTTTTTCAGTGTTTCAAGAGCGTTACGCTCTGACCAATCTTGTATCTTCTCATTGACTAGTTTGCCCCATTGCTACATGGCTTCCTTTTCTGATGCACTTTGTGACATTTGTTGCTTCTAAACATAGTCCAAGAATCAGTTTCTTATCTCTTTTCTTTCCTTGATGATGTGCCCTGATGCTATAAATATGTCCGATAGGTTTTGATCATTCCAAACACAACTTGGGATTAATAGAAAGTAGCACCAAATTATGGACCGTGGGATCGAATTGAAGGGCTGTGTTTGTCGGATCAACAACTGCGCTGTTGAACTCTTCTCAATGGAGGAGGACTTGGTGATTGATGATGATGACTCGTGGGACCTTCTTGGGAAGGATATTCGGTTGAAGGCCACCTTCTTGTACATTGATCTCAGCCGTGTGATTTCCTCTTGTGAGATAGATGAGCACAAGAAGATGCTCACCGGCCTAGCGAACAAGTTTTTCTACTTCATGGATGAGGTGAGCATTGCTTCCCTCGTTCTTGCAACCTTTCGCTCAAAGCATGTCTCTCTCTTTTTTATATGAAAGCATGTCTCTTATTTCATTGCAAATTCAGTAATTCACACATACCGGAAGAGTTCATGGATGCCTTGGATTATATATAATTTAACACTCCTGTTTTAATCATTTCCTGTAATGCTGCTTTGATGTTTCAAGTTAAACTTGATGGTTACTCCGTCCTATCTAGCTACAAATTTTATGCTACAGTTTTTATTCGTAATGTGTTATCCAAGTCAACAACTGAGCATTAAGCTCATGGACTGTAAGGGGACAAGGTTATCTTGGAGCATCCTATAAGGCAATTTGGATCTTCTGGATGTTTAATATAAATGAATGCTTGTGCTGCACTAAGCAGGACTTAAACGTCCTTTTCGTGTTTTTATTTTAATTCTGCTTTGACGGAATCTGTTTATGGTTCATGACTAGGCTCACCCAATAGAATTAAAAAGTGCTCCTAGCTCATTTGGCAATATACGTGTTTGTCAAATTAGTTATGTGGCAATCAATAAGACAATAAACACATTTGCTTTATTTGTGGATATAGTTGATGTCTATCTGATTTAAGATGCCCTTTGCACAAATGGCAGTTGGCGAATGCGGTGAGCAGCAGAAGCATCCCCCTCATGCAGGTGTGCTACAGTGATACAACTATTGTTCTCCGCGAGTTGCTCGCTGCCCTTGTGCCGTCCCAGTAATTTGGCCCTCATGCAACTTGCTCGTAAGATTAGATGTCCCCTGCAAGGCTACAAAGCGTTCTGCTTCTGCAGTATAGCAATGGTATGGAGCAGGGGAGGGTAAGATCTGAGAACCTCACATTTTCTTGGAAACAAGAAACACCCAAAAATGGATAAGCTGTGATATGAGAGAAATGAGGCGCAGAATCACCTTTGTACATATCTTAAATGGCTTCAGAGTTGGATCTTGGAAGCACTATAAAGGATTAGCCCCTGGTTTGCACCAACGAGATGCACTTCTCTGAAGCTTCCTTTTTTTTTTCGTTTCATTTACATGTGGTTCTTTCCTGTGACAGCGGTCTCCTTTTTCTCTAACGCGAAATGTGGCAAGATAGCCGTTTCATAGCTTCAGGCGATATGCTTTTGCCCGATGAACAAGCCCGTTCCTACCGCGCTTTTGACTGACGTTACATTGTGACTGAATACTGAGATACCTGCAATTATAGGGAAAATTTTTTATTTTTATATTTATTTCTTAAAAGATTTGTAAAAGTAGATTTTTGTTTGAAAAAATTGCAAAAATAGACTCCCACTGCCCTCTGGGAGGGCGATTTTTAAAAATCGCCCTTCCAGAGGGCGATTTGATGACGTGGTTGACGGCCGTCGGCCCCCCGGCTGACGGCCGTCAGCCATTTTGCAGGCGGCCCCCTTGCCGCCCTCTTAGTGGGCGGTTTTTGGGAGGTTGGGAGGCCGGGGGGCCGCCTGCAAAATGCGCCCAAAAACCGTCCTTTGCCAGGGCGGTTTTTGGGCGCCCGGGGGGCCGTCTGCAAAATCCCAAAAACCGCCCATTTCTAGGGCGGTTTTTTGCATGCGGCCCCCTTGCCGCCCTCTGGGAGGGCGGTTTTTAGCCCCTCAGGTATAAAACCCCCTCCCAGACTTAAAAAATATCATAAAATTCACTCAAATTAGAAAAAAAAACAGGAGATAGCTAAGAGCGAGGCTGAACGAAAGCAGCGAAGCTCTGCCCGTTTGCTGATTTGCCTGCAGGTAAAATCTATTGTTCCTTTGCAATTTCTATTTGTATGTAAGAATTGATGTAGTAATGTACTAGTTACGTGTATAGTACTATATATATCTGTAGGTTTTTAGTTAATCTGTTAGATGACTTACTTTTTGTACAGATGGTACTTATAAAATCTGGAATACACGGTTTTAAATGTTAGGAGGATGTTGGTACCTAGATTAACTGTATTTTTCATCAACAGATATGTCAAATAAGATGATATTTCAGTTATTTCACGGGCAAGGGAATGTGAGATATGGTCTAGACGGTGTAGATCTGTTGGAGTTTAGTTCAACGGCTAAGGGTATTGATAGGCCAGCTGAGAGAAGTTTTGGGTCAGTATACAATTGGCTGATGCGAGGGTTTCGACTGGACCCCCAGCTCAGCGCAATAACCTTGTATGCAGTAGTCAGTCGTGCAGTTGAAGATTTTTTTTGGGAACTGATGCCGGTGAATTGCACTGCCACTTGGAGATGGTATGTGGATAATGCATTCCAACGTGGTTGGCCACTGGGCATACTTGTGTCCATATATGAGAAAGATAACACCGCTAGTGCAATGCCCGTACAAGATGATGAGGGTCCAAGTACGGCGGGAGGTGATAGCGAAACAATGGAAGAAAATGAAGGAGGGAATGAAGAAAATAGACAGGCAACAGGTGTGGCAGATGAGGGAGAACAAATCGACACGATCGTCTAAGAAATGGATAGGGAAGATTCTGAAAATGAGCATGCAGAGCATGATGATTTGTCTGATGAGGACAACGTGATGCCTGCAAAATGGAGCAACGAGGACTTCTCTGCGCTTGCTATCTTCGAGCGGCATCATGTGCCATGGGAGTACAAGTAGAATGAGGTCATTCAGAGGGATAAGTACGCATATGTAGAAGATTTAAAGGAGGCAGTCAAACAATGGGCGGTGTCACTTCAGAGGGAGTTCTCGGTCGTGAAGTCAAACAAATCAGTGTATGAAGTAAAGTGCATGAAGGATGGGTGTCCATGGCGGGTGCACGCATTCAAGGGTAAATGGAAAGATTATTGGCAAGTTTCAATCGTGACCGAGCATTCATGTTACTTACCAGGTGTTGAAAAATATCATAGAAACATGACCTCTGTATTTGTTGCAACAGAGATGTACTCCCATATTGTCAACAATCTGGGGTACGAACCAAGGTCAATTGTTAGCCATATTGAAGAGAAATTCAAATATACAATTAGCTATGATAAGACTTGGAGGGCAAAACAGAAGGTTGTAGAGATGGTGTTTGGCACATTTGAAGCATCTTATGATAATTTGCCTCGTCTGTTAGGCTGTATTCTTCAGAGAAATCCGAAAACGTACTGCGACTTGAAAACCTTTCTATCAATTGACCATGGTAATAAAAGTGTGTTGCAGCAAGTATTCTTTGCACTAGGTGCTTGTATTCAGGCATTTATCCATTATCGTCCTATCCTCTGCATCGATGGGACATTTCTGACTGGAAAATATAGAGGACAGATATTAATAGTAATTGGAGTTGATGGAAACAACCAAGTTCTACCGGTGGCTTTTGCTTTTGTTGAGAGTGAGAACACTGATAACTGGTATTGGTTCCTAGAAAGGGTTAAGACAGCAGTTGTACGGATGAGACCAGACGTATGCCTCATACATGACCGTCATGCCGGCTTGCTGCGTGCAATTGAGGAATTGAGATATGGATGTGTTGAGAAGGGATACCCACCAAGGTGGTCTGATGTCCAAAGCAGATAGTGCATGCGTCATATGGGTGCTAATTTCTAAAGACAGTTTAGAAATAAGCATCTTATGGATCTTTTCAAGAGGCTTTGCGCCCAGAATCAAGAGAAGAAGTTCAAGGAGCTTTGGAGGAGGTTGGATGAGCTAACCTCTAAATAAGCAGATGAGCAGTCCAGGAGAGCTACCATTGGAGGGGACGAGGCTCCGGAAGCTCTTAGACCTCTATCAAGCGATGGACCTCGTATAAGAAGAAGGCATGCATCTTCAGTTAGAAAATTTTCAGAGTGGATTGAGAATGAGCCAAAGGAGAAATGGGCATTGTTGTATGACAAGGATGGTTCTTGATTTGGCATAATGACCACAAATTTGGCAGAGGTCTATAACTGGGTGATGTGTGGTGTTCGAGGGCTTCCACTTGTTGGAATAGTTGAATTTATCTTGCATGGGACATGCAAGTACTTTAGAGATCGGTTCAGAGCAGCTGGCCCCTCAATGACGGATAATAATCTTTTCTTTGGAACACTGCTTACTAAGTACTAGCAAGATAAAAGTAATAAGGCCCGAAGACATCGTGCTCTACCTCAAGGCACACAAGAACACAGATTTGAAATATTGTGTGTCGACAAGGACATGCGCGGAATCTACCGCAAAAGAGTTGTGCAGGAGTGTGTGCTCAAAGAAGACGGGACTTGCAAGTGCTCGTGCCAAAAACCTACTCTGCTCCACAAACCATGTTCCCATGTGATTGCCGCGAGCGGTGAGTGTGGAATCGAAGCACGTTATTTTGTCTCACCTTATTTCAGAAAGGAAGCAATCTATAATACCTGGAGTAGAGAGATATACGGTTTCGGTATAGCGGGGACATTTACTACGGAGAATCCTCAAGCTATCTACATTCCTGACCCAACAAAATTGAGGGATAAAGCAGGTCGCCGCAAGACAAGACGCATCTGTAATGACATGGATGAGTCAGAAGCCGGTGGAAGACTTAAACGTTGTTCAAAGTGTGACCAAACAGGTCATACATATAAGAAATGTCCAAAGGATGCAGTCGGTCCAAGTGCGGCGGAAGCTGGACCGTTGGGTTCAGCCGCTGATGCTAGTCGTCCTACGGGTGAAGGCACAACTTCAAGACGACCCCGTCTTAGACGTTCTCAAACAATTGGTGGTGCTGGGGTATAGTGTAAGTCTATACTTGATCTTTGTTGTAGAATGATATGTATCGTACTGTTGTTTTTTATTGTCATATAACAATGCTATAAACATTAAAACTAATTTACGCTAACTCTCTATTTGTATGCAGGTATGGCGTACCCTACACCAGAGCTGCTCGACCGGGATCTCGACCAGTCCCACCAGTCTTACCTATCAGCCGTCTAGGGTGGCCAGCTAGGCACCTTCCGTCCACAGCCTTCACGTCAGCTCCTGCAGATAGACCCCCGGTTCCGTCAGAGGTAAGAGCTGTACGAATATTCATTCACATCATTTGTGCATATCTATGTTTTCCCCGATATTGAATACAGCGCTATATTTGGCAGGTTGTGTGAGGCTGGACTTCTTCCACTGTGCAGGCTAGTTGAGCCCGCACCGGACGAGAGAGACCCCGCCAGGCGATGGGACGCTGACCAGTCACTTCTGGCAGTGCTGGTGGATCGCTGGAGACCGGAGACCCACACGTTCCACCTACTGTGTGGCGAGATGACTCCCATACTCCAAGACATGTCCTACCTGCTGGGACTTCCCCTCTGTAACGACCCGTTTTTCTTTTCCCGCTAGTCTTCGTTTTCCCGAGCTCCCTTCCTATCCTATCAGCTGTGCCCTAGTTTTTCTCCCTGGCCAGCCGACTACCTTCTCCCTTGAGCCGAGTAGATTGCTACTCAGTCCTTGTATCCTGCCCTTTCCTTTGTTTTACTCGGACCTCCTTACTGTCGAGTAAGCACTGTGAAGTAGCCGACTACCTTGTTGAGACCTATTGTTTCCTTGTCCCCCGGGTTGCACCCGCCCGTTGGACGCCGACTACCGGAGTGGAGAAGAACCAGTCTTCACCTGCCCGCAGCACCGCTTGGACCGATGGACAATAACCTGCTGCATCGCTTGGACCAGTGGTCAGTCCGAAGCCCTGTCAGTGAGATTTCTCCAAATCTGTCCTATCCTTGACCTTAATGTCTCATCGCAGCTACAGTGCCTGCCAACTCCCTGACCACGCCGGACTCCCAAGTCAAGCCCTGCATGAACATCAAATCCTTTGTCAGTTCACCTTGACTTTTTCTCCCTACCCGTTGCCCAGCTCCACCGTGCCTCACCCTTGCACGCTGGCTATATATATTGAGCCATCCATGCTCCTTCTTCCTTTGTTTTGCAAACCGGCCAGCTCCAGCTCTGCTAAGTTCTCATTCTCCTCTCAAGCTTTGGAGCTCTATCACCCGGATTGCAAACCTGGTTCAGCCGACTGCCACCTTTTCTACAGCCGACTACTTCTTGATCTTTTTCTTGGTGTTTTACTTCTCCTGCTTATCAGTGTTTCCTTTCTGCTTGTTCAGAGCCTGAACCGGTGGACGATCCAGAAGCCGCCTTCGCCGAAGAAGACCCCTCCTTGGAACAAGGCAAGCCTCTTTGATCATATTGTTTCCCATATATGCAAAACTATGTTGTTTGGAAAATATATGCATGCTTAGTTTACACCTTTTTAAACTGTTGGCCTCGGTTTACAAGCGAAACCGATGGACCTACCCAGTAGCCGCACATATTTGGTATGATGTTGATATATTTCTCCCTTGAGAGCCCCACAAATGGCACGCTAGCATCCTATCTGAGGATACGATGCCGAGTAGAATGGCTTAGTTCTGCATCGTTGTTTGTCGTTTGGGAAAACATTGGGTTTTACTAAACTGATTGGAAAACCCGATACCTTGTGTATCAGCGCGTTTTGTGAAATAAAGACAGCTTTTGAAAATCTTGGTGTACAGAGACAGCGCCTGTGTGGCATGGCTATGTATTACCGATAAGGACCGTTTCCTTTGGGGATTCCATCCGAGCATCTTACAGTGCGACCATACGGGTATTATGGGATGCCCCTGGCCGAGTAAATAGTAGGTTTAGGGAAGTTCAGTGCCGACCAATGAATCCTGTGTGGATCTTTCGGCTGGCATTGGATAACCCTAGACTAGCTTTGGAAATGGCCTTGTCACGAATTTCTGGGTACAGGCCAGTACTCGGTGTAATTTTCGTGTCGGATGGGTAAAGCGCACACCCTCTGCAGAGATTAGCAGAACTGTTCGAACAGCCGTGCCCACGGTTAAGGGCGATGTAAGGTGATCCCCATAGCGTAGATTTGTTTGCCCGTGGTTTGTGAAAATGGTTGATGGAAAGGGAACCGTGACCAGAGTTTGCCGAGTAAGCAAACGGAAGGCTTGTGTGGCCAGAAACGGATCTGTGTGATCCGGGGTGTTAAGCACCATAATCAAGTGTGTGAAAAGTAAACAGGATGAAGATCATGCTCCCGGGTTGTAGCCAGGGCAGCAAACTTAAGCCCCCGGGTTGTAGCCAGGGCGGCAGTTGTGCAGTTGTCTTCGGGTTGTAGCCAGAAGACGGATTGATCAAGCTCCCGGGTTGTAGCCAGGGCAGCAAGTTGATCAAGTTGTGCTCCCGGGTTGTAGCCAGGGAAGCCAGATGAGCAAGCTTGAGCTCCCGGGTTGTAGCCAGGGAAGCAAGATAGCGAGCTGCGCCCTCGGGTTGTAGCCAGGGCGGCGGATGAGCTAGCTGGTTGTAGCCAGTGTAGCGGGCATTAAGTGCCACAGCTAAGATTTGGTTGTAGCCGAGTCTCAGGGTCAACGAGTGATTGTAGCTACTCGGGAGATACAGGACCAACAAATGCAAAGTAAAAGATGAAAATATATATATATGCTTGATTCATTAAGTGGCGAGTTGTTGAAAAGCAACTTGTGGAATGGATCGAGGTGTGAGCCTCTTTCCGATAACTAAAATTTAAGCTCACTAGTGTTTACAAAGAAAAGAGTTTCTAAAGGCAGCTTTTCGCAAATAAAACCCTTAGCCTTTCTGTTTAGCCAACATGGCATCTTTTCCCGGCTTGCTGAGTACGAAAGTACTCACCTTGTTCATATATGTATAATAGGTTTTGGAGAAGAAGACGAAGATCCGACTGCTGCCGAGTTCCTCCAAGACCAGGCCGACTACGAAGACTTCTGAAGGTTTCGAGCCTAGTTCCCAACCGAGCCTGTGGAGTAGTTTGTGGTCCAGCTTCCGCCCTGTTTTTGCTGTTTCGCTAGTTTACCTGTTGATTATTTTTGCCCATCCCGGGTTTGTCCTGGATGGATCTCCTTGTATTTATATGTGTACTCTGTTATGTATTTATTGTAACTCTGAGTTGTATCCTTGTTGTGCGTACCCGACTACTGATCCTAGGATCGGGTGTCGTATGCACATGGTGGCCTTCCACCTAGTCGGGGAGGCGTCACACCCTCGCAGGGGACGTAGTCGGTCCGGTTGACGGGGGACATATCTGCTCGGTTCGAGGCTGTGCACCGTCGACCTGGCCTTGGTATGCCGGGTTCGCTACCGCCTTACACCACGAGTGGCCCCTCACAGGCGTGGGTGCTACAGTTCACCGTAAGTCGCGGATTCATTTGATTCACAATCATCCAACCTATAAAGGAACAGTGATGCTGACTATGATCTTCCTTTACAGCCTGACAAACTAGACGGCGACGCCGACGAATACTCTGTGCGGCGGAGCATGGAGGCCTACCTGTTGTGGCTGTTCGGGTGGGTGATGTTCACCAACACTCACGAGCACGCGGTGGACAAGGGACTGATCCACTACGCTCGTGCGATCGCCGACAGCGAGGATGGCTGCGTACCGCAGTGGAGCTGGGGATCTGCTGTGCTAGCGGCGACGTACCGTGCTCTTTGTGACGCGTGCACAAAGACCGACCCAGGTGCGATTCTCGCCGGTTGCCCTCTTCTTCTGCAGCTATGGGCGGCCGAGCGTTTCGCGATAGGTCGTCCTCTCATTGAGCTCTCTTCCTACGAGGGCGGCCCTGGAGGCTTGTACGGGCAGTGGCCCGAGGACCACCCGACTATGGGGACGGTATGGTGTCGCCGTGAGGTACGTAATGTGAAATTCTATGTTTACCACTTATGCGCAAACACTGACGTGTAATCTTTTCTTATTTTGCAGCGTCGTTACGCCCACAACCAGGTTAGGAGGGCCTACTCCGAGTTCGTTATGGAGTTCGACCCCCTGCTGCCCAGCGACGTCGTCTGGGAACCCTATAGTCCGCAGGCCATCGCGGCCCGTGCACCGCTCGGACTCTGTACTTTTTGCACGTGCGACCAGGCGTACTGGTTGACGAAAGTGCCGTTGGTGTTCGACATCTTCGTCGAGCCACACTGTCCGCAGCGCGTGATGCGACAGTTCGGCCTACGTCAAATCTTCCCTATGCCCATAGAGGTCGTTGTGCCGCGCGATGTGCACCGGTAAGTACAACTGCCATCTTTGTTTAGTAGTACCACTCTTTAATGTACTCTAATGTACTCTCTACAAATAGGTATAACTGTAGGGGACAGGCAGCCGACGCTCAGTGGTATCCCCAACTGCAGCAGTACGTGGAGGACTGGTTGTTGGTGACGGAGGATGTCATCGAGGAGATACGTGCACACACTGAGGAGCATTACCTAGCATACCTCAGGTGGTACCAGCCACGGACCCGCATACGCGTAACATTCACCCCAGGTGATCCACAGCCACACGTCGCCGCTACGACGGACACATATCCTAGACACAGTGACCAGGACTACTTTCGCACGGTAAGTCACATTATCTTTGCACTTTGCCATTCCCTTTGTAGGTAGCCACGGTTCTAACACATAATCAAGTCACATTTGAAATAGGCCGACGCAGCGCGACAGATTCAGGGTGATGTAAACGCGGCGTTCGGACGGTTGGACATTGGGATCGTGCTGACTGCGGACGAGCAGAGGACGACCTTCGGGAGGATTCGTCAGGCGTTGCACACAGTGCTTCATGCGCTCACTTGTCGTGCGGCTGACGCGGTACCTCCCATCTATATACAGCAGCAGCAGCCATGGCCAGCAGGAACAGGAGGAGGAGCAGGAGTGCACCCGCAGGGTTCCAGTCAGCCATCTGGCCCCTCCAGAGGTAAATTCTACTAACCTTCCGTTCATAACATGTTTCCTTGTACGACATGCACCGTTGTACATCAATATGCTTCCGTGCAGCTTTCGCTACACCGTACCTACATCCCTCTGGAGCTAGCACGTCGACGCATGGAGTGTACCACACACGACCACACGCGCAGCTGGGCATGACAAGTGCCCCCGGTGCCACCACAGGAGGTCCTTCAGGTTATATCAAAGTTTACTTTTGTCTTGCAAAATTTCGATTTGCAATAATCAATAATTTGGTGTACATTGTTCCACTCTACAGCGCCAGCGATGTTTGCTGGCGCTGGCTCCTCCACGCAGGGCGCACGCGGCAACGGTTGGGCACCGGGTCCTTTTGAGGGGGACGACTTGGAGGACGAAGGCGAGGAGATACAGGAGATACTAGCTGCCTCGCAGCTCGAAGGAGCTCCTCCACCACAGACACATGACCCATCGGTTGTCACACCCATGCAGACGACCCGCGCTGGCCGTGCCGTACCACCAGACCGGTTCACGTACTCCCAGGGGCAGGTGCGTGCGCAGGGTAGGAAATCGAAGAGAGCTAGAGGTTACGGTTAGGGCCCGTAATACTTTGTGTCCGTAATAGTTTACCTGTTGTGTATCATGTTTTATTAATTCTACGTTTCCTGAAGAAACCACTTTACTTCGTTTACGCTCATCGATCAAACGACATATTCCTCACGATCTACGTATCTGACGAACCTGATCAAAAACATGAATTTTCGAGTGTCAACTTCACGACGAAAGTACATTCCGAGCGGTGACAACTGAACACACGTTAACTACCATACAAACCTACTGATATCCAACTAGCGATGCAACTACTGTGTGAGGACGGCGCGGCGACGGTGCGCACCCAGGGAGTAGTGACGGCAGCCGGTACTCATCGGTCTCCTCCTAGTCCATCCTCCCTCTCCCTCTTTCTCTCTCTCTCCAGATATATGCCTGTCCGGACGGTCTGGACTATATTAATGCTAAATACCGCCCTCTAGGAGGGCGGCAAGGCCAAAAACCGCCCTCCCAAAGGGCGGCAAGGGGGCCGCCTGTAAAATGGCCGGCCCTCGGGCGCATTTTGCAGGCGGCCCCCTTGCCGCCCTCTGGGAGGGCGGTTTTTGGGAGGCCGGGGGGCCGCCTGCAAAATGGCTGACGGTCAAATCGCCCTCTGAAAGGGAGATTTTTAAAAATCGCCCTCCCAGAGGGCGGTGGGAGTCTATTTTTGCAATTTTTTCAAACAAAAATCTACTTTTGTAAATCTTTTAATAAATAAATATAAAAATAAAAAATTTTCCAATTATAGGTGTGCGAATGGGCTGTGTCCTGGCGGGCCGGCCCGTGCATGGTGCTATAATAACCGTGCCTGGGTCGGTCCGGCACGGGTAGCTGTGGGCTGTGCCGTGCCTGGACTAGGGGTGCGGCACGGCCCGTGTACTATAGCGGACCGACAAGGCACGGGCATGGCCGGCCCGCTAACGGTCGGTCGGCTAGGCCACTGGGGGTGCAACGTTCGGATGCCCTCGGTGGCCCAATGGTTGCGTGACACATGTTCATAACGGTCAGAAATAATGGCTAGATTTCGAATTTAGCTGTTGGAGGGCCAAAAAAATCCAAAAAAATGTAAATTTTTTTCCAATAGATAGGACAGCCAGCAGCAACATCTTGGCTCATCCAAACCTCACAATCTCTCATCTTATGCTCTCTTTTGCTCTCTTGTGCTCTAAATTTTTTATTTAGACAAATTTTGTCTAAAAATCAAAAAATTTCCACATTCCCATAGCTGATAGTTGTAGCCTTCGGTGCTTCTGCAAGGTAAAAAAATTCTGAATTTTGTTCTTTGTTCGTACTATTTTTTTGATACTAATTTTTTCTATTTATATTTCAGGATGGATCCGAACTACCCGATGTTCCAACTGAGCGACTTCGACCTGAGATATCGTAGGGAGACGACTTCGGGTCGGCTCCTACACAGCAAGGATAGCCGGAGGAAGTACATGCGGCTTTGGAAGAATCCAGAACTGTGAGCGGAAACGTATCAACTGCAACCGGCTCGAAGAGATCAAGAACTTCCTCCACCTGGCAACATTTTGATGAGATCAAGGAGACCGGCGCGGATGGAAGGGAGGTAACATACGCAAAATGTAGAATTTGTAAAACTAAACTCTTTGGAAAATTTTCTGGTGGAACAGGGCATTTGAGGCGGCATGCTAAGGCGTGTACAAAGAAGCAAGGTTACCAACTACGACAGTAGTAACTGGTACTAAATCCTGACGGTACGGTACGTTCATGGGAATATGATCCTCAGGTAGCACGAGATTCTCTTACCCGTTTACTTGCTAGACAAGATCTACCCCTAAACTTTGGTGAGTTTCCTGCATTTGAGACTTACATTAAAACTGCTCATAATACTAGGTTTCAAGCTGTTAGTAGACAGACCACAACTCGGGACTTAGTGAATATTTACAACCAAGGCCGGAACAGTATTAAACAATTATTTGCTATATGCATCTTTTCTGTTAGTATCACATATGATATTTAGAGTGGTAGGCCTAAGTAGGACTATATTAGTGTAGTTGCTTATTATGTTGATGATGACTAGGAATTAAAAAAAGTAATAGCTTTAAAATTAATTGATGTTTTACATACTGCAGAAAATATTGCTGAACGAATTTCTAGAGTTTGTGAGGAATTTGGCCTCACAAATAAAATATTTGCAGTAACTCTAGATAATGCAGCTGCAAATTCCAGAGCAATGAAAATTCTACAGCCGTTATTCAATGTTTATGCTGAATCATTTCTTTTACATCAACGTTGTGCTTGCCATATTATTAATTTTATAGTTAAATCCGGTTTTAAGAGAGTAAGTGTATATCTCGATTCCATCCGTAAAGCTATAACATGGTTCAATGGTTCTAATTCTCGACTTGCGACCTTCAAGCGATTCTTCATCGCTTCGGACAAGTGTCCACGTAAGTTCCAAATAAATGCGGGCCATCGGTGAAACTCGACTTATTTGTTGTTGAGACATGTCTTGCCTTATAAAGATACACTAGCTGTTTTTTTGCAGTCCAAGAATGTTGTTACCAGTGATAGGCAACCGCTACTGATAGAACAGTCTTGGCATGTTGTAGAAATATTTTATTACTTCCTTGAAACATTTTATGATGCAACTATTACTTTGCCTGGCGTTTACTATTTAATTGCTAATTTAATTTTGCATAAGATTTTTGAGATTGCCACTTTATTAAAAGAATATGAAGATGATCAACTACTAAGACTTGCAATATTTCACATGAAGCAGAAATATCTTAAATACTGGAGAGACATTCCATACTTATATGCTTTGCATTTATTCTTGATCCTAGAGGTAAAATACGGGGGTTACTTAATATTTTGAATCTTATTGGGGATGCAATGAATATTGATTACACTAACTACTATTCCGATATTAAGACTAAGTTGTATGAAGTGTTTCGAAAGTATGAAACTAAGTTTCAGGGAGTTCGTGTGCAAAGAGCCCCACCCGTCCATGTACCAGGTAAGAAGAAATTACAGTGGAGCCGAATTTGGAGTGGTTCCTCTTCTTCTTCAAGCACCAGTGGTAAAAGCTCGGCCACCGCAAGTCCTACACACGCTTCGTTTGAAGCCCTTGAGCTGCTCTCCTACTTGGACAGCGACTCCATTAACCAAGGAGATCTCAACGTTCTAGAATGGTGGAATGATCACAGGACCCAATATCCCGTGCTCTCAAAGCTAGCACGGGATGTGTTCATGGTGCTTGTGTCTACGGTATTCTTCGAATCGGCCTTCAGTCTTTGCAGAAGAATTATTGAGGAGAGGAGAAGAAATCTCCGCAGGGAGGTGGTAGAAATGCTACTTGCGGTCAAAGACTGGGAGCTAGCCAAAGAATGTGCCCAACACACCACGGAGAACTAAGATTTGGCTGCTCAGTTCGAAAACCTTGACCTAAAAAATGAGGAACTAGAATAGTGTTTTTTATTTTTGAGTATTGACCTTTAGCTGTACTCTTTTTTTTATTATGGTTTTTTTTAAATTGGGTTTTTACATGACAGAGTTTTTAATGAGGTAGCTGTGTAATATCAAATTAAATAAAATTCATTGCTCATTTTTCCCATATATCTATGCAGAAATTAAATTACATAATTATATATATGTTGATATTTTGCTTGTTTAAAAAATATGAAAATTTCCTCCTCCAATATCATCAAAAACTACCCTCATATTTTTTTACTTATCTCAAATAATTTTGTGCCTTTTTTCCATATTTTTTAGCAGTTCTCTAATTTTTATAATTTTTTTAAGTCATTTTTTCTTTTTTCCCAAATTTTCTTTTTTAAGTCACTTTAACATTGTTTTTTTCCTTTTTTTTAACCATCGGAGCTGTCGCTGGCGAGGCCCACCGCCCAACGGTCCATGCCACGTGCGCGCCTGTTTGAATGGCGCGGGCGGGAGGTAGGGGCAGGCCATCGCAGCCAGGGTGCTGGGCTCACAGGCCGACAGGCGGGAGGGGCCGACCGGGAGCAAACCGGGTTGGCTCGGGCACGATGGGCCGCCGACGGACCATGCCGGTATGGACGGCCCACAACCTCGGCATGCCGTGCCTAGACCGAGGGGGAGGCACACGGATCAGCACGGCACGGCCCGCTACAGGACCCATGCCTAAACGGGCCATGCCGGCCTAGCCCGTCCGTTTGGACATATATACCTGCAACTAGGGAGGAAATGGTCCAAAAACACCTTCAACTATTTGTGTAACCATTTTTTTCTCTGAAATGGCATCAAAACCTATAGAGCCACAAATAAAAACGGTATCAAAATATCGAAAAAGGAACTATATGGACACCAACATAGAAACATGTTGGTATTGATCGAAAACTGGCAATTAATGTCTGAAACATTTAACTGTAAAATCATATATTTAATTTAACATGACGGTTACAGTATCTTTTACCATTTCTATTTTTATTTTTGTCGGCGGTCCGTAGAAATCGGAAGCGAGCATCGGTCGATCGAGAATTTCCAGGACCATTTTCACCCCTACCTGCTGCAAGCTCTGTAGAATGGACAATGTCCTTCTGCTTGCTAAGCTTGCTCCTGGCATTCAGGTCCAGAATACATGCGCTGATGCGTCGGAGGGCAGATCTGCGATCTACGCGCCGGCGTCTCGCTCAAATCCCCACATGGTTTTGAGTTTTGACAGAGATTAACTAACATTCCCGTGTTGGTTTTAGGTTCCCGACTGAACGTGACCAGCCTTATCGGAAGTATCTGGCTGTGCACGCCTCGAGCCATTGCCAATTTGCCATGGCATTGCAGCTCACTGTCCAAGCACTCGCCGCAATCCTCTCCGGCGCCCAGAGCAAACGCGCTACACCACCCGGCAACGGCCACCGGAGGCCAGCCATGGGCAGGCGCCGGCTGGCAGCGGCGCTCCTCGCGTCCCAGCTGCTGCTGCTGCCCGCGGCGGCGACCAGAGCTGGGGCGTTCGACCTGAGGATCACCGTGCCGGAGCAGTCCAGCGAGGAGGCCGAGGCCGTCGTGAAGGTCCACGCGAGGAACCTGGTGCGCGTCAAGGAGCTCATCGACGCGAGGGCGTGGAGGGAGCTGCAGGCGGCGCTCCGGTCCAGCGCCGCCAACCTCAAGCAGGACCTCTACACCATCATCCAGGCGAGCCCGGCGAGCCGGCGGCCGGAGCTCCGGCGGCTCTACTCCGACCTCTTCAACAGCGTCACCAGCGTAAGGGTCATCAACACACAAAATCAACGCGTCTCACAGTAGAACATGGTGTGCTAATCTTGTGCTAGTTCTGCATGCAGCTAGATTATGCGGCCAGAGACAAGGATGAGCTGCATGTTCAGGAATACTACAGCAACATGATCACGAGCCTCGACGAGATCTTTTCCAAGATCATGTAGTCGTTGTCAATCTGTAGCTTGTCTAGGATCAGTAGAGAGGATAATTGGATGAAACTAGGCACTTGGATTGCATTTAGACACAGGGAACAGTAAAATGTTAACGGGCAAAAAGGCATTTTTCCTCTTTTGCTAAGCTTAGGTAATAGCTAGCTAGTACTTATTATTAACTAACATTCCTATTCTACATCTTCTATTCACTATACTGACAGGAGGAGAAATCGAAAAAAAAATCAATATGTGCAGGTGCACCAAGACGAGCAAAACTGAAGTGAAGTTTCCTGAAAATATTACTGTTCAGCCACCAATTTTACAGGCTTGTCGCTGGACAGGGGCGTTCAACCCATGTCAGTGGAGGCCGAGCAGCAGATTGGTTACAGTTACCTCCCCTTCGCCTTCTGATAGAGAAAGCAGGATCCTTGGTAATTCTATTCATCAGTCATCACCATCTGAGAGCAGTAATTCCCAAATATTTCACTGGAGTTTCAACGTTTGCTTCATGTGCAACCTGTTGGCAGTAACTTACCATCCTCTTGGTTCCTCCTTCAAATGGCTGCCTCCAAGAAATTGTGGCTAAGAATGAAAGGAAATGAGATCACTAGGTAAAATAAAGTTTTCATACTGAGCGCCAAATAGTCACAGGACCTTAAGTACTTACCACTGTAAGACCAGGAAGTACGAAGCTAGCAAGATTTTCATTCACTGAAACGGGCAAGGGAGGCATCTCACTCATTATCCCAGGCATTTGGTTCATGCTGTTAACAGAAGAAGCACAATTAGAGACGGTGAATCTGTACCGCAAGCATAACTCCAAAATTTTGTATGCATTAGAGAGGGGATATGTTTACGTTTGTAGAAGACCGTTGATGTTCCTTCTTGCCCGATGGAAGAGATCAATGTTATTTTGCAGCTGGAAGAAAGAGCAGTTGGAGTGAAATCCATGCTTCACAAATAACTGAAAACTAGGGGCCACCTACATTTCTTTTTAAAAGTAACTAGACGTGAAATTAACAGGAAATATGTTTGCAATGTTACACAGAGCATTTTCATAATGATTGATGCACCTCTACAATATATATTTTCATGAACACAACCTAGAATAACTGCAACGATGAATAAACAAACACCATCCTTTGCAAAGACAAAAAAATATATACCTACCTGACATGCTCGCATATTTGCTTCTATCTGATCAAGAATTCGATCATTTTGTACTAGTAGTTGCTGCATTGCATTATCTATTTCAGTGGCTGCATGGTAGAAAAATATGGACATGGTCAAATTATGGAACAAATATGTGTAAGAAAATGAAAAGTCATTGGCTTAATCTTGTCAAACGCCATTGCTTATGAATCTTCCCATCAGCACATAATTCAAATATCTTATCTAAATTGCATCTGCTAATTCGTTAATCTAGTATTTACTCTCCCAAGATGATAATCAAAATGAAGGATTATAATGCGTTGGACCCATAGCAGATGGTTTACATTCTAGAAAAATTGGACCTGATACTCAAGTGACTACCGACCTCCAGTTAGAAATTGGTTGCTTTGAATGGCATTATGTGACATAAACGAAGATACGCTTGTATCCGTCTGAACTGGATGATTGGTACCCCATAAGGAAGGTTCGGCCATTTTACCCTGAGAAATAACCATTAGTACACCAGTCAAAAACATATTCATGAAGTACGAAATGCCCAGGGCTAAATAGTTAGGTCTGCTATTTGTTGTATATTTCCTCCCCTTCGAAACTTCTCTTTTTTATAAATCAGCAAAAACAATTGTAAGTTCTGCAAATAGGACCAGTAATTTTTTTGGAACCATAGAGCCAAGACCCGGTTCCCAACTCCCGGTTGCATTAATCAGAAAACCACAAGGAATGTTAATACCTTTCTATCTTTCATCTTTCTTCCAATATGATGTTCTTCAGACTTCCGCCGCCTTGAATTTTCTCTTTTCTATAAGAAAATCAAATCATTATTGTTATTAAAAATAAATGAAAAGAAACTAATAAGTCAGCTAGGAAACACATACATGCACGCGTAACAGTTGTTCATCGCAAACAATATAAAGCCCATTTTGATTCATCGCAAACAATATACTGAACCAGAGAGGAATCACAATTTAGTTTTCAGTACGGTATCAGACAATAATTCAGGCAATTACCTAGTCAGTTGTTGTAACTAATAATATGGTAGGTCAAAAAGATGGATCACTGGCAAAAAGATATATGCATTTTTTAAATTCTTACCTTCTTTTTCCTTTTGGCCAATACAAATGTATATCAATAAAAACAGCCCAAAAGGAGAAATCGATTGCCAACTCATGTCTCAATATATAAAAGACGTAATAAAATGTGCAAGTATTACATTTATGTACATAAACATTTACAGTAAGTGTATCTATCACTAGTCCTAGTTTATGTACATAATGAGAATAAGTGCATCTATCACTCATATTAGTATATTCAGATAAATTATGAGGCACGATACAGGTTTAGCATGCCCCATCCAAAAACTGCTCAAGGAGAAAAGAGAATATTGTCTGGCTGAACTGTAATCAGAAAGAAGGAATGTAGATTTTCTGTTCGAGTGACTACGTACATCTTACAAAGTATATGTACATATTAGAGATTGCTTACCCCTAGCCACTGACACTTCATCGCAACATCTCTCACAGTCTTGGTTGGTATTGAAGCTGCTATCTTTATATACTTCATGATGCCTTTCTCATTTACATATCTGTGTATATTCATCGTTGGCACCCCAAAGAGAACAAAGTAAAGGACACACATGAGGGATGGGGAAAAATTATTCCAGCATCAACTAATAGAATAGTAAAATCTCTATCAATTGGACTAACACAGTTGTAGGATAAGTTTCGACAATATTGACCACATGCTCTGAATTTGCACATGATGACAGTCATGTAAGTAGAAGTAGCTTACTTCTGGAGGCCATCTTTCAGCACATCGAGCTCAAAATGTGACCAATCAGCAGCCAGCGGCCCTCCATATTTGAGGTTCTGCCCAGAATCAGCAATCGTATTGGATGAACTGGTGGAGACAACCACAGAAGGTGTGGTGTTCAACATCACCGTGTTGCTGCCCATCCCACTGGAACAGTCCAGGTACACCGGCATGCCTCCTGACCCACTAGTTGTCGCGCTTGGCTGAAATGAAACAACTTGCTGGCTGCAGAATGGCTGAGGAAATTCCCCAAAGTTTAGACTAGGATCATCTGCCATCTGCATGCCCAGCAAATTATCTAGAACGGAATTTGGTATTTCCAGTTTCGAAGGACGCACTCCAAGCTGATCCAGAACAACTTCACAATGCACAATGGACGACTTTGGTACCTACTGCTCCAGGAACTCATCCAAGCATGGACTCTTTGCCACAATACTCAAGTTTGTTTGTGTACTTCCACCAATATGTTCCCTGCAGATGGAATTAAGCATGTCAAGGAAGTTGAAACCTTGGAATTTGGAGAAATAAAACTCAGTAGAAGGAACTAGTATCTAGCCAATCTTCCATGAGGATAGAAATGTCTAATTTCTTTGCTTGGAAAAAAGAAATATCCTCAAGGAACACAATTATACTCAGAAATACAGGTTTATTTCACTCGTAAAAGATCAAATTATCAATATTTTCAAAGCAAATAGTTTCTTCTCCCTTTTCCTATGTAATCTTCATAATTCAGGCAATTGTACTGTGCCTTTAATGTGAAGTGCGCCACAGACGAAATCCTCACTACAAAACGAGATCAATACGCAAAATTTGGACGATCTACTCTCGTAGTCTCATGCAGTGATGCTATAAGATCAGAACACACATAACCCAGTCGGCAGCCAGTGTCTATCCGCATGTCGCATGGCCCCCAGTAACAAGAAAGCAACAGATTTCGATGAAAGAATCAAATCAAGAAAGTAACTTGCGGACAAGGACCTGGCCAATCTGCTCCTGCATACAGTTTCATAAGCCCATAGAAAAAGACCTAGTAAAGAAAAAACCCAAACCTAGCAATGATTGCATAAAGCCAGACCATGCGCACACAGAGTCACAGACATGCATGCAAACCGAAACCGCCGCCCAGGAACTGGCTCGGCACACTGAAGTTCATACGGCAGGAAGAACCGAGAACCAAACCAAGAAAACTACATGGAAAGAAACACTGCCATAATCGCATAAACCCATAATCCATAGCCAAATCAATCGATCAGTACAATAATCCGTGAGACAAGTTAATTACCGGCCTGAATCCGATCTAATCTGTAGGGAGAACCAAGCTTTTTGTGACTCCCGCGTGTCGATCGCCTCGATCGATAGATCGATCACTCGTGTGTGCGCGCGGGCGAGCGCTGTGACGGTGAGCGCGGTGGTGGGTGATGGACTGATAGTGGAGGTGGTGGTGGTGCTAGTGTTGTTGTTTGGTTCCTTCTTTAAAGAAGAGATGGTGCCGCCAGCTTTGCGCGCTCCAATGGGAGGGAGGCCGAAAAGCGGCGGCCCCGCGCGCGTCGCTCGCCTCGACCGGTAGCAGTAAAACCGGCGCGGGATATGCCCCTTCTCACCCCCTCGAAAAGCCGAATTCGTGCGCCGATTTCGCAACTTGCGCACCGTTGTTGCAGGCGGAGGAGGAGGAGCCGAGAGGTGGTGATCTCAATGGGTTGGTGGTGTTTGCAGCCTTGCAGGGCGAACCCAACAATAATTTGCCACTATTGGTTTCTATCTTAGGTTGCTCTCCCTCCCGGCTCGCCTTTCCTTTCTCGGTTGTTTTCCTTTATCATGCGAGGAAAGCAACACGTCCATACTACTCTCCTTTTCTTATTCTGGTGCTGGGGATTATTATATTATTGCTACTAAGCCAGTATCTAATACTAGTGTTTATGAAGCTATGTTGGTGGTTGACATCTGGACTCTAGAGACTGTAATGAGTACTTTAGAAACATGATAATTAACGGTGTAGCAGCATGGAGTAATTAACACTTATATCACATCACGGAGCTCTTCTCTTTCACCTTTTTACTCCAATCACACAGCCATCTAAACTACACTTGCATCCCCTTTTCTTTTATTGTTTTCTAAAATGCAAGTAGATTGGGTGCCCATTCCATTCCCCCACCGGACCTCTCCTTTTGATTTCATTGTGGCCTTGGAATCGGATCCTACTAGTTTTTATGAAAAACTAGATTGTATACGAAGGTAACGTGCAATTCGTGTGTGTATATTCCACTAGTACACTCATGGTCTATAGGGCATTTTGTTTCGGGACCCATCTACTGTGCACGATATGTTCTTACAGTTAACCAGAACCATTAGTTAAAAAGAGAAAACCCGGCCATTAGTTAAAAGGAGAAGACATCAAAGCAGATCTTGCCATCGAAGTTTTTTGGATCGGAGTTCAGACTTCAGACAGAACCACTTTTAGGGGCATGAAAGTGGCAACTAACCAGCATCACAAGGAGAACATATTATGAAATTATAACAAGTAGGCCGTGTTTTGTTGGTGGTTAAAATAGCATTGGTTAATCGTGTTATGCAAGTAATAGGTCATCTTGTTGCTTCGATAAGTACGGAAGAATCTAAGTTGGGTGTGCGAATACCTGATGTATAGCATATTGTATTACTAAAACAAGTCGAAACGATCTATACCGTTGATTGTAGTATGTGTATGTACCCTGATTACAGGGTATATAGATTTCTTTTTGCGAAGTTATTACAGGGTATAGATTGAAGTAAAATGCCACCTCAAATACAACACAGTTAATAGATAATTATGACTCTACTTAAAACATAATAAATGGAGAGTCTATATGTGTTGAAGGTAGGCCACAATCCCTTCGGCCGGACCAAGATCAATGCACCGGATAAAACCCCAGCACACTGGGTAAAGAGCCCGACGATCGGGTGAAGCCTCGGCGTGCCAGGCAAAGTGGCGCTATCATCACTGTTATTTTCTTCGATAACAATATGTTCTCGCATTATCGCTCACTCCCTGCTCTCATATGGAGTACAATTAATAAATAATTACTAGAAATGCTCGAGCCTCCCTATCGCTCGCTCCCTAGTCTCGCACAGAGTGCAGTGCCAGCTGTGGCTGTGCAGCTCCCGTTGACAAGGTGTCGAGGACAACGGGAGGGTACGTATGAGCTGAACAAGGGTTTTTAATAGCTTGTTTGAATGCAAAGACTATAAACATACTCTATCAAATGAAGAGGCAGTAATCATAAATGTTGGATCTATCCGCGTATATGACTAAGGAATAATCACCGACACCCCTTGAAACCACATCTCTATGGGAAAGATTATAGACGCTCATTTAACCCGAGTCAACGAATAACGACTAGCCATAGACCAATAGACGTGGATATGTCGCCGTTTGTGAAATATATCAAAGACGCTTTTTATTGAACCATGTCTATGGTGATGGATCTCATTCACAAACATTGTGCCTATGATGATAGGCCAATAGAGGTTTAGTCTTGAATCGTCGAGTTACCACAGACGCATCGGTCTTCAAAGTGTCTCTGATGTCATTTCAGAGACAACGGTAATTCTCGCGTCTGTCATATGCACGTCATCTATTTTATTGTTATGTGGTAGTGACATCAAATACAACATGAAAAGTTATAAATGAACTGAGACGTGTACCGTGCCTAAGATACATAATCAGTATCGAATACTAGATAGGATTATTTGTGCCTGATAATATTGAAGCATTGGTATCTTACAAGATTTGAAAAGTATATGTTTTTATATAAGATCTGTAATACGTTGTATAAATTAAATCCTATAATATTAATTTTAATAAATTTAATTGATATTTTTTAAATTTGAATGAACTTGTTCACATTACTTTTACAACGTCTTATTTTAAGTAATATACGTTTGTGATATAGTAGGAATAGTAGGATCAGGATCATACGCAAAATTCTATAGTATCGTATGAAACTTAATAGTAATATTAAGATATTATAAAAATTAGGATCTTGGAAGTAACCTTGGCCGTACGCCCGCATCTGTCGCTTCGCGCGGCTAGGTCACGGCCGGAAAGGAGACGCGCTAGCTTTTGTTCGCGCGCGCGGGCGCACGACCGCAAGCGACAACGGATTCACGCCGTGGCACCGTGCGCGCTAGTGGTGTCGTGGTGCGTGCGTGCAGATGCCGCAGCTTAGCTAGCTCGGCGCGGACGATAGTTGCCGCTAGCGCCTAGCGGGTAGCCGCCCGTCGGCGGCGCCGGGGCTTCAGGCCCGATGCGATCGGCTTATCTATCCCACTCCGTTCGGTGCGTCGATCGATCAGCCGCATATACGCGATATTGCGAAAAGACCGTGTTCCCGAGCGGGTACTGCGCGCAGGACGTAAAACTAGTACTAGTACGTACGTGCCACTGACGGGATGGGTACGTAGTAGGAAATGTTGGAATGAGAGAAGCGCCAGGCACAGGACGCCTGCGGCATGCATGGCCGGCGATTGGCGTGCAACAATTGGCGCGGACCGGCGCCGGTGGACAGCTGGTGGCCGGAGCAGCTGCGGGTAGGTTGACGGTGGTCACAGCTGATCAGTACGAGTGTGTCACTGTGTGCAAGCGACAGTTTGATCAACGTGTTACACGTTGGTGCATGGCTCGTGACAGATGGCAGGCCACGCACGACATTACCGTTTCGTCTCACTAGCGCTTTAAATTTTATGATTCCGACGAGCACAGTGCCCATCTTCTCTCACGTAGGAGTAGTAAGTTACTAGTAGTAACTGGTTGTTCTTTTTCCGTTCATCCATGCTAATTATTGTTCCAAAAGTTATTTGACCCTTCTCAAAAAAAAAATATTTCTCCAAACATTTTACGGCTGTAACATGGATATTATTTCATCCCTGTATCTTTATTTAAATATTAATTATTGCTTCCAACAAATATTCTTTTTTGTGGAATACTTAGCAGAAGTCTATTTTATGAACCAACTCTTATGAAAGTTCAAAGACAATAATCAACCCTTAATTACCAAAATCATTCGATTTTCAAATTTGTCCGAATTTAAGTGATTTTAGACCAAAAAAAAAAGACGATGTGAGCCAGCTCGAGGCTGGCTATACATTTTAATAAAAAACAGTAAATAACTTTTAACTGTTCCAAAAATAAATCTATAACCATAGTACGAGCGAAATAGAGAATAAACTTTATTTTTTATGTTTAATGGCTCAAGTTTAAGTGTAAGCAGATCAATATTTAGCTATTGGATGTGAACTATCAATAGAATAGAATATATATCGGTTCATCGAGATTCTACTTAATTGAAAGCACTGGGCAACTTTCCCTCGAGAATCTTTTAGCCTAGTTGAAAAGTTCACTTTATAGATTTGGATTTCTTCCTTCTTCTTTTCCTTATCATACATAGAGGATGTGGGCAAAGACTTTCTTTTGTTTCCCTGCTTCTGTTAAGAGCCTGAACTATTTTCTACATTCCCACCTACAAATCTACTCCCGGTTTCTCTAGTTCGGTAATTGTATGAACTCTGAAGTGTACAGGGCGCATATAGAATTTGCGGTGGGCCCAGCAAGCCGGAGTTGCAATTCAGAGCTGGTGGTCACTAAGCTGCACAACACTCGACGGTGAGAGGTGCAGTAGGGGTATTGTTTTCGGTGGTCCCTAAAAAGGTGGTACCATGGCCCCACCATGAGACACCAAAATCCATTTTTCTTCAAATTGGCGAAATTGCCCTTGAAACAATTAAACCCCCATCCACATCCACGTGTGGCCTTCCTTTCCCCCAGAGAAGATAGTTCGGTAACAAACTTTGTTCTCCTTGATTTCCACTATACTGCGGAGCACATAACAATATATAAGATGGTGATTCACGGAGGAATTTACCGCGTCCACGTACGTAAGTGGAGGAATCGCTGTCATATGCTGCAGCCGAGCGAGCATGAGAACGATCTCTGGAGCGAGCTACGAGAGTCACGTCGCCAGCTATGGTAGCGTTCGGCAAGGCTCATCGTCCGCATATAAAACTACACTGATCGTTAGAACAAGATTAATTAAGTATTTACTATTATAAATTTAAAAATAGATTTATTTAATTTTTTAAAAAACTTATATATATATATATGTGATTTTAAATAATACATACTGTTTAGCAGTTTGGAAAACGTGTTTAAAAAATAAAAAAAAAGTCTAAGTCAATAAGCATATTCAAAATATGCATAAAGACCATAGCTTATACACAGAGCAAGATACTAACACATATGGACACACTAAGCATGCATTACTTACTTTTCCACGTCAAAGCCACCTGAGACTGGAGGGAAGAGAGAGAGAGGAAAGGGATTAGATATTATACGCAGAGATACGGTGGCTGGCTAGCTTTTTTATCCAACGAGGATCAAGAAGAACAAGTGAAGAGAAAAGAGCGGGGAGCATGCACCACAATCCCACGGCTAAGGGTACGCTCGAAAGTAGCGGTTAGTGAAAAAAACTTATTATTTTTTATAAGTATGTTTTTCGAACTTAAATAGTGTGTGTTTTTTAAAAAAATTTTACATAAAATTGTTTTAAAAAATCATATTAATCTTTTTTAAATTTAAAATAATTAATACTTAATTAATTATATATTAATAACTTATCTTATTTTATATTTTATATGATCTTTTTTCTGTTTTTTTTTCTTTACTTTTAAACTATCCCTCTGCAGCAGACAGGCAGAACAGAATCCGGTAGCTTTATTCGTGCCACACTAAAATAAAACCGGAAACCAACTTGCCAGGCAGCGCGACGCAGAATCTAACGCCCCGCAGGAGTCAAAGCGCCCCGAAAAGCCAGGCTCCCCCTTCCCTTCCCCCGCGAGGCGTCGAGGCCAAGGCCGCGCCACGCACATCAGATTCCTTGGAGGAATAAAAGGCGATGCTGCAAGTGACCCCGTGACAGAATCCACTTCTCCAGAGATTCCAGAGGCCACCCAGATACTATTTTCCCCTAGTGCTCCAGCAACTATGGATGGACAGCCTAAGCCATAAGCTCTCGCTCACCAGTGCTAGGAGCCCGGGAAAAAAGATTAAAGATGGCTGTCGATGAGTCAGTTGCATGGATCCTTCCTTCGAGATGGCAACGGCTCTAGCTAGCTAGTACGACGACGCCCCATATGCACGGTACCCACCCCGTGTAAGGACTATAAAGAGAGGGCATGGATTGGAAGGCGTAAAGAGGCCGATTCCGTTGCGCCTTGTGGGGACACTGTGGCCTGTGCGCTCCGAAGGGGCAGGGATGGACGGAGAATTCCGAGCCGCAATCATGGATTCTGCCGCGACGATGCGCTCCCCTGTAGATGCGCGGGGCGCCCTGTGTAACATCGGACGCGACACCGGTGTGCCGTAGTGGAGTCTCACGAGCACCGCGGCGCGATCGCATTGGGGGAGCGGGCTTTGCCATCGGGCTCACGCGCGCCGGTCACCCCGGGAGCCTCGCTTTTGCTTTAACCCCTCGTAATTGCTGGGTGGAATAACAGACGCGCACAAACGCGTATCGACTATCGAGCAAGAGGGCTTAATCATGGAGAGGAGGAAGAGGGTCGTTCTTTTTAGCTCGTGCCTACTGATTTATCGTGAATATATTTTTTAAACTATTAAACAACGTGTTTTTATAAATATTTTTATAGAAATTTCTTTAAAAAAAATAAATAAATCATCTTTTAAATTTATAATAATTAATACTTAATTAATTATATTAATAATCTATCTCGTATTACATGCAAGATATAAGTTTGGTTTATAAGCCATACCGAACCCTGCCTTAGAGTTGGTACTAGATGATGGGAGGCACCAGGAAATACCACGAGAAAGCGAGCAAACTGAATTCTCACGCTCAAGTCTTCGGATCAGACCACGGAAGATGCAGCCTGTAGGCACAATGGATGTCAGTAAAACACTGGAGGAAGATTCCACGATTATCTAGTCATCCGTCATGGAGTAACATTAAAGCAACTTCCCAAGCAAGCTATTTCACTTCCTCAGGATGACTATACAGGCCAGGCGGCTCATTTATGAGGAAAGGATGTGCAAGCCTGCATAAGATCTCGACTTCTGCCTTAACCATAGTTGAATCCATCGGTGATGTAGTACCACTGCCGAGCACCTCCACGTCTGTTTGAACCACCATGCCAGCTGCCACGGCAGACCTGATACCACTGCCTGCGTTGTTTCCTCCGTGGTCGTTGTCATGCTAAAAATTTAGCTAATTTTTAAACTATTTTATGTATCAAAATCTATGTTCAAAAATCATATCAGGGTATATAAAATGATAAATCAATAAACAAATCCAAACGTAAATAAAACATAAATACTTACAAAAGAGACACTTAGTCCTCACACGAAAGAAAACAACAGCGAAAAGGCAAAACTAGCGTGACTTTAACTCCACTTATAAGCCAAGGTCTTCTAAACTCAACTTTACCACGACGGTCCTCGCTTCTAAAAGGGAGATTATAGTAAGACTGAGTACCACCCTCCATACTCAGCAAGCCACACCAACGATGCGTTCATACACGGAACTGCAAAGGGAGGCTGATGGCTCATTTGTGTAAAGACAGTTGTAAACAGTAGTAGTCATAAAACAGGTAAACAGTTGTTACATTAATCAGTGTTAATCTATCACTAAACAACGCTACACCACGTTGATCAGGCACAACTATCCAATCTAATTTAAGCAGTATTTTAGATCAAAATTATTAAGGTGAGACTAATCACGGTGAATCTTGACCAATCGCCCATAACTGTGGGCACGGCTATTCGAATAGATTTTAACTCTTATCAGAGGTGTACATCTTTACCCATAAGACACAGCCCCGCACATGTCTCCATGTGCCCGCAACCCACAGTAAAGGGGCCGTGACAGGACCATTTACGCTGTCGGCGAAACAGGACTGGGGGCCCCACATTCCCCCGGGACGCGTGGATCTTCGGCCACGTCAGCCCCTCCGGGGGCCACATTCTGCACAAGTGGCGGCCGGCTACGGCCGTTCTCCCACTGAGTGCCTAGGGCCCGAGCACTGCCCGGGCCCGGGTGCACCTTCCCCGGGCGAGTCGCGACGACCGCTCACATCCACCCCGGGCCCCGTAGCCCGGGGACATTCCCGGACCTGGTCCCGCCCCTCGGTCCCGGGAGCCAGTCTCGGTCCCGGGGCGCGTCCCCGGGGCACATTGCTGGGACCCTCCCGGGCCCGGGCCTCGCCCCCCCCGGTCCCAGGAGCTACCTCCTCGGTCCCGGGGCATGTCCCCGGGAACGTTGCTAGGACTTCCCGGGACTGGGACTCGCCCCCGGTCCCGGGACCCACAGCTTCAGCCCCGGGTCGCGTTCCGGGGGTACATTGCTGCGATATTCCCGGGGCCCGGGTCTCGTCCCCCAGTCCCGAGAGCCACCTCCTCGGTCCCGAGGCATGTCCCCGGGAACATTACTGGGACTTTCCGGTCCCGGGTCTCGCCCCCCGGTCCCGGGACCCACAGCCTTAGCCCCGGGTCACGTCCCTGGGGCACATTACTGGGACTTCCCAGGCCCGGGCCTCCCCCCGGTCCTAGGACCCACCTCCTCGGCCTCGGGTCGCGTCCCCGAGGCACATTACTGGGACTTTCCGGGCCCGGGCCTCGCCCCCCGGTCCCGGGACCCACCTCCTCGGCCCCAGGTCGCGTCCCCGGGGCACATTGCTGGTACTTCCCGGCCTCGGGTCTCGCCCTCCGGTTCCGGGGCCCACAACTTCCGTCCCCGAGGAACTCGGCGCCTTGTGCGTGCGGAGGGCTCGACGAGTTCTCTGCCCCGGGCCCGAGCCTGACTCGAGCGGATCAACTGTTCCAACTACCCGCATTAATGGCGAGGCGACGGGGCGCGTCGCCCCTATCGCCCACTCTACCACGCATGACGGCTCGTGACGGCCCCCCGTGGGCCGGCTCCTTGTGCAATCAGAGAACTTTTGACTAAGAGGGCTTCAGTTTTCCACACTCTGGCAGCGGGTGGCGTGCGCTGTCACATCTTCACGACCTAGCCGCCCGCAGCAGCCGAGCAACTCTGGCGTGGCTCAGCAGGCGAACATGTGCGACGAGACATATCGTACCTAGAAAAGCTTTCTCCTTACATGTGAGCTAGGCACTATGGACTCCCCTTGGACTATGAAAGGAGGATCCATGCCAAGCAGAAAGAGGACCCCGGTTCCAGAGGCTGGTTCCATCGGCTTCTGCATGGTGTTCAGCTTCTAGAGAGGCTTCGTCCCCAAGCGAGGGCGAGCTCCTGAGCACCCCTAAAGAACACCTTGGAAGAGCAAACCACATTCACCTCCCACATAGCAGATACACATAGGAGTAGGGTATTACGCCTCCGCGCGGCCCGAACCTGTCTACTTCTCCTGCCTCCCTTACGTGCTATCGTCTCGATGCCGCAGTCGTCCTGTGAACAACTCCCCTGGCCGAACCTCAAAGGGGAGTCCCCAGACTCCCCGCAGTTGGAGTTCCCTCCTCCGACATACACAACTCCCCCCAACCATCCGCACCACGCTGAGGTTGCACCTGTCGATAGGGCACACCATATCGGTTAGGCTACCTCCCTTGCGCCACGATGGATCCGAAAGCCGATCAACCTGACCCAACTCCATCATGCCCATCCTCACCAAACAGTGCCTAGAGGAGAGAAGAGCCACGCTACAAGCCTAGCCGTTGCTCACGTTGGCTTGTGGTTGTACAGAAATCTGCTCAGGAGGATCCCGCGAACCGGTCCTTAACTGCTGTGGGTGCGACCAGCAAAACCATGCACCCACAGCCCGCCATTGGGTTAAATTTTAGTTGATTAGTTATAACCAATTACTATGGTCAAACATCTCGAGCTCGTGGCTCAACAGATTACCGGATATAGAGTATAAGGTGATTATCATATTAGTTATCTAGTGGTACCAAGCATGCTAAGTAGGTCCTATCTCTAGCTAAGTCATCGAATGAGACATAAGCTAGTCAAATTATCATCCAAAGTTATTAAGGAATAGATAACAAATAAACAGGGTCTCAAGCAAGCGGATAGGTTGTCCTATATTCCATGTAATTGGCAAAATATGTAATTTATTTATAAATCGTAAAATATTTCACAAAGTGGGTTCAACATGCTCAAGGATGAATGTGTGACTTACCTTGATTCTTCAAATAATCTTCTGAGCGAAATCCGCAAAGTCGCGATCCTTCGAAACGTCGGTTTCCTAAGCGCTGGCACGCCAAATGAGGAAAAATTCTAATAAAACCAAGTAAAAAGTACATGAAAAGTGAACAAACATGTAGAGCTCAATTTTAGATGAATTTTGAGAGTTGAACAGTCCAATTTGGAGTTCGTATGAATTAGTTATGAATTTTTGAAGATTTAATTGAGTTTTAAACTAAACAGAAAACCTAATTCAAATTATGACGTAATTAATTAATTATATTTTTGAAGAAAAAGGGAGATTATGGCATCAACCCCCAAGAAGAGAGAGAGCCGAGCCACCGACATGTGCGCCACTGGCAAGCGGGGCCCGTGAGTCAGTGAGGGAAAAGGGGGCCGGTCCACCGTGGACCAAGACCACGGGGCGGTCCACGAGACGGACGGTTGAGATTCGCCCGATCTAGATCGGACGGCAGGGATCAGATCAAAGTGGATCGGGTGGCCGAGATCGAAGGAGAGATGATTGACGGCTAGGATTAGATCGATGGGGATGGACGGCCGAGATCGTGAGATGTGGCCACGCGAGCGGTCATGATAGGACACACGTGGACAGCACGGATCTATCCAGTGTACAGATCAGACGGATGAGGTGCGCAGGCGGGCTCGGCGGCCGAACGGCGGCAGCGCCAGGCCTGATGGTCACCAACGGCGACCATCCGGCGTGGCAGGAGCCCCAGAAAGCAGCGGAAGGAAGCGGAGGAAGGGGGGAAGGAAAAGATGGGGGCCTCACCGAGCGCACAAAGGCGAAGGCAACGGCGACGGCGGGAGCTCGACGGCTTTTGGGTTGCGGCGAAGGGGCCGCTTCGGCGAGCTTCGGCCCTGGGTAGGTTGTGGCCGAGACTCTTTGAGGGATTGCGAGGCGGGTGAGAGGGCGGCGAGGCCCGACGCGGCAGGTGACCACGGCAAACGGCGGCTAGAGCATGTGGGGTGGCGGGGCTCTCGGGCGCGCGGCGAGGGACGGTCTCCGGTTGGTCCCGGTGGCAAGGAGGCGTCGGCCGAGGACCTAACCGGTGTGGTGAAGCTAGCGGGGCCAATGGTGTAGCACGGCGCAGCCAATCACAGCGGCAAGCGGCGGTCGGAGGTAGGGAACGGTGGAGGCGCGAGGTGTTCGCGGGGGAGGGCGACCTAAAGGGCACGGGAGAGCTCGAGAAATGAGGGGAAATAACGAGAGAGGCACGGAGGTTCCATTTATGTCCTCGGAAGGCATGCTCGAGGCTGGAGTAAGGCGGATTTGGGGGAGAAGGAGCGCTGGTCGACATGGGTGTAGTGGGCTCAAGTTCACGCTGGACTTCGCGGGATGATGGGGGGGAAAGGGGAGAAAGTGGGGGAAGTGGATGGCGACCTCGGCCCGTGTGGTTTGGCGGCAAGTGTGAGAGGGGAAGGCGCCGGATTCGACGACGACGCGGGACGACACGGGCACGGGTTGGCGGCTGGAGGTTGAAGCCTAATCCGACAGGTGGGGCGGTGAGAGGGAAGGTGCGGCCGAGCTAGGTAACGCGAGAGACAGGCCGACGCAAGCGGGCCAGCACGCGGTGTTGGGCTAAGGCGGTTGCGGGAGTGGGCCGATCGACTGGGCTGCGAAGGAGAAGGGGGGGAGTTGGGAGGCAAGCCGGTGGGCGACGAGCTGGGCCATGGTTGGGCCAGGGAAGGAAAGGGGTTGGGCTAGACCTGGCCAAAGAGAGAGGAAAGGATTTTATTTGTTTTCCCCCCTTTTCAATAGATACTGAAATGAACTTTGTTTTATTAAAATTAGTCGTTGAGCTCTGAAAATTCCCAAGAAAATTCATAGAGTGTTTTAGGATATAGAGAAATTAGGAAAAATTCCTCCATGCATGACTTATAATAGGAAAATTTACACTTGTTAAATGCATTGTAATTTAATATAAATTCTAGAAGCTATTTATTTAGTGATTTTAAATCCCCAAGAAAAATCAGGACGTGACAGCCGCAACTCCCAAGTTTGCAATGATGATTCGTTTAATTCTTCCTCCCTCTCATTGTACTCGAGGATTTTCCTCTTGATGTTTTGCTTCTCCTCAAGCTCAGCTGCCTCCTTCTGCTTTCTGTTCTAAACAAGTGAGCAATCCCTAGGGATGAACATTACATTTCCTTTATCTGCTGTTTGTGCCCGTACTTCACAAGCACCTTGACACACACCTTTGCTACCACCCCCATCATTGACACTCATGGATGCATTTTCTCCTCCATTCTCTAGTTCAGTGGTCCTTGAATCCTTTGACCCCTCAAACACATTCATTGGTATCACCATGTTCCAAGTGGGTTTGGCCCGCAGTTCCAACTTACGTGACTTCAGGCTCTCCTATAAAAGGACTTTCAACTCCCGGTCAAAGTCTTCTTGCTCGTTACGATCAAATTGTACCGCCTCCTTTTTAACATGAACAAATTCTTCTTCGTCAGAACCAACAGGCATGTTATCATCGGCATTGTCATCCTCCTCCGACCTGCATCTGGTCTCTCTTCATTCAGAAAATCAGTGTCTTCATGTCCATCCAGGCAGATGCTTCCACTATCTGAATAGCTCTCACTGCCTGCTTCTTCTTCGTTGTCCTTACCATTTTCCTCAGTCCTGTCTCTTGAGTTCCTGCGGTTAGCATCAAATGAAACACACTCAGAATGTGCCATCTGCAGTTTGCTGCCTGAGTGCCATTCACTTCCACATTTCT
This sequence comes from Oryza meyeriana var. granulata, assembly GCA_003991445.1. Classification (NCBI taxonomy): domain Eukaryota; kingdom Viridiplantae; phylum Streptophyta; class Magnoliopsida; order Poales; family Poaceae; genus Oryza; species Oryza meyeriana. The sequence goes on along the minus strand of RYFJ01000273.1, from coordinate 253,811 downwards.
CAGCTGAGGCGACATGCTCATTTGCTTCAAGCTCAACCAGTGCAGCATGCAATTCTTCCATAGATGAATACCTAGTCATGTTATATGGTTGCTGAGCAAACAAATCCTGCACCGCATGTAAAGGAATTAGTTTGTAGTCACTGAAAGTACAGTAAGTTAATCAGTCTCAATGATCTATCATGCCGCTGGAGTAATGCAGAACTGAGATTTACTCCCTCCATATTCTTATATATGATGTTGATTAGTTCAAATTGAACTAATCAATATCATATATATAAAAAATGGAGGGAGTACAAAACAAGCGCAAACACACTAACGGCCTGTTCGTAAGTGCTTATCGGCTATGGCTTAAATGCGTCTGCGGTCGATACCGTAAATGCGAACGCGCGACGAGATCCGTTCTGCTCCCACTCTTGGATGATGGTCGCTACTGCACGTGGGAATGTTAGGGTTGCCTCCCCATGACGCGCCGTCTCCTCTCCCAGTCGACCGTGAGGGCCAATGGCCCTCGCGCCGCCAGCCGCAGCTTCCCCTCAGCATTTGTCACAGATCTAGCCGCGGAGAGCATCTTGCAAGGTTAGGGCACCGCAGGAGGCATCGAGTACATTCTGTCGTGGTGTGCGTTGTTGTCGACGGAGCTGACACTGGTAGAGGTACTCAGCAGGCGGTCGTCGGCGAACGGTTGAGAAAAGGAGAGCACAGGGGCCGGCGTGCTTTGGGCGCGGCAGCCGAGGACCTCGACTCTGCATCGACGGTGGAGAAAGCCGGTCTTCCTCACTGCTCGCCTCGTCCTCTTCCGACCAGAAGGCGGAGCCACCACCGTTTGTCGGCATCTCGACATCTCGTGCCACACAGTGAGGTAAGATTCCCCTTCGTAGTTGAGATTGGGATATGTGCGTGTCGTCTTCTTCCTCCCCTCATCTCTATTTCAACATCCCTCCAGTGGCACGATGGCTGGCAAACGGCGAATCGAGTGGGGGCCAATCCGGACGATGGAGGGCCGCCGTTGAAGCGCCAAGCAGCCCGAGGCACCTCTCCCAGGCGCTGGTCTCCCGCCGCACTGGACTCCAGCTGTGGATCGTCGGCGTCGCTGCAGACGGACGCCCGCTCCGGCTGCATGGTAGAGGAGGACGTCGTAGTCGCCGCACGGGCCCTAACCAAGGTCATCGCAACATCGCCTGAAGCGCTGCGCTCGTTCGTCCGCCGCGTCACCCCTGCCACCGTGGTCCGCTGCATTGATTGGGATCGAATACCATCTTACAGTCCACCTAAGGTAAGGCACAAATATTTTTTCGCAATGTTTCCGGTGATTCCACGTTGTTGACTTAAGTTTGTAGATGAGCGAGGGTCGAGTGACATGGTCTCGCGACGATCAGTTGTGCTTCCTCCAATGTTGCATGGAGGAGATAGCCGCGGGTAACATCACCTCCAACTGCCTGAAAAATATGGCATACATCAACTTGGAGAAGAAGTTGCTTGATAGGAGGGGGAAGAAGGTCTGCAGGAAGCAAATCAAAAACTACTGGGATACATTGAAAAAGCGATGGGTGCTGTGGTGCTGGCTGGAATCAAATGCAACAGGTCTCGGTCGTGATCCAACCACTCAAGCCATCGTAGCAGATGATGCCTGGTGGGAGAAGGACATTTCGGTAAGTGCTCTCCTTCTATATATTTGAATTGATATATGTTGACAAAGTCTCCTTTGAACTATAAATTTCTGCTTATGTGATTGTAGATATGTTGTTAAACTAAATTGTAGCTTGTTCGTGCAAAATCAAAGTGATGTTTATCTTGTCAATATGTACTTATGTGCTGTCTTATATGTTCATTGCAGTTTCATTTCTTTGCTAGCATATTCCCATAGTACTAATAGTTTCAGTCTGTAGCTCATCACTCTATATACATCTTCAGTCAAAACCAATTTTCTTTGTTATGTAGCTACAATCAGAAAGTGCTGATTTTATTTTTCATGTTTGCCATTCTCAAAATTATATAGCTAATCACAAGCATTTAAAAGTCAGAGATGCTTGTACCTCCCAATCCATATAGATAATTTTAAAAAATTAGTCTCCTGTCATCTACTCTTATCAGAAATATGTATTCACAAACCATTTTATTTTGTCAGATGTGATACTCGATCTAAATGTGATACTGACAAGTGAAGACTTGGTTTTTTTTTTTGTATATTTTGAATTACAACTGAGTTTTGTTTAGTAGTTGAGTTCAAACAATTAGCATTGTCTCTAATTTCAATTAGTTACAAACTATACTGCATGGAAGGGATATGCAATGCAACATGTAACCAAGCAATCCATGGAGTTCATTTATGTGTGGGACTGTTTCCATCTGTTACTCCGATCAACCAATCTGAAAATACTTGATGAAATTATAGAACTGAAGGCATATAGAGTATCACTATGGTAGAACTTTGATTCAATGTACTGAATGTCTTCCCTTGCTTAATATTCTTAGTTAATTTTTTGTAGGTGGGAATTATTTAAAGTATGTTCTTAAGTCTTAAAATATTCATAAAACTATGCAGTGGACCATTTCTGCAAACCATCACAAACCATCACATGAGGCTGTGCACCATTGCTGCAAACCATCACAAACTAATTTTTACTGCTGATATATATGTAGTGGCTTGAAGAAACTATTTTGTAGTGTTGCTATAAACCTGCTGCTGTAACCCATATATTGAATTTCCTGCTGTTGTGACCCCAATAGTGCTGTAAAGCCTATTCTTGTGTGTAATGAACCATGTTTCAATTGCTATAACAGAAATACTCATATGGTTGCAGATGAAGAAAGATGTTGCCGTGTTTCGCAAAACCCCTTTGAGGTTCATTGAAGAGCACAATGTAGTTTTCCGTGGGCGAACAGTCACCGGAGACCACTTCAAGGTCGCAGGGCAGCACCTGAGCAGCCAGCTCAGGAGCAAGAGGCTGGCCGTCCAGACCCTATCGACCTAGAAGCACTGAGCAATATTCCTTTCAGAGGAACCTCCCCTGAAGGCAGAAGCAATCTGAAGAAGGGAAAGGGCAAGAGGTGCATTCCTGAAGATGCATCTACAGGTGGCTCTTCCAAGAGAACGCGAACTACCACAGACTCATCAGCTGGTGCAGCCTTACAGTGCCTGGCTGACCTCAGGATGGAGTCCATGGAGAGTAGGGCCTAGAGGTTGGAGAAGATGAAAGAGAAATGCCCAGAAGCATGCATGGAGCTCGTGGAGTCCGATAGCCACAACAACATGAGCCCTACATGGAGCAAGGCCATGCATCCCTTCCATGACCCATACTATCGCGGGTTTTTCTTGAAGAACTGCAAAAGTGCTGAGGAGCGAGTGCACTTCATCAAGACCCACTACAACTTGAAGATGGGAGGAAATATTGGCACTACTGCTCCTATGGGAGGGCAACCTGGTTTTGGTGGTGGATTTTTTGGTGCTACACATGGACATGAGGGGTTTGCTCCATGAGCAGGGCAGTGGGGGTATGGTCCTTTTTTTGGGGGGTTTTGGTCCAGGAGGTTATTACCCAGGTTGTGGAGGTCCAGGATATGGAGGGTTTGTTGCAGGGGTTGGAAGGGCTAGATAGGGCGGATTTGCTTCAGGGGTTGGAGGTGCTGGACAGGGTGGGTTTGGTCCATCTGCTGGAGCTCCTGGACAGTGGGGTTATCCTCCAGATGGTTTCGGCATTGGGGGTGTGGGACCGTGGGATTTCCACCAGGGGGTAGATGTAGGTGGCTCTTGTTCTAGAGGAGAGGATGATGGTGGACAGAAATAAGTGGTTCCTGTTTACCATTGTTGAGTGTAACTCTAGATTTGTATATCAATAATGGTTTCAAGGTAGAATGCATTTTGATATGTTAGTGTACTGTATTAATTGCTGAACTTTTTGACAATTTGTAAGACAACCATATGTCATTTCCTTGTGCGAAATAATTATGTTCTTGGGTTATTTAATTTACATTAACTCTGAACTATTGCATTTGTTATTAGTGTAGTACTGATACCTATTGCTTTTTTTCACCTTACCACGTTACGCAGCGTCTTGTACATATAGACTATTATAAATAATTAGTTGTACAGATATTTAGTACTGCTCAAACTCTTTTACACGGTCGATTATAATTTCTAGCTATATAGTTGATACTGCTCAAACTTCTTCCTATCATATATATTTGGTTTTTGACCGTCAGGTTACGAGACATGAGCAGCGATGATAATACTGCAGACGAGAGCAGCAACATTGAATATGATGAGACCAGCATGGAAGCTGATGACATCTCGTACAACAGTTTGGAGAATGAGGTTATTGAGAATGTCATGCGGTCCAACACAAGAGCATCGCGTCGCGTACCTGTGCAGAGTGGAATCAGTTGGATGATAGAGACAATGGGAAATCCAGCACAGTGCCAGAATATTTTCCGCTTTAGTGCACAGCAGATAAATAGGCTTCATGAGTTGCTAACAACGCGTTACAACATGCAAGGTACATATGAAGTCTGTAGCTTAGAAGCACTTGGCATGTTTTTGTTTACAATAGCAAGCCCCCAAGCAAATAGAATGACAAATAACCGGTGGGTGCGATCTAGCTCGATAGTATCAGTGTACTTTCGTTGAGTTTGGACTCTGTTGGTACTATGGCTGGGGACATTTTGAAGCCGGTTGATCCAAATTTCAGTACTATTCATCCGAGGCTGCTGAATGAGGAATGATTCATTCCTTTCCAGAACTCGGTTGGTGCTGTTGATGGAACGCACATTCCTGTTGTAGTCCCGAACCATCGGGCTATCGAGTACAGGAACCGGCACAATGAGACTACAAGAAATGCTCTTGTAGTTACTAGCTGGGACGAAAGGGTGATGTTTCTTGACTGTGGTTGGCCTAGGTCTGTTCACGACCAACATGTGCTGCAAAACACCATATATGGGTATCCATATCATTTTCCTAGACCCCTGCTTGGTAAGTCAATTTTACTCAAATGGTCCTTTTCGTATCAGTACGCACTTGTCTTTTGCATTTCTTAGTGATCAGTACTGACATAAATTTGCTATTTTGTAGAAAAATATTTCCTCGTAGATTCTGGGTATCCTAGTCGAATGGGATTTCTAGCGCCATATCCGCAAGTACGGTACCACCGGGACCAGTTTATTGGACCCCATGCACCTGCGCCCGACGGCCTGCATGAAGAGTTCAACTTCCTACATTCCTCTTTGAGAAATTCAATTGAGAGGCTTTTTAGGAGAATAAAAAATAGATGGTGAATTCTAAATGGTGTCCCAAGCTACGATATTGAAGTCTAGACTGTCATCATACAATCTGCATTTGCGCTGCATAATTTTAGGGTAGACTGTCAAGATGACAACTTCATGCACGTGAACCCACTGTATAATGGACAAGCTATCCATCCAGTTTCACCGCCGTTCCGCATCCGGTACAATGCGCCAAATATTGAGAAGTCAATAAATACAATTCGTGACTGGATTGCAAACCACATAGCAAGTGGTTAGATTTATGTAGTTCTGTGCAATTTGTAACAAATTGTACGTTTACAAAATTTGTATAATTATTGCATTTTTTATGCTCGTATTTTCTATCGTCGATGAAATCTTCGTTATGCGCTGCTCTGTCACGTTTGATTGCACGTTGTATGGAGCAGTCCCTGCGAGGTTCCGTCATCCATCCGGCCGACAGCAGCGACGAACCGTTAGCAGTGTAACGACGCCGTTCCGTCTACGCCAACCAACGAAAGAAGCCGACAGCTGCAGCTTTTCTTAAGCCATAAGCCAGCCGCTCGGAAATAAGTGCTGCCGAACAGCGTGTAAAGCAGTCCAGCAAAGAAGTGTACTATTACATATCACCAACAACAAATATTTGTGCATAGGTGGCTATTATGCTGGGCATATCTTCTTTTTTTTTTTGAGCAATTATTGTTTAGGCACCATATCTTCTTAGAAACATAATAGTGATAGTCTATGCAGTTACCATAGCAAATATAGGTTAACAAACATATAAACAACAATAGTTGTGTTCCATTAGTTAAGAGCACATGCTAAGTTGCTGAGCGACTCTTTACCAATATTGTATTATTGTGAGTTGTGATTACATTGAATCTAGAATATTCAGTTGGTCGCCTAAATCTACAGATCTCTATGGATCTTCTGGCTGTTGCTGCCATGGCATCCAAAGTGCCCCTTGCTTGTATATTAAGTTGAAAGCCAACATTGCAGTTCATTAATCCATATTTCAGGAAACAACGTTGGAACATTACTTCCAACTACAACCATATATTTTTTGCTCCCTGACACTCATCTAGGTAGCAATTATATAAAGAAAAGAGGTGAAGGAAGAACCAGTTTGGCCCACCTTGCACCAGACATTTAACATGGTGCATATCGCCAACTCTTCTCCACTTATATTGAACTGATAACCCAATGGTTACATATACTAGGACGAATCAGAGAAGTTCATGTTGTGAAATTGCAACCTCCAATGTGTTTGATGCTTAGGGCAAGGACAAACCTGAACATCAAACTCTACGTCAAGCGGTAATGGCCCTTTGCTGACAACATATCTTTGAAAATACTGTTAGAATAGATGCCGAATATACTAGTCCTAATAGGTTATAGTTGAACTTGGAGTTGTATTAGGTAATAGGGGTGGAGTTAGCATCAGTCGCTGTAACCCGGCAACCTTTAAATAGAGAGAGGAGCATCACAATGTAACCATGGTGACAACAATATAGCGCAGGCACGCAGGGAGAGGATGGCGGCAAGGCCATGGACTCGTAGCGGCTAGGTATGCCATATTGATTGGGAAGGAGCGCCCATAATCAGAGCCCCGAGGATTAGGTTTCGGTTGAACCTTGTTAACAAATATCGTGTGTTCTTGTGTCATCATCTAGCTTGTTTGAGTTGATCTATGGCTGAAGATATCGGAGAGGTTAGTTGTCATTCCGCTTTCTCGGCTAACTTTTATAACAAGTGGTATCAGAGCCGATGGTTTCAACATTGGATCTAGTTAACATGCGAAAGAAGAAACATGACATGGTGGTCGCGCATCGACAGGAGATCGTCAGCTGTGGCGATAAGATCGATGGTGACAACAAGGACGTTGCGGAAGCGATGACCTCGTCTCGCGATTAGACCGGCGATGGCGGGATGTGACCGGAAGACGGGGTCGGGTGTGACCGAAGGCGACTGGAGAGATCAGAGGAGGTAGCGCTATGGACAGCACGCCCGACACACGCGGTGATCACGGATCCACAGCGACAGGGAAGCTAGTGGAGGAAGGGCTGCTGCCTGACATCGGCCTACGTCAGCTCCACCCGGTGTGCAAATGGTACAACAGGCATTGATGTTCACTGTGGAGCCCAGGAGACTTGATTTCGGGGATGTGAGCAAGGATTCAGCATTAATGGGAGAGATACGAGAGGAAGCTTTGAAGGTGCTTGCTGGGGAAGCAGGAGGTGTTGGTGCCAAGAGGCAATCCCTGGGAACAATGCGAGAGGGGAGGTGGGAGTCCCTTGAACCCAAGGAGATGGAAGCGGGAAAAACAGGGCAGCAACGCGAGCTGTCGATTGTTTTCTCTAGGCGGTCCAGGGCACAGAAACATGGCCCACACATGGAGCTTGGTCGGATCTCCAAGCGGGAGGTTGGTCCGCTCCATGGCCTGCCAAACAATGAGGCCCCCGAGCAGGCCATCACTGCGCATGACCAACAAGATGGGCCGGCCCACAGAGGACTACAGGAGGGAGGGGTGCTCCGGCTGGCCCAATAAGGAGGAGGAAGCAGATGAGGAGACGGTGCGGGGGTACGTCAGGCTATTCGACCATCCCCTCTCCCCACAGCATGTCCGCTCGATGTTGACATCGCCCCTCCGCTTGGGCCCTTGCTGGAGGATGGAGGAGAGGAAGGGGCAGTGCGCCTGCTCTTGGTTCCATTGATTGCTTCGCTATCACACCCTGATATTTTTCCCCTTAATAATGCCACACAAAAATACATTAAAGAAATAGCCCAAAGAAATTATTTAATTAAGGCTAACGGAATTAATTAATGGTGAAAATGCAAAATAATAATCCATCATGGCTGGGAATATTTTTCTTGTGTTCCTCTTGCCAAAATACACTAACAGAAATTTTACTAGAATTTTTAGAGCAATAGAAGCATTTTTAATAATTCAAACCGTGTTATCGGAATTAAAAACCTCTTGGAAATCCTTTTTCCCTTTTCCCTTTCCCTTTTCTTTCTTTTTCTCGTTTTCTTTTCCTCTGGGCCACGGCCCATCCCTATTCCCCAGCCTACCGGTGGCCCGCACAGCGCGCCCCTCCCTCGGCCCCTCTCTCTGCTAGCCAAGCCCCACCTGTCGGTCCCGCTCACCCGTGCGCCCCCTCGCTCTCTCTCGCTGCCAACCCGGCCCCGCTCACCAGCGCTTCCCCGCGCCTCTCCCTCACCCTCCTGCTGGCATGTGGGACTGGGCCCCACATGTCAGCTTCATCCCCATCCTCCGGCCGAATCGGCCGGAGGGGATCGAGCCGCCCCGCGCGCCGGTTTTCGCCCATTCCCACTCCCTCGTGCCTTGGCTCTGAGTTCAAACCACGCGGACCGAGTCCCTGCCCGTTCCCTCCACCTTCTCCATCCCTCTCGCCCACATCCCCGGACGAATTTCGCCCACTACCGCCATGGCCACCATCCACGACTCCGAGAAATTTCACCGCCTCGGCCACGATCTATCTAGCCCGAGGCTATATAAACACTCCCCGTCCCCTCCTCTCTCTTTTCCCTCAAATGCCCGAGCCTCCTGTGCCCTCTAACCCCTCGCGCGACATGATCCTGAGCTACCGCCGTGTTCCGCCGACTTCAGCCGTACACCGCTGCCGCTACAGTCACCGCCAGCCACCGCGCTCGCGTTCGCTAGCTCTGCTGCACCCGGGTGCATCTCGTTTGGCCCCCGTCCGCCCCAGTTCGCCGCTAGAACTCCTCTCTCACCGTCAAGGTCTTCGGTATGTGCCTCCGCTGTCCTTCGGCCACCATATTTCGTGGACCCATTTGGCCTTTTCGCCCTTAACCCCTCCCTACACCTTCTCTAGGTATTTCTCGCCGTCGTCCCCTGTGTCGTCATCCTCGATCACCGCTGGAACACGCTGCCGCCATCAAACCCGAGGCATTGCCGCCGCCTAGCTCCTCTGTTCGCCGTTGTTGGCCGCCTTCCTATTGTCGCCGCCCTTCGGTGAGTGCCCCGTTGGACTCCCCGTCTTCCCCGCCGCACGTTGTTGCTCTCCGCCACATTGTATGGTCGCCGGCGGTGACCATTGGGCCGTGCGCGCCATCGCTAGCCGAGCAAGCTGATGGGGCTTGGTCCCGTTTGCTCTGGGCCGTCCGATCTGCCGAGGCAGATCGAGGCTGCTCGTGTGCCTATGTCTGCGACCGCACGCGCGTGGACCGCGTCCACCGTGCGCCGCACTCTCATGCGCCACTAACCCGTGGGTCCCGCCTATCGGCGTCGGCCTCGTGGTCCGCTGACGCATTAAATCCTTGTTAATGCGCAATAAATCGTTTAGAAATTGTTTTTGCATAGGAAAATCACAGAAAACCTTTAAAAATTGATGACTAATTCATATGAGCTCCGATTAATTCCATTCAAATTTCATTAAATCCAAAAAAGTGCCAAGAATCCATTAAAAATAGTTTTAGCTCATGTTTCAGTGGCCACATGTACTTTTTTAATTGTTTGTGCTTTGATTGCTATAGAAATCGACGCTATCGACCCTCCCGTATACTACGAGGTCGTTGTAGAGTTTGCAGAGCCAGAGCAAGGCAAGTCACATCGTATTCTTGACCATTTTGTACCTAAGTTATGCCAAATACTTTGTTTTATTTAAATAAACACGTATGTTTTATTATTTCATGTGGTATGGGATATGACCCATATATGTATAGTTGATAACCGTAGTTTGATGAACCCCTATTCTTTTATCACCTGGGTAACAATATAACTAAAATATGTGCTTAGGTTTGCTTAGCCATGCTTAGAATCAACTAGCTCATCTTGGGAGTAATTACTTATTGTTCTATTCATTGTTCAATTTTATGTCGGGAGATGGAACTTTGGACATGGTTATTTAAACAATCATAATTTGACCTTAATGGTGGGCTGTAGATGCATGGTTTTGCTGGTCGCACCCATGGCAATTAAGGACCGGTTCACGAGAACCCCTTGGGCAATTATCCATACATACCACAAGCCAGCGTGGGCAACGGCTAGGCTTATAGCGTAGCTTCTCCCTCTCCTAGGCACTGCTGGTGAGAATGGGCGTGATGGAGTTGGGTCAGCTCGGGGTTGGGTTGATCGTCTTTCGGATCCATTGTGGCACAAGGGGGGTAGCCTGGTCGATACGGTGTGCCCTGTCGGCTGGTGCAACCTCAGCGTGGTGTGGATGGTTTGGGAGGAGTTGTGTGAACGGTCCTGTCACAGCCTCTCACGGGGTGTCGTGGTGACACACCGGCACAAGGGAATGTGTGTGGGGCTATGTCTTGTGGGTACAGTTGTACACCTCTGGTCAGAGTTAAAATCTATTCGAATAGCCCCACCCGTGGTTATGGGCATTTGGTCAAGACTCACCGTGATTAGTCTCACCATAATAATTTAACTTAAAACTTGCTATAGGGATAGGATGGTTGGTTGGGCCTAGTCAACGTGGTGTAGCATTGATCGGTGGTGGATTAATATTGCTTAACTAATCAACCTTTTACTTGTTTGTGAACTACTACTGTTTACAACTGCTTTTACGCAAATGAACCTTGAGCCTATCTTTGTCTCCCGTGCATTGTGCATAATTGCGGGTGTGACTTGTTGAGTACTATGGGTGGTACTCAGTCTTGCTCCCTTCCCCCTCTCAGTGATGGAGTACCTGTCCGACGAGGATCGTTAGGAGGACTAGGCTGGATCCGCCATCAAGCTGACTGTGGAATGGAAGCCTCCACGTGGCAAGTTTATAGGATTTCTTTACCGTTTTCCGCTGCATTTATGTATGACTATTTTATCCTGTTTGTAAAACATATTCTATATGGCAACTTGGTATTGTGTACCTTGGCTTTCCTGGACAGGGATTTAATATACAGAAATATTCAGAATTCTGGTTGTGTATTTCTGGGCGTTACATTCGCCAGCTTAGATCTCTCCGGCGTGGATCTCCTATAGTGTGTGTCCAAGTGGTTAAGCAATGACGATGTCTAGTTTCAATGTTTTAGTGTGGAATGTTAGGGGCCTGAATAATGTAGCAAAGAGGGCGCTGGTTAGGGAGGCGGTGGCTAGTGCCAAGGCCCCACTAGTTTGTCTGCAAGAGACTAAGTTAGCTGTTGTAAACTCCTCTGTTGTCAGTGAAATCTGTGGTGTGTTGTTTCATGGTTTTGCTTGTTTACCAGTAGAGTACTCGTGGTGGGGTGGTGGTGGCTTGGAAGGGTGAAAATTTTCAAGGCACGCTAGTGCACTCTGGCCAGTGGTCAATCTCGATACAGATCAAGGGGGCAGGACTTGTTTTTTGACCGCAATTTATGGACTACAAAGTGATGAAGACAAGTTGTTTTTGTGGATGAATTGGAGATCAGAGGTGTCTGCCGCGGGGAATGGATGGTTACATGTGATTTTAACCTCATTGCATTAGCAGCAGATAAGAAAAACTCTAGGGTGAATCGTCGCCTGATGAATGCATTCTGTAATAAGTTTAATCTGTTGGAACTGAGGGAGATGTACTTATTTGGGAGAAGATATACGTGGAGCAATGAGCAGGAAAGACCCATCTTAGTCAAGCTAGATTGAGTGTTCATCACAACAGAGTGGGAAGAGGCTTTTCCAGAGGCACATCTCCAGGCGTTGAGCACTTCGAGCTCTGATCATTGCCCACTTTTGTTGACCTGTGGAGTGTTTCAACACCGCCAAAGAAAATTTAAATTTGAAAGTTTCTGGACCAAGATTGAGGATTTTCAAGGAGTGGTGGGGGAGTGTTGGCAACAGGAGGTGGATAGTGAAGACCCCTTTGTGATTCTATATGTTAAGATGGAACGGCTAGCAAAGAAGCTGAGATTATGGGGACAACGAAAGATAAGTTCGATTAGGCTGCGCTTACACATGGCCAATGAGATAATTCAGTGGCTTGATATCACACAGGAGGATAGGCTACTGTCACCAGACGAAAGATGCCTAAGGGTGAAGCTAAAGGGAGATGTCTCGTACTAGCAACACTCGAGACAATCAGATTAAGACAGAGAGCGAAAATCAGCTACCTTCGAGATGCATTGGCTATCTTCTTCCATCTAAGGGCAAACTCAAGAAGGCGCAAGATTCTAATCCCGATTCTCGAACATGAGGGCCAGAGCATGACATGGAGGAACTCCAAGGAATTATTTTCAGACCGTGATGGGGGTGCCGGAGAATGCAGACAAAGTCCTAAATCTTCAGGCGATAGGTGTACCCATAGCTAACTTATCGGAGTTAGAGAGGGATTTCATGCAAGAGGAGGTATGGGAGGTGGTCACAGATATGCCCAAGGAAAAGGCGCTTGGCCCGGAAGGCTTCACAGGGCTATTTTACTACAGCTGCTCAAACATCATCAAACGAGACATTTTGGCAATGCTAGACAAGTTTCACTCAGGGAACTCGCAGAATCTGGACAAGCTTAACAATGCAGTTATTACCGTCCTGCTGAAGAAGGATTTGTCATCTTTACTAAAGGACTATTGCCCCATTAGCCTCATTCGTAGCTTCTCAAAGTTGGCAACCAATCTGATGGCGGCGCAGAGGACATGATCTCTTTCACACAATCTACTTTCATCAGAGGCCGATCTATTCTTGAGAACTTCATCTTTGTAAGAGGGATGGCACAGAAGTTTCATCGTAATCGCAATCTGATGGCCCTACTCAAGCTGGACATCACAAAGGCCTTTGACTCCGTTTCATGGGGTTTCTTGCTGCAATTACCCCAACATCTCGGCTTTGGCCAGAGGTGGATAAGTTGGATAGCGATGCTACTACTGACTGCCGAGACAACGATTTCAATCAATGGGGGTGAAAGTGCTTCTTTCAAGCTAACTAGAGGTTTACGTCAAGGTGACTCCTTATCCCCCCTTCTCTTTGTGTTGGTGATGGATACCCTTCAAGCAATCCTAGTCAAGGCCACCGACTGCAACCTTCTTGCGGAGATTGCTCTATCCCGAGATCTCTGTATATGCCGATGATGCAGTCATCTTCCCGCCAACGGAACAAAATGCCCTCATGATCAAGGGAGTGCTGGAAACTTTTGGAGCAACGACAGGCCTGAAAACCAACTTTATGAAGAGTGCAGTCACAACAATCCGATGTAGCCCAGAATAAGAACACATGGTGCAGACAGTCCTACACTGTAGGAAGGAGGATTTCCCTATCACTTACCTTGGCCTGTTGCTATCCCTGCGAAGACCGACAAAGCAGGATATGCAACCCATCCTAGATCGGCTTTCAAAGAAGTTAGGAGGACGGAAACCTAAAATGTTGCTACCAGGGGATCGGCTGGTTCTTGTCAAATTAATTCTAATGGTTCTGCCGGTTCACTTTCTTGCAGTGCTGCAGATGCCTAAATGGGCAATCAAGGCTATAGAGAGAAAATGCCATAGGTTTCTTTGGAAAGGACAGGAGGAGATCAATAGGGGGCACTGCTTGGTGGCTTGGTGTCGATGTTTTACACTGGCAATAGAATTATAGGGCTACTCGGCAAGGAAAAACTCGGTGGATTGCAAAGGAACGCAAAGATATTTTATACTGGTTCAGGCCCTCGATGTGAGGTAATACCCTACGTCCAGTTGTGGTGTTATTCCTCTGAGGGTTTATGTCGATCAATGATCTTCTGTGTTGTTCTCTGCCCTCAAGGGGCACCCTGCCTCCCCTTATATACTGGGGGGCCGGGGTACAGGATAGGAATCCTAGCCAGATACGGCCAAGGGATTTCCTTCTTAGAGATAGATCTTACCCGGCTAAGACTGTACATTCCTTATTATACAAGGCAAAGCCTACCGGGTGCTACTATATCTCTAACTACAAGACTCAGCCCATCCTCTATCCGAGTGGCCCATATGCTTGTGATGAGGTACCCGGAGCCCATGGCCTCCATAGTAGCCCCTAAGACCTTCATAGTTGAGTCACAGCTGATGCCGAGTGCTTGTCCCCCATGGTGAAGATTGCTCGAGTGCATTGCTTCCGAGTACTCTTTGTCCAAGTGCTTCTTCTTCTCGAGTCCTGCTTCATGTTAGCTGGCAACGAGGCTATGAAGGGCTTCATGTTGGTGTATGAATAGTGTGCGCTGAATAGGCGCACCTATTAGGTGTAGCCCCCGACTTTGTGCTTAATTGTGAAGATAATTAAACATAAAGTCAAAGGTCTTTAACTTGTAGTCTTTCCCGAGTAGATTACTACTAGTATATAAGACTCTTCGGTATCATGTCAACCGGAATATGATTTATAGTCTTGCCGAGTAGCATGCCACTCCTATATAGGACTCTTCAGCTTTATGTCAGCCGAAATAGGGAGTTTATAGTATTTCCCGAGTGGTGTCCCACTCGAGAATTAGACTCCTCAGTGTCATGTCAGCTGGAAAAGATATTTATAGTCTCTCCTAAGTAGTGCACAACTCAGAAGTTAGACTCTTCAGCGTCATGTCGGCTGGAATAATGTTGCTCATGGCAACTAGTGGCCAAGCATGTAGGCCAAGTACCACTGTATGCAAATAAATCTATTGCGTGGTCAGGTTTACTCGAGAAAGATACCTGCATCCCTAATTTTAATGAAGACCAGCTTGTGATCCTTGTAAGGATATATCCTCGAGACCTAGTGGATAAAACAGATACCCAAACATATATGTTTAGCAATAAGGCTCTCATGAAGCATATCTGTTTACCTCATCGGTTCCTGTTGGTAGCACCAGCACTGCGATTTTAACACAGCCCGTGACGGCCTACTATGAGCGTGCTACTGTAGAAACTCATATCTTGGGGCCCAGTGTCGACTGTGTAGCCCAAGCCCATTTAGTCGTACAGCTCTATAAAAGACGGGGAGAGAGAAAAAATTCCTTCATCTTCCCCAGAGCAACCAATCGTTTCGTCTTACGCCTCCGCGCCCAAATTTTGCCTTTCGTTTTGCTAGGGTTCGCTACTGCTCGCTGTTCCCCACTAGAACTCGGGCGATTCCGATCTTCTTTGTCTATTCCAAGCCACCAATCGCATTTCCCCCAAACTTCTCCGCCCCCAACCATGTCGAAGGCTCCAGATTCTGCGGGTGCATCGGAGAACGCCTGGCAGACTTCGGATTGCGGCGAAGGGAAGCTGAAGCTCCTGGAGAATCAACTGAAGCTGCAAAGCCAGGAGGTGATTCATTGGCAGCCGGCTAAGGGTGAGTCGGCTCCAAATCCTCGATCCGGTGAAACCGTAGTATTTGCCTCTTTTTTCGACCGGGGTTTGTTCCTTCCCTCTTCTGCATTCTTCCGCCGCATCCTTGACTTCTATGGATTGGAGTTGGTGAATTTGAATCCCAACTCGATCCTTCAAATCTCCATATTCTGACTTTTGGAGTGTTTTCTGGGGTGGAACCCCACTTCAACTTCTTCAGGCATTTGTTCCACTTAAACCCCACCCTCCAAGAGTAACATCCAAGTGATTGGGGGGCTGTCTTCAGTTGAGGAGTGAGAGAAGAAGATATACATCGATCTCCCTCTGAAATCTTCCTTGAAAGGTTGGCACAAGGAATGGTTTTATTGTTCAGATCTTACACCCTCCTTGCGTCCATTCACTGGCTTGCCACCAGTGGTTTCACCAAATTGGTCATCAAATCCAACCTTTGAGGAGATGGGCCAAGTGCATCAATTGTTGGGAAAATTGGATAGCTTCAAGAAAGCCAGCCTGACTGGACCTTGGGTGGCCAGGCGTTTTCTGAATCGGCACATCCAGCCACTGATGCTGAGAGGCGCGTTTGGCTGGGATTACCTGGGAAAATATGACCCCGACCGGGTCAGCCACAAATCGGACAACGAGCAAAAAATGACCGAAACCTTGTTCAGTTGTTTCTCCAACGGGGTGGTCGAGACCAAAGATGAGAAACGCCGCATCGCGTCTTATAGCCACAATCGGCCCCGTCCCCAGGTAACCCTCGTCTTTCTTCTATAATGAATGCCTGTGGACTTGTATCTATGATTGCCCAACATTGTGTGATGTACTTTATTGAATCATCTGTAGTGTGCGAGAGTTGATGATGACTCCCGCCCGTTGTCGGCCTCCAAGTCAAAGAAGAGGCCGAGGAGTCCTTCTGCTGCCCAACCTGACTCGAAGAGAGGGGGAAAAGACCAGTCATGTATCAGGGCAAGAAGGCTGTGACGCTGAGTGCCGCGGTAGGAAGCTTGAGGATAAGGGACACAGCCGGCGCGGCACCCAAGCCATCAAGTCCCAGGCCAGGACCAGCGGAGCTGAGCTCAACATGGTCGAGCCCGTCAGTGGTGCCACCGAGTACCCAAGCACCCGAGCCGGCCATACCGCAAACGAGGCCGACTCAGGAGAGAACGCCACTGCCGACTACCGCGCCGACTGGCTTGACATCTGGTCGCAGCGCGCCGCCGGGGCCTAGATCACCCGGTGGGAAACTTAAGTTCTCCAAGAGGTGAGCTGTTTTGGATCTTCTGGAATTCTTGTTGGCTGTAGCAGTGTTTTGATGTCTGACTTGTTATGCAGGAAACGTGTCGATATCGATCTTAAGGAGACCGCACCGGCCGCTCCGATCGTTGAGCCTGCCCCAGCCGAGCTGGCGCCCGCGAGCATACCTGCCGAGCCAGAGGCCATCCCAGTCGTGAAGACTGAGATGGTCCCAACTGCAGGGCCACCGGCGCCGTCTGACCAAGGGGTGGTTGCCGAAGCTGCTGGCCCAGCCCCCGAGCCAACGCCTGTTGTTGAAGCCCTTGCCGGACTCCCGAGTCAGCCCGAGCCGCAGGGGCCGCCGATGTGGGGGCCAGGACTCCATCGCCGCCATGGTCATTCTCGTCGTCATCATCGTCGCCGCCGCCTGAATTGCCGAACCTCCCTAGGATTGAGGTGCCACCGCATAAATTTGCCAGGACATTCCGGTGGACGGCGCCGGACGGGACCGCGAAAAGGTACAAACACGACGAGACCGCGGCGAAAAAGGACCTTGAGAACTTGCTCCAGGCCACGATTACCGCCTCCCAAGGGATTCAGGTGTCGTCTTCGTTGTGCTGGAGTCTTGATAATCTTCCTTGTGTAAGCATTCTGTCAATTGACTCTGCTCCAACTTGCTTTTCTCAGAAGCTCGTCGACCGCGCCGAGAGGATGAACGAGGTCCTGACCGAGGTTGCCCCTCATCTCCAAGAATTGGACCAGCTCCGAGAGCTGAAGACCACGTTGGAGGGGCGGGAGACTTGGCGGAGGGATGCCGTTGCTCAGCTTAGGACCGAAAAGTGGGACCAAGCCAAGAAGATCAGAGGTAAGTTCCTCGCATAAACCTTCCTGACCAAGCCCTTGTTGTGATTCCTCCAGCTATGTTGTCTCCTGACTGCCCAGTTGTGTCCTGACTGCCATGCTGAGTACTTGACTGTTTTGATGTGCAGCCCTCGAAGCCGAGTTGGAGGCCCGAACAGAGGAGAAAGTCCGGTTGAAGGAGGCCGAGAGAGCCAGGGCCGAGCTTGAAAGAAGCGAGGCCAATCTGACAAAGGCCAATGCCGAGCTCGAGCAAGAAAAGGCCGATCTGAAGAAGGCCGCCGCCAAGCTCGAAGACAAAAAAACCGAACTGGAGAAGGCCGCAGCCAAGTGGGAGGCCGACTATAAAAGTAAGCCTTCGCCCTTATAGTGACTTTAACCAATCCATTTATTGCTCTGTCTGCCGTTTTGCCTAACGAGTTTACTCGTCGGTGAACCTGGGTAGCTGCAACAATCAATTCCTAGGCCCAATTCGAGGCTTACAGAGAGGAGATAAGACTTGCCCGGTAGTCACGGGAGGCCCTTGTTGAGTCGGTGAAGGGGCTCCTTGACCTTATAGATCCTTGCCCCGTGAGAACCAGCTGCACCAGGATGCCCCAGGTAGAGGCGTGCCTTGAAGATGCACCGAGTGCCCTGAAGAGGTACTTGGATGAGCGTGTTATTGCTGGCGTGGCCCAGACCCTGGCGATGACCAAATCCATCTACCCCAGGGCAGACATTGAAGCCATCGGGGAGGGGTTTGCCGAGGAGACGACCCCTGAGGAGGCTCTGGAGCTGATAGCCGGGGCAAGGCCGACTGCGGAGATAATCACCCGAGACCTGGGTTTGTAAGAGCAATATATCATGTAGTCGGTATGTAGAAACTTTTGTGAGTACATGTGTAAATATATGTGCAATGCCGCCAAGCCCTAAGTTGTTACTCAATTGTCATTAGTTTTACCCGACTTAAGTAATGCAGGCTCGTATATTATTGACAAAGCACATATGATACATGCAGCCCCTGACTCACTACTCGGTTGGGACAAGCAGTATAGTGAGTCGAGAAAGAACTGTACACATGGAAAAAAAAGGTAAAACTCAGGTATAGAAAGGACGTAGCTGTTCTATATTCCATGAGTTGCTAATCTTCAGTCTTCAGTCGGTAGGCGCCTGGCCGCGTGACCTCCGCTATAATGAACGGCCTTTCCCAGATTGGGGATAATTTGTGCCTGTCTTTGGTGGTTTGTATTTTCCTCAAGACGAGATCCCCGACCAAAAAGGCGCGGCCACAGACATTGCGATTCTGGTAGCGACGTAGGCTTTGTAGATACCTTGCCGACTAGATTGTTGCGATGTCCCTTGCTTCTTCCAACTGATCTAATTCGACCAATCGGGTATTATTGGAGATGTCTTCTGAGTAAGCCCGAACTCGCGGAGAGCCGAACTGTAACTCGGTATGTAGCATAGCCTCGGCACCGTAGACCAGGAAGAAAGGGGATTGCCCTGTTGCTCGACTAACTGTGGTTCTGAGGGACCAAAGAACAGATGGGAGTTCTTGTACCCACCGGCCCGCATATGGTTGTAGTCGGTCGAATATCCTGGCCTTGATACCTTGTAAGACCATACCGTTGGCTCGTTCAACCTGTCCGTTGCTCCGTGGGTGTGCCACAGATGCGTAGCAGATCTTGATAGATGTGTGAACCCTCCTGGTGTTTTCTTGAAAGGCCCGACCATGTCAAGCCCCCATACTGCAAATGGCCAGGAGATAGGGATTGTTTGGAGTTCTTGGGTTGGGAGATTGGTTTGTCGTGCGTAGAACTGGCAGCCTTCGCATGTGCGAACAATGTCCTTGGAGTCTGTTACTACTGTTGGCCAGAAAAATTCCTGCCGGTAAGCCTTTCCGACTAACGTCCTGGATGCGGCGTGGTTGCCACATATGCCCGATTGAATTGACTGCAGAATCTGCTTGCCCTCCTCGGTGGTGACACAGTGCATGAGGACACCAGATGCGCTTCTTCGGTACAGGTCTTCTCCGACTAGCAGGAAGCTCTTGCTTCGACGTTTGACATGCTCGGCCTGACTGCGGTCGTCTGGGAGTTCATCGTTCAGAAGGAATTTGAGAACAGGAGTCCGCTAGTCTTGACATATGTGCAGCACCTCGTCTATAGTCGGGGTAGGTTCGCCTCCCGACTGCTCCGGCGCCGGTTTCTTCTTGACTGATGGCTCCATAAGTTGCTCGACAAAGATTCCAATCGGGACTGCTTCTCACTTGGATCCCATATTTGCTAGTTCGTCTGCAGCATCATTGTATTGTCGTAAGACATGTGTTATCTCCAGTCCATCGAACTTGTTTTCCAGCTTGTGGACCTCCTGACAGTATGCCGCCATGGTGTCGTCGAGACATGTCCAGTCCTTCATGACTTGGTTCACCACGAGTTGAGAGTCCCTGCGCACAACCAGTCGGCGAATGCCGAGTGATATAGCAATGCAGAGCCCGCGAATAAGTGCCTCGTACTTGGCGACGTTGTGAGAAGCTGGGAAGTGGATCTGTAAAACATACTTGAGTTTTTCGCCGGTGGGCGATGTCAGTACGACGCCAGCCCCGGCGCCGCCGATCCGTAGAGAACCGTCGAAGTACATTGTCCAGTACTCTAGCTTTTCTGTTGATGTAGGTAGGTAAACTTCTGTCCACTCAGCCACGAAGTCGGCTAGAGCTTGTGATTTGATTGTTGTCCGTGGTTGAAAGGTGATGTCGAACGCCATCAACTCGAGCGCCCATTTAGCGATTCAGCCTGTGGCCTCGCGGTTGTGTAGGACGTCCCCGAGTAGAAACGATGTGACCACCGTGACTTGATGTGCTTGAAAATAATGCACCAGCTTCCGGACAGTGATGAGTAGGCCGTAAAGTAGCTTTTGGACCTGCGGATATCTCGTTTTTGAGTCAGCAAGGACCTCGCTGACAAAGTAAACTGGCCGTTGTATTTTTTGGATGTGACCCGGTTCAGATCGCTTGACTACCAGCACCGTACTGACTACCTGAGTAGTTGCCGCCAGATATAGCATTAGCGGTTCTTGGGGCATGGGTGACGCCAACACGGGGGATGATGTGAGAAATTTCTTTAAGTCTTCGAAGGCTTGTTGGGCTTCGGGAGTCCACTGGAAGTCGTCAGCTTTCTTCAACAATTTGAAAAAGGGCATACCCTGTTCGCCCAGTCGGAAAATAAACCGGCTGAGTGCCGCCATGCAGCCTGTCAGTTTCTGGACATCCTTCTAGTTAGTCGGGAGAGCCATGTTCATTATTGCGTTGACTTTCTTAGGGTTGGCCTCGATGCCACGATGTGAGACGATGAAGCCGAGTACCTTGCCGGATGGCACACTGAAGGCGCATTTTTCCGGGTTCAACTTTATCTTGAATCTTTGAAGATTGATGAAGGTTTCCTCCAGGTCAGCGATGAGGTCTTTGTTGGACTTAGTCTTGATCACCACGTCGTCGACGTAGGCTTCCACGTTGCGCCCGATTTGAGTGTGTAGACACCACTGAATTGCCCGTTGATACGTTGCTCCAGCATTTTTCAAACCAAACGGCATGGTGATGTAGCAGTACGCTCCAAACGGCATGATAAAAGATGTCTTGAGACAATCCTCCTCTTTCAAGCTGATTTGGTGGTATCCCGAGTAATAGTCGAGAAAGTTGAGAAGGTCGCACCCTGCAATTGAGTCCACCACCTGGTCTATTCTTGGTAAACCAAACAGGTCCTTGGAGGCACGCCTTGTTGAGATCGGTGTAGTCGACGCACATGCGCCATTTACCGTTTTTCTTCCGGACCAGAACTGGGTTTGCCAGCCAATCCGGGTGATAGACCTCTTTGATGAACCCGGCTGCGAGAAGCTTTGTAATCTCCTCCCTGATAGCATCCTTTCGGTCCTGAGCGAAGCGGCGCAGCCGTTGTTTGACTGGCTTGGCGTCTGTCTTCACGTTTAGAGCGTGCTCGATCACCTCTGTAACGACCCGCTTTCCTTTTCCCTGTTGTAACTGGTTTTCTGATCTTAATCTTTTCCTATCCTGTCAGCTGTGCCTCCGTTTTCCCTCTCCCCGGCCCGCCGACTACCTTCCCTCTTGTGCCGAGTAGAGTTGCTACTCAGTCCTTGTACCCTGCCCTTATCCTTGTCTTACTCGGACCCCTTTGCTGCCGAGTGAGCACTGTGATGTGGCCGACTACCTTGTTGAGACCTGTCGCTTCCTTGTTTCCCGAGTTGCACCCACCCGTTGGACGCCGACTACCGAAGTAGTGAAGAATCAGTCTTCACCTAACCGCAGCATCGCTTGGACCAGTGGTCAGTCCGAAGCCCGGTCAGTGAGATTTCTCCAACCTGTCCTAGCCTTGACCTTAATGTCTCATCGCAGCTACAGTGCCTGCCAACTCCTCTGACCAGTTGGACTCCAAAGTCACCTCCTGTCATATCACTGTCAGTTCATCTTGACTTCCTTGCTCCACCCGTTGCCCAGCTCCACCGTGCCTCAACCTTGCACGTCGGCTATATATATGGCCAACCGTGCCCCCTTCTTCCTTTGTTGTGCAAACCGGCCAGCTCCAGCTCTGCTAAGTTTTCATCCTCTCAAGCTTTGGAGCTCTGTCGCCTGGTTCGCAAGCCTGGTTCAGCCGACTGCCCCCTTTTCTGCAGCCGACTACTTCTTGATCCTTTTTCTTGGTGTTTTACTTCTCCTGCTTATCAGTGTTTCTTTCTGCTTGTTCAGAACCTGAACCGGTGGACGATCCAGAAGCCGCCTTCGCCGAAGACGACCCCTCCTTGGAACAAGGCAAGCCTCTTTGATCATATTGTTTCCCATATATGCAAAACTATGTTGTTTGGAAAATATATGCATGCTTAGTTTACACCTTTTTAAACTGTTGGCCTCGGTTTTGCAAGCGCAACCGATGGACCTACCCAGTAGTAGCACTTATTTGGTAGGATGTTGTTATATTTCACCCTTGAAGAACCCCACAAATGGCACGCTAGCATCCTATCTGAGGATACGATGCCGAGTAGAATGGCTTAGCTCTGCAACGTTGTTTGTCGTTGGGAAAAACATTGGGTTTTACCAAACTGATTGAAAAACCCGGTACTCCGTGTATCGGCGTGTTTGTGAAACAAATAAAGTTGTGAAAATCTTGATATACAGAGACAGTGCCTGTGTGGCTTGGCTATGTATCATCATTAAGGACCGTTTCCTTTGGGAATTCCATCCGAGCATCTTACAGTGCGACCAGACAGGTATTATGGGATGCCCCTGGCCGAGTAAATAGTAGGTTTAGGGAAGTTCAGTGCCGACCACTGAATCCTGTGTGGATCTTTCGGCTGGCATTGGATGACTCTAGACTGGCTTTGGAAATGGCCTTGTCACGAATTTCTGGGTACAGGCCAGTACTCGGTGTAATTTTCGTGTCGGATGGGTAAAGCGCACACCCTCTGCAGAGTTTAGCAGAACTGTTCGAACAGCCGTGCCCACGGTTAAGGGCGATGCAAGGTGATTCCCATAGCGTAGTTTTGTTTGCCAGTGATTTGTGAAAGTGTTTGATGGAAAGGGAACCGTGACCAGAGTTTGCCGAGTGAGCAAACGGAAGGCCTGTGTGGCCAGAAACGGATCTGTGTGGTCCGGGGTGTTAAGCACCATAATCAAGTGAATGAAAAGTAAACAGGATGAAGATCATGCTCCCGGGTTGTAGCCAGGGCAGCAAAACTTAAGCCCCCGGGTTGTAGCCAGGGCGGCAGTTGTACAGATGTCTTCGGGTTGTAGCCAGAAGACGGATTGATCAAGCTCCCGGGTTGTAGCCAGGGCAGCAAGTTGATCAAATTGTGCTCCCGGGTTGTAGCCAAGGAAGCCACTTTAGCTAGCTGGTTGTAGCCAGCCTAGCGGGCATTTAGTGCCATGATCATGCTCCCGGGTTGTAGCCAGGGCAGCGATGATGAGCCCCCGGGTTGTAGCCAGGGCGGCCGACTAGCTAGCTGGTTGAAGCCAGTGTAGCGGGCATCAAGTGCCACAGCTGAGATTTGGTTGTAGCCGAGTCTCAGGGTCAACGAGTGGTTGTAGCTACTCGGGAGGTACAGGACCAGCAAATACGAAGTAAAAGATGATAAGAACATATATGATTATGCTTGATTCATTAAGTGGTGAGTTGTTGAAAAGCAACTTGCGGAATGGATAGAGGCGTGAGCCTCTGTCCGACAACAAAAGTTTAAGCTCACTAGTGTTTGCAAAGAAAAGAGTTTCTAAAGGCAATTTTCGCAAATAAACCTTTAGCCTTTCTGTCTGACCGACATGGCATCATTTCCGGCTTGCTGAGTACGAAAGTACTCACCTTGTTCATATATATGTATAGTAGGTTTTGGAGAAGAAGACGAAGATCCGACTGCTGCCGAGTTCCTCCAAGACCAGGCCGACTACGAAGACTTCTGAAGGTTTCGAGCCTAGTTCCCAACCGAGCCTGTGGAGTAGTTTTGTCCAGCTTCCGCCCTGTTCTGCTGTTTCGCTAGTTTACCTGTTGATTATTTTTGCCCATCCCGGGTCTGTCCTGGATGGATCTCCTTGTACGTATATGTAAGTACTCTGTTTATGTATTATTGTAACTCTGTTGTATCATTGTTGTGCGTACCCGACTACTGATCCTGGGATCGGGTGCCTTATGCACATGGTGGCCTTCCACCTAGTCGGGAGGCGCCACAACCTCCCTTGGTACGCCCAGCATGTCGGACGGTTTCCACGCAAAGATATCCTTGTTGGCTTGGAGGAAGGTGACGAACATGTCTTCCTATTTGGGGTCGAGTCCAGTCCCGACTAGGGCAGTCTTGGAGGGGTCGGAAGGGTCCAGGGGGATCTTCTTTGTGTCCGAGTCCGTTGAAATTCCCGACTTCGCTGCTTTCTTGGCCAGAACTGGATGTTGCTCGACTTCTGCTGTGACGGCTTGCCGGATGTTGTCGCGCCCGACTGCCGCCTCTTGTGATTGAGCCAATTCGCAACTCTCCTTGTCGTAGGTGAAGGCTTGCTTGACATCGCTGCGTAGGGAGAGGACTCCCGCTGGCCCTGGCATCTTGAGCACCATATATGTATAGTGCGGTACCGCCATGAATCTGGCGAGCACCGGTCGTCCGAGTATGGTGTGGTAGGCAATCTCGAAGTCGGCGACCTCGAAGCAAATGTTTTCTGTGCGGAAGTTATCCCGCGTGCCGAAGGTTACCGGCAAGGTAATCTGCCCGAGTGGTGTTGAAGAGAGGCCGGGAATTATCTCGTGGAAGGGCACCGTACTCGGCCACAGATTTGAACGAGGAATCTTCATCTCGTCCAGGGTCTTGGCGAATTGGATGTTGAGTGCGCTGCCTCCATCTATGAGCACCTTCTTCAACTTGATATTCTTGACAACCGGGTCCAGGACGAGTGGATAGCGTCCCGGGTGCGAGACCCGATCTGGGTGATCTGCGCGATTGAATGTAATGGCCATCTCTGACCAGTGCAGATACTGGGGGGTGTCCGCTGTAGAGACCGTGTTGACGTCGCGTGCAGATAGCTTCTGTTTTCGCTTGGACTCATACGCGAGCGGCCCTTCGAAGATGTGATTGAGCTCGGCCTGAGGATCTTGAAAATCGTCGGTCGGGCTTGAGTCTGGCTTGTCCTTGTCCTTGTCAGCGCCAGACGATGAAGCCTGCTCGGAGGCAAACTTCTTAAGCATGTAGCAGTCTTTGGCCGCGTGCTTGCCCTTGGGGTGGAAGGGGCATGGCTCGCTCATGACTTTCTGGTAGTCGTTATTCCGCTGGGGCCACGACCGAGTACGCTCCATGTTGCCCACCTCGTTGTCCGACTTCCGCTTGTGGCCGCCGGTCTTGTTTTGAGATGGCTCGTCAGCTTTCGCCTTTTGTTCTTTCTGTCAGGACTCCTTCTTCTCGTTGAGGGCCTCTGCGACCGCTTCAGCCGAGTCAGCGTACTTGTTTGCCATGTCGAAAAGAGCGTGGATAGATGATGGTGGCTTCCGAGTGAATTTCGCGATGAACGGGGCGTCCTTTACTCCCTTGCGGAAGGCGGCGATGACGGCCTCGTCTCTGATCATTGGGATCTTGTTGCGCTTCTCGGAGAATCTTTTGATAAAATCACGTAGAGACTCGTTCTTCTTCTAGTGTAGTTGATACAAATCGTGCTCAGAAGATGGCCTCTCGTAGGTTCCCTGAAAATTAGCGATGAACTACTCCCTGAGTTCTCCCCAGGAACCGATTGACCGCCTCGGGAGCCCTGTCAGCCATGTCCTCGCCGAGTCGGCTAGCGTGACTGGGAGGTAGTTAGCCATGGCTTTGTGGTCGCCCCCAGCAGCTAGAACTGCTAGGGTATATATGGTGAGCCACGACTCGGGATTTGTTTTGTCATCATACTTTTCAATTCCTGTGGGCTTAAAGCCAGTCGGCCAGTCGACGTCCTGTAGCTCCTGGGTGAAAGCTGGAATGCCTTCGTCTTCGTGAGGGCTCGGGCTTCGACCACGGCGGTTAAACCGCTCGTGATGGAGACCAAAGCTCTCGTTTTCGTCCTCCAGTCAGCGGCACTCGTCTTCGTGTTGTTCGTGGCGCCGGGAGTTGATGGTGTGGCGGAGGTCGTGTTGTAGGCGTTCTCGGAGATCTTGGTTGGGCCGGCGGTCATACTGGTGACGCCGCCGGTTGTCATCGTTGGTATTGCCGAGTGACGTTTGCCTAGACTCCTCGCATGGCCGACTTGAGCCGGCCGCCCGGCGCCGTGTTGATGTAGATGAACCCGCTGCTGGAGATCCCGACCGGTTAGTCGGTACTATGGTATCACCTGACTGCTGTTGTTGTTGTTGGCAGGCAGCAGCCATAATCATCGCCTTGATCTTGGCGATAGTTGGGGTGGCCTGGTGTTCAGGCCCGAGCTAGAGCGTGTCCAGCAAGGTTGCAGCGGCCACGACATTCTGTTGTGGCGTGATGAAGACGTCGTGATCGCCGACTTTAGTCTGGAGAATCTACTGTTGAGCTGCTCGCCCAGCCTTGCGTAGCCCGTCATTGCGAGCCTCGCGATCAGCCTCCTCCTGTTGTCGAAGTCGGCGCGCCTCCTCCTGTTGCTCCTCTTGTAGTCGGTGCACCTCGGGTGGTGGTGTTGAAGCCATGAAGATCTCACGGGGGAGGAGGAAACTCGCCAGACTGGAGTCCAAACTAGCGTTTGAACCGTTATCCGACTTGGAGTCGGACTCCGAGTAGTTTATCAGAGTAAGAACGACTCCGACCTCTCTAGATCCAATCTGAAACGGCGCTTGGCCGTATCCAAACTGAATCGCAGGAGATCGGGTCTGCTGCGCGGGATGTAGATCCGCAACGTTATCGAATCCGTGTGGGAAGTTGACGATCTCTCCCGTTCTTGGCGCAACCCAGGCTAGCTCAAGGCCTAGCTCAAGTCAGACGCCGAGGAAGAGAGTTGTCCCAATGCTCGGTGAAGTGAAGGACTGCCGCAGTAGATCGTTGAAAGAGATTGCGGCGTCCTGTGGGCTGATTGGCGCAACGTCGGCTAGCTCCTCGGCCGGTTGGATTGGATCTACTTCGGCCAAGGTAAGGTTGCCGATCTGATCGGCAATGAAATCGAGGCTTTTGAAAGAAATTATGTCTCCAGGGGAGAACTTGTCGCCGTCGATTCTGGTTGCTGGATCCATCGAGCTTGTAGATGTGAAACTTGCCGGAGCCCCCTACCTAGCGCGCCAACTGTCAATGTTTTACACCAGCAATAGAACTATAGGGCTACTTAGCAAGGGAAAACTCAGTGGATTGCAGAGAAACGCAAAGAGATTTTATATTGGTTTAGGCCCTCGATGTGAGGTAATACTCTACGTCCAGTTGTGGTGTTATTCCTCTGAGGGGTTATATCGATCAATGATCTTCTATGTTGTTCTCTGCCCTCAAGGGGCGCCCTGCCTCCCCTTATATACTGGGGGGCCAGGGTACAGGATAGGAATCCCAACCGGATACAGCCAAGGGATTTTCTTCTTAGAGATAGATCTTACCCGGCTAAGACTGTACATTCCTTATTATACAAGGCAAAGCCTACCGGGTGCTACTATATCTCTAACTAAAAGACTTGGCCCATCCTCTATCCGAGTGGCCCATATGCTTGTGATGAGATACCCGAGGCCCATGGCCTCCACACTTGGAAATCTCTATGTCTTCCAACTGGGAACGGCAGCCTAGATATCAAAGACATTGATCTCTTTGGTCGAGCCCTTAGGCTAAAATGGCACATGCTGAGAAGAACACAATAGGACGAGCCATGGACAACGCCAAATCTGGCACCGGATGAGGGGCTGGAACGTCTGTTCTTCATGGTGACGAAATTCTAGGTTGTAAATGGCTCAAGCATGGACTTCTGGCAAGCAAATTGGTTACCGTTTGACCCAATAGAGAGAGAGAGATGCCAGCTTTGTTCAGCTTCGCCACCTCAAACAGACTGACAGTATGCCAAGGGCTCCAAGACTCAAGGTGGATTCGAAGCATACAGGGTGCGCTACCTCAGGCTGTGGGAGGTGATCCAAGAAGTCTAGTTACATGCAGGAGGGGTAGACACCTTGCAATGGAAGCTCGAGGCTGATGGCTTGTTCTCGATTAGCTCGGCCTACCGGATGTTCTTTATAGGCAAAGAGACATCAAGCTAGGGAACATTACTATGGAAGACGAAGGCACCATCCAAGATTAAATTCTTCGTGTGGCTTGCACTAAAAGGGAGGTGTCTAACTACTGACAACCTAGTGAAGAGGGGTTGGCCACATCAAGACAATTGTGTGTTGTGCGATGCCGTGGGTGAAGATTGATGCCATTTATTCATGGAATGCCCCTTCACGAACAGAGTGTGGACGCTGCTGAGAACTTGGATCAATGTCTCCTTTCAACTTCCCAGGGAGCTGGGGCTACAGCTAGGTGACTAGTGGCTGGCTGCACATTTGGCTTTTCAGCCGAGTTTTCGAATGGCCTTTGACTCGTTTTTCTTGCTGACATGTTAGTTCATCTGGCTAGAAAAAAAATGCAATAACTTTCAATCAAAGATGGCTTTTTAGCCGAGTTTTCGAAGGGCATTTGACTCGTTTTTCTTGCTGACATGTTGGTTCATCTGGCTAGAATGAAATGCAAGAACTTTCAAAGATTGAGGACAGCCGTCCAGCTGGCTACATATATCAAAGACAAGATTGCAAGCTAGAGAGAAGCCGGTTTTTCATTTCGGTAGATGAGTAGCTGCTTTTTTTCTGTTCTCTTAGAGCCCTTGGCTGATGTCTGAGATGTTCTTCGACAGCCTCCTGTCGTTGTCAACCCCTTTTACACTTTCTTTTTTCCGATATATCTTAATAAAATTCGGTTAGCCTTGTCTTCGGCCAACCAGGCCAAATTAATTATTGTGTGCTCTGACTGAAGAATTTCAACTGTTGCGTCATAGTAAGAAATCAAGGCTTTCTTGAAAAATTGCTTCTGATCAGCTGCTATGCTAAGGCTCAGAAAGAACTGCTGTAGATAGAACAAATGTCGTCAGCAGTCACAACTCACAGGTAGATAGCACTGTACAGTTGTTTCAGGACAAAGCCAGTCACTGAAAAGATCTAACTGCAGGTAACATAATGAATCTAAGAAAGGGCAAACATGTCGCTTTCTTATATGATCAGCTAGTACATGATGATGAAACTTAAATTGGCTGACCTCATCATAAACTTCTTGCCCATGTCCTTGCAATCCAAGGAAAATTTTTCCTTGACGAGCAAAACTAGCAAGGAGAGACAAATTTGTCTGAGTTGTTTCACGGTCCCTCAAATGCTCCAACGCCGTTAGTTCCTTTATGATGTTTGTAAAAGTACTAGCATCTTCAACAATTCCAGCAAAATACAATTCAATAAGAAGTTTTAATGTGCTTCTCTTCTTCATGGCTCTCGAGTTCTTATCTGAATCCAAATCGTCTCCAGATTTCTCAGGAAAGAAAACTCTCACTAGTCCTTGAATAAGGCAAGGAGAGAAGTCCTTGTATCTTTGATGAAGCAACGAGCAAATCTACATGGTACAAGCTGATTGAAATGAAGTATAAAAATTGATACATAGTTCATAACGATTAACGAACATGCTTGTGAACAATTGTAGAATATGCAACATGCTTCTGAACAACTGTAGAATATGCATTAATGTCAACATGCTTAGTTCTGTCAACCTTGATAGGAAATAAACAACTCACTTATAAACAGCAAAGAAAGCTTATAGGCTATAGCTATAGTTAAAATATGGTGAGCAAGACTGCAAAACAGATTAAGCATAAACTTTAAAACAGATTAGTAGTATCTACTAAGTTCTGCTGCTACCACTATACCTGAACTGCAGCTTGTATATCAGCTGAACGAAATTTGGCCTCGCAAATGTAAGAAACTGCTTCACTGGCAAATTTGCTTAAGTTCACTCTTTTCAATTCCTCCATTAAGATGCCCTTTTGTTCATCATTTATCATTTTGAGCTTCTTGATAACTGCTGTATTACGCTTAATATTGGAATCAAGAGTCCTCAGGTAATTTGCATATGAAATAAGTGATTGCCCATGTAACTAACTTATAATTCATGTAATGTCAAAATTAACAAGTTTCTGTTCAATATTGAACTCCACAAAACATGAACAATCATCCATTATACAAAAGAATGGGTACTGAAAATAGAAAAGGAAATAAACAAATAAGCATAGTGAACAACTGAACATAGTTCCACTTGGCAAACACATTAGGCTTCTTGCATAACCACAGGGAACTATAAGTTCTTATTATAAGCAATGGCAACAATTGATCTTCCGAGACAAAAGAAAGTATCCTATAAGGATGCCAGTTGCCAAAAGAACATAAAAGAAATTTGAAGAAAGCATGGCAAGTAATGCTGTACTGGAGTAGCTTCAGAATGAGTGGGTTAGTCTCCAGAACTTCAAATTTTCAGGCTCATATAAAAAAACTAGAAATGTACATATCTACCATCAGCCGGTCTCCATAACAGTCCAGTTTCCCTTTTCAGGAAACCAGCTCACTACCTACATGTGTTCATGGGTACGCATCATTGAGTAGCACATCAAATAATTGTGTTACTAGCTTAGGCCGAGGAAGATTCCAGTAGAGCAAGCTAGAACTGAAAACGCTTGCAGATCCAACCTGGCTTTTGAAGCCCTTGTACATTAAATGTTGCCAAACAAAATTTATTTAACCCTAGACTGGCGGATAAAGTGGCACTAGAAAATAAGAGACAGGGCAAGCGGGTCATGCCATCTAAACCTGCAACAGATAATGGTGTAGCAAATCGCACTGGTACAGTCTCAAACCAGAACTTGTATGTTTTGCTGGCTATTTTAGAAACAAGTGTGCATTGACAAAACTTTACGTGCACACAGTAGGAACCAACTTCTCTACCAAACAAGTTGTACTAATAGAAACATCTTTGGACTTCAATTACAATTTTAAGTGATATGCGTACAGCAACACAAATTGCTATATCAGTATCAATTATTAATCCCGCACACCCATCTAGACTAAATGAATACTGTAAGTTATGTTAAAAACCATAGTAACTGAAACAAAAATGGAATTACCAGGCCTTTCAGGGTTCAAGTTACTCTGACGGAGAGCGGTATTTTCATCAATTAAGATTCTTGTATTCTTCAAGACGGGTCTCCTGCAGACAATCAATATTTAGGATAAACTGAACATTTTAAAATTAAGTACATCGATATGAAGGCTGCAACATATAATATCACTCATAAGGAAGTAAACGGGTATGCAATTCAATTTGTAGGTGTATATTGCCAAAAGCCCCAAACAGATTTTTCCTTTTTCTTGATTTTGCATGCACTCAGTGGGATGTGCACATGGGCCACAACCAGAACAACGGCAGTAAATCCATGTATAGGCAGCAGCATTAATTTAGGGATTAGGATAATTAGTTTTCGTATTAGCTGCCTAAACTGTTTCTATTTTTTTGCTCTAGCATGCTAGCATGGTAGCACCTCTATACAAGGAGGCTTATTGTAATTTATTAATTTGTAACCGATATAAGCAAGCAACTAAGCAACAAGAAATAAAGTCTTTGTCTCACAAATAAAATCTCCACCATTTATCTCTTTGTATTCTAGAATCAATTTTCTTCAAGCTATCACCACTAGGCAGTATTAACCCAGTAATGATACAAGGATCATTACACCTAGCCTGCGATCACAAGGCATTTGTGGCAACTATCTCATGAGCATAAAGTAGCAATAGGAGAGATTTTACACCAAATATTCCAGCTAACTAACCGCCGACCTTTGTACCCTACGAAGGACACATGTGGCTCAGTGCTTTATCGTATTGTTGGGGATCACACTTAGCTGTGAGAAGTATGGACGGCACCCTTTTCTTTGGCTCCAAGCTTGCAACCGTAGGCAAGGTAATTTGGATCTCTCTGTGCCAGTTAAGCAAGGATTTTCGGAACATCATCGCCTAGTTTGACTTTTCAAAGTTAGTTGTTCTGGGTTCCATATAACAACTCTTGTGGAGCAACATTCCCTCTGTCCCTCCCTCTCCCCCTCTCTTGTGTACAGAAACTCTATGAATAAGACCTGCCTATGATCTAAATATCTAATGTACCCATGACCACATTAATCCAAGTCTTCAAGGAAGAATTTAGAAATTTCAAAACAAAATTTCTAAAAGAGCTCTAGAGAATCAACACAAGAAATATTTACACGGTTTTCATATAAATTGTTTTCATCCATCCTGGCGTATTTTGAGATAATAGGTTCTTCATGTGTTTATTGCAAAGCTTGCACTTTACTGGTAATGTATTGCTGCTTCACCAAGACTCTAATAACAGCATGGATGTCAGTACAAAATGTGAAGACTGAACAGGAAAAGAAAATGGGATGAGATGAATTGCTGGATATATAGCTTAGAATACAGGTTGACTCTAACTTGCAGCTCCATTTGAGGCTGCAGTAATCACAACCATAACCACAAAACTACATTTTTCCATATTTGAGCATAACACAGGTCCAATTTCAGTTTTGAATTAAGAACCATCAGTCCATCAATGTGAAAATTTCAGGGGAAAACTTTCCTTGCACGTTTATGATCAAGTGATCATCAAGAACAGATATAATGAAGGAAGTAACAAGGCGCTTACCAAATTTCGGCAGGATAAATAATTGCAACATTAGTAAAAGCAAAGGAAGAAAGTTATCACAGATTCGGAAGTCAAAACTTCTAATGCTATATTGTAACTTCATCATCCTTTTTGCTATGGTGTGCCTCTTCATCTTGCTTTTCACCTCGCGGTTCTCATTTTCCTTGTGCCCCATTTCATTCCACCAGCCAAATGTGGACAATGATGCAACTGCCAACATAATAAGCGCAATAATACCCCATAATTTTGCTGAAATTTTCTCGTCGGGCATATTAACAAAGACTTCCTCTAAAATGCACATCTATGAGAACCCAACCTCTCTAGATTAGAACAAGCAGAAGCACTAGAGAACTAGTAACTCATCAAAGTTTGAACCCTCGAAATAATATGGCACATATTATCTGCTACTCTGCTATGGACCAATCCACAGGAACCGGAATGAATGAACTAGTGCACAATAGCCGAAACTTAGGCTCAAACCACTGCCACTTCACCCAATTGAAACACACAGAGATAGGCGGTGAATCACTATGTGCCTACATTGATTCAACACAGTGAACACAACCACGAGCAAACAGCGGATCTAAACAAACGGACGGCTTAATCCACACCACTGCAACCAAAAATTCCAGGAACCTCATCGAAAAAAAAAACATAACATCACAGGCAGCGAGGGGAAGCTCTCGAACCGAACGAACAGACGACCGACCGCGCCGAAACCGGCACCATTCCGGAGCTTCAACCATTTATCCCGAGAGAATGTGGGAGGAGGGCGCGTACCTTTAATGGCGGCGGTTCCCGGCGACAAGCACGGCCCGGCGACGGCCAGGTCGGTGCCGCACGGGGAGGGTTCGGAGAAAGGGAGGGGAGGAGTTTGCGAGAGCACGAGTACAACGGGACAAGTCACGAGTCTGAAATAGGCCTTGGTGGGCTTACGGGACACTTAAACTCCCCAGATGTTTGGGCATACTGAGCCCACTTAACCAGATATTGTTCACTCTCGGCCCAAGGTAAGATTGTGGGATGGATGGCTGTATTTATTCATGTGTGATTAATGTAAAGTTTTCGTAAGATTGTTTTAAGTATAGAGTTTTTAGATAATTTGCCGGTGCTTTCAGCCCCAGCAATTTGGGAATTTTCTTCAGATTGCTGATGTGCATGTATAGTGATGAAAGCACACCACTGAATTTCTTAACACCATTTCATCCCTTTCAGTGTGGCCATTGGCCCTGATCTCCTCATCTTGTTACTTGTATATTATTTCCGCTGCTCTTACCTGATCTTGTTACTGTCTTGAAAGTTTGATGCAAAAGTCTTATATATATTACAGTTTCTCCATGCTAACATCAGGAGCACGAAGTATGTGGACTTTGGTTTGGAATTAAGTATACCATTAGTTAGGCAATTATTGTTGGACGTTGGTCCCTGGATAGTAGTACATACAAGGCAGAATTCGACCAGTGACCTAACAAGATCTGAGATCCATAATATTTAGAAGTATATGGTGCCATCAATACGCAAGCATGCAATCTAGTACAAGATCCGCGGAGAAAAATGCAGTGTCCACTGATCAGTGGCATTGTCACTTTGATTTTACAGTGTACTTCAGAAAAGTGCGTTGCATCTAAAGTTGACCACGATAGATCAGCGATCTTACCAGAATGTTACTAGTTCATGAATCAAAACTTCCCACTTTCGTCCTTCATATTGTTCCTGATACTTGTATATTCACACTCCAGAACTGACAGTGTTTGTTAGCAGTTTGTACATTTTCACCTGAAAATCTGAAATTGTGATAACTTCATAAGTGCAATAATCAACAGCGTGATTAAAGTGGGGAAGAAAAGAGCCAGAGGGAGATCTATGAAGCAGAATATAGTTGAACCGTGCAGGAATGACATAAGCTATTAAGCTCCAATAGCAGTCAAAGTACACATGACAATTTGGAAATGCGGCGAGGTTCAGCCAGGGTTTCAAGTCCGGTTACCGCCGTAACGGTAAGGACCGGTTACCCTACTAAGTAAAAAAAAGTTAAACAAAAATTTGTATTTTTAATTAGACTTTATCTCTGTTTTTCATGGTTTACTGCGCTAGCCGAGCTTACTGCCTTTCACGGTTTTCGATAAGCAAACTTACTGTCGGGTGTGGTAACTAGTAAACCCTCTCCAAATGGGCAACGGAAACCCTGGATTCAACTAGTCAATGCACAAGCACAACCATACAAAGTTAATTTGTATACGGATGCGGCTGTCCTAGGTGATTAGGCCAGTCTGGAGTAACGGTGGTAATGGGCCACACCTCACGAGCCCTTTCACAATCTAACTCAGCGCGTATTTTTTTTTAGCTCAAAAACATATACAAAATAATTCAGTCCAATCCTTTTGGCCCTAACTCAGCCCTTATTTGTAGGCTAAAAGTTTTTAGTCCTATTACCGGGCCTAGTCTAGAGCTATACAATTGCAATATAATCAGAACGCTCTTGTTGTCTGATGTGTTACCAGATCAGATGAATTAATTAATATTCATAGGAAAAGTCCATACGTACAAAAAATTTTCTTACACAACTCTTACTAACTCTGATGTGGCACATTATGAGTAGATCTAGATTTTCTGTAACCCCATCTACTTAAAATCAAACGGTTGACAGCTTTGTTTGTAACAGTTTTGTAAAAAAATATTTAGTACATGTAGCAATGCTCATGTTTATATATTCTGTGTGCAGTTTCTTCTTGGCAAGGCAATCTGACTATCTGAGCATATTCTCTGAATATTGCTGTCAAGTAAGATTTCAACATTGGCACTAGCATGACAAAACCAGAAAGGATCATGTTCTTCAACTACCATCTGATTGATGGAGAGGGACCATATTTCAGCTAGCAGTCAGTGACGTCGGCGATATGAGATCAAAATAACGAAGCTGTCCAGCACATCAGGGATATCGGTCATGGTTATCAGCTGGCTTCCGATCGATCGATCGATCGTTTGAGCCAGCACAGCATGAGCTTGAGAGCCATGGCATCCGGCGAGAGCCCTTAGGAATGAGATGGACGGGCCAATGCGATTGCACGAACATGCATGGGCTCTAGTCTCCAAGGCTTAATGCGTACAGGCGCAAGGCTCCACGGCTGTACCAACTCATGGGTCCAAAGCTAGGACAGATGCTCCCGATCTCTGCGCAGAGATTGCAAGCGCCGCATGGAGTGGTATGGATCGAATCCTACGGCTGTCCAATGTGCATAGGCAGACGGCAGATACATGATCTGACGTATGGACCATCGCTCGTGTCACGGCACAGGAAGAAATCGGCAGAGAGATAGCCGATGGGCTTGTTAACCTTTTGTGGGGAGCAATTAGCCTTGAGTTAAAAAATAGTTGTAATCGGTAGAGATAACAAAGTACGTGAAAAGTTAGATAGGAGATCGTTGTGCTTATTTAAGATGAAAAAGTAGCTATATTTGAAACAAAATTTAGAAGTAGCTATAGAAGGAGGTAGTACATATACTATATACTATATGAGTTTCTTAGAAATTGTAAAATCAATGGTAAAAAATAGTTTGACTTAGAATAAATTAAAATAACAAATAATTTGAGATATAGTAAGTATTTATTCTCGTGTTAACGAAAGAAATATTAAATAAATATGGCGATCCATAGAATAGAATTATGACAATGTTTGGTTAAAAACAATCTATATGGGCTACAACCGATTAACTATTACTAATTGGACACTCAGTGAGGTCTTATGTTAACTTATGACTATTGATTAGTTGGGTCATATCATCGTGGCCATCGATTATATTGAGAATCCGTGGTAAATAAAACATGCCATAAGATGCATCATGGACTCTTTGATTTAGTTTCCCAAAATTGAAATTAATAAATATAAAGTTGAACCCATTTTTGACTCTTAAATTAGCACTATTTTCATTTAATAATGAAATTTGAAATTAATAATTAGTGAGTTAGAGTTGATATAGACTCTTCCTTCTTTTAATCTAGTTTGCTATAATTCGGAAAATAACCAATGTATAATTAACTTTTAATATCTAAAAATATACGGGTTGATGGTATTTATCAATTATGAGCTCAATTCAATTACTTTTTAATTAGATAGAAGATGCATACTGTTAGAGACAAGTAGCAACCCCTTCGGGCAGTCCCTCCTTCGGAAGATTCAAGACCGAAGATACCTAACGGAGCCCTTCGGCGGCCTAAGATTGTAGGCATGAAGGCGAAGGGCCTAACTCGAAGAGGCAAGGCGCAGCACACTTAGCGAAGACGAAGGGCTCTAGGACAGGGCGCTGAGGCCGCTGGCGAAAGATCCAGGAGGACTGAAGAGATGTCCCTGCGGGCAGAACCCCGTGGTGCCCGTCTCGACTAAGGAGCAAGATGGCCAAAGAGGCCAAAAGGCCCATCGGGTGCCCGGCCCACGTAGTGGCCCCATGGCTTGCGTGACGGCCCAACAGCCCGTCAGGAACCTGCAGACAGGAAAAGACGAGAATACCCCTATAACTGCCCTTATAAAGGGGTTATGATGTAATACCACCTGTAAATGAAACCCTAGAGCATGTAATTGTACCCCTGGGCCTATAAATAGGTACCTAGGGCACTGTAATGGCAAGGTTTTTAAGATTAATACAAAAGATTTACTACTACAGTCCACTCTCAATTTCCACTGTTGTTCTTCGACAACAGTTGGCGCCATCCGTAAGGAACCCTCCCCAAGTGAGAAGCCAAAGACAAGATGCCTCCGAAGAGGAAGTCGACGAAGATATAAACAGCCCCACGCCACTACGGAGATGGAGAGATCAATCAACCCGAAGACCCTCAGGTTGAAGCGTAGGAGGAGCAAGCCGAAGAGGGAGCGCCTTCGGTTCAGGCGACTGCACCAAGTGGGAGCGAGTACGCTGTGGCGGTGCCGAGGGCGGAGTACAAGGCCATGAAGAAAAGTGTCCAAAGGCTACAAGACATGCTTCACCAGATGCAGGAACAACAACGGCAACTGCAGGCACAGTCCTAAACCTTCGGACTCCCCCAAGCTCTGGCCTCATCTTCTCAAGTGTTCGGACTGAAAGTGCATCTAGCCCCTAAGTGGGTTTTGGTGGATTAATGACAAAGCGGTTAAGGGACTAATGAGTTTATCGAGAATTGTGCAGAGATTAGTCCCAGGTTGCTTGGTGTGGTGCATGGAGACCCCCACAAAAACATGACGCAAAGTAGTAAAGCGACTCAGAGTTTATTTTAAATTCTTTTGAATTTTCTTTTGAGTCGTAAGAAAGTCGTATTATCAAGAGGGGTTGTAAACAGTGTTCCAAGACCATTGAAGTGCTTAAGATCCAAATAGCTGAGAGTCCATCACTTTAGCACAACACATACATTTGGGTTGGGCTAGTTTCAGTGTCAGGGTCGGAGGTTCCTACCCCTAGAGTCGGAGGCTCCGACCAACCTTCTCGGCCAGAGACTAAGTGTTGGCCGGAGGTTTCTACCCCTGGGGTCGGAACCTCCTGGCCAAAATCTATGAGTAATAGCTAAGTGATGTATGCCAATGCCTATAAAGCGCAAACCTTGTTTCTAGCCCTTGCTTGGCCATTCCACTTCTATTCCACTGTCTCCTAGCTTCTTCTAAGGTCTTTTAAGCTCTCCCAACTCGTTCTAGTTCCACCTTTGTGGTTCTTGTGAGGATCTAGTGGGGAATTGAGTGAGTTTTGTTGAGAAAAGGCTAGGAGGATCTTATGCACTTGAGAAGGACGCGGATCAGCTGCTTGGAGCTTATTTCTCTTGGAGGGAAACCTCCTAAACGGTTAGGCGTCGCCCGTGAGCTTCCTCGAGTTGTGGATTGTCCCGAGAAGAGTTTGTGAAGGTTAACCTCGCCTCCGCAAGGAAAAGAGGTAAATTTTAGTGGATACCAAGCTGATCTTTGTGGTCGCTTGGTGAGGCAAGGGGTCGATCGAAACCCAGCTCTTTGGAGCTCCTTAACGGAGACATAGGATCTTTGTGATCCGAACTTTGAGAAATTTTTTTTTGTGTCTCTCTTGTGCTTGCACATTATTGCTTTATTGTCTCTATACTTGCCTGCATCCATCTCCTACCCTATTATTTGCACTACACTTGATCTCTGTCAATTTATCTATTTTTGAAGTGTCTTGGTAGAGTTAGAACTCAAGGGTCAGAACCTCCGGTATTCTAGGCCGGAACCTCTAGCCAGCCCTCTCGGCTAGAGAGAGAGCCGATCGAAGCTTCGTACCCCTAGGGTCGGAGGTTCCTACTAGAATTTTACCGCTGTATTTTGAGAATTTTCAGGAACGCCTATTCACCCCGCCTCTAGGCGACATCAACGGGCTTTCACCGAGCGCCACCTCCGCCCGTTTCAGCCCCTCAAGCCTTCGTTCTCCTTCTACCATCGTCGGTCGCGCCCGGCTTCGTCTGGCCTCAAGCATTCCTCGTGATGGCACCGCGGCCAACGGCTCTAGTAGCAGCACCTTCGCCACCTCCAAGTTTGGTGCCACCTCCGTCAGCGCAGCAGCCTCCCCAACCTTCTTTGGCAGCTGGGTTGACACCATCTCTCCAGGCACAGTTGCAAGCTCTCCTTCAACAGCTGGGCGCCAGGGGGCAAGGCATTCTTTCTTCGCCACCGCCCGTCGAAGTCACCCCTGCTCTAGGGGGATGGGCAGCCCCGCTGTCATGCATCATCACCCGGCCCAGCTGACGCAAGTTTCGCGTATTTTTGGGGTCCCTTACCCTGCGTTGCTCCTTCGCCTCCGCCTTCGTTGCA
Source organism: Oryza meyeriana var. granulata (assembly GCA_003991445.1). Taxonomy (NCBI): domain Eukaryota; kingdom Viridiplantae; phylum Streptophyta; class Magnoliopsida; order Poales; family Poaceae; genus Oryza; species Oryza meyeriana. The sequence continues at coordinate 214,366 of RYFJ01000273.1, read as the reverse complement.
TGCCGCGCCGGTGAACGACAAGAAGTCGCCGCTGAGCTGGGGGCTTCAAAGCCACCTGATCCCACCTCAATTCAAGAACCCTTCAATCGTCAAGTACGTGAGTGACTCGGACCCTAGCGAATTCCTCTTCGTCTACGAGTCCGCGATCGAAGTGGCCCGCGGTGACGAAAACACCAAGGCGAAAGTCATACACCTCGCGTTGGATGGCTACATGCGGTCATGGTACTTTAACCTGCCCCCAAATAGCATATACTCTTGGGAGTAGCTACACGACGTCTTTGTCACCAACTTCCGAGGTACTTACTAGGAGCCGAAGACCCAACAAAGGCTCTTCAGTATCAAGCAAAAGCCAGGGGAATCCAGCCGTGAGTACATCCGGAGATTTTTGTAAGCAAGATGCCAAGTGCAAGATATCACCGAAACATCGGTCATCAACGCCGCCTCTGCCGGTCTCCTTACAGGCCCCCTCACCTAGAAGATAACAAGAAAAGAGCCAAAAACGGTGGATGAGTTGTTTTGCATCATCTATGGCTACACAAGGGGCGAAGAGGACACCAAAAGGAGGAATGAGATCCAAGCCAAACTCAACTAGGAAGGTGTACAAGGCTCTGCAGGCGCGGCGCAGCCCAGACCGACGTCTTCGCAACGCCCGTAGTCGGCCTGGAAGAAGTTCCAAGATGAAAAGTGATGACTGTCGAAGAGTTGAATACCCTTAGGCAAAACTTCAATAACTCACAAGGTGGATCAGCGAAAAAGAAGCCGAAGAGGGAGAAGGACAAGTTTTGTGCCTTCCACAGCAAAGCTTCGCACACCACCGAGCAGTATAGAAACATCTAGCATTCGGGGTGCGCTAGTCGAGGGGACCAGGGGCCTCCTCAACAAGTGATCCCCCCAGGGGAAGCTACAGACCAGTCCGAAGAGAATAGGCTACTTCAGATAGAAGCATCTCAGGACGGGTAGCGGAGGGTGATCACCACGATCACCGGGGGCTCCTCGCAATGCTTAGAGTTGAAAAGACAGAAGAAAGCACATGAGAGGGCGATTACCACATTGCTACAACGCCCCAGACCAAGCCGCCCCCTTTCGCCTCAACATCAATCACCTTTGGCCCGGAGGATGCCGAAGGCATTTTCTTCCACATCAAGACCCCATTGTCATCTCCGCCGGCATCGCCGGGTGCGAAATGTGTCGTATCCTGGTCGACGGAGGGAGCTCGGCAGACATCATCTTCGCCGACGCTTTCCGGCAAATGGGAATTCCAGAAGCCGCACTTGCCCTGGCCGCAATCCCGCTGCAAGGCTTCGGTGGTAGTTCAGTTCGTGCGCTGGGACAAGTGCAGCTCCCTGTATCATTCAGCGAAGGCGGTAACGTCCGGACTGAACAGATAATCTTCAATATCGTGGACAGCCCATACCAGTACAAAGCCATCCTTGGCCGCTCCACGCTCAACAAGTTCGAAGCCGTGGCGCATCACAACTACCTACGGCTAAAGATGCTAAGGCCGAATAGTGTGATCATGGTTCACGGCAACCAGCCGTCGACAAGGGTTGCCGGACAAGCAGCAAAGAACGTGTGCGAGATACACAACGTCCAGGACGATCGGCAAGGAGCAACGAGGGGCTACGGCTTGCACAAGCCCTCACCCTAGGGCGAAGTCAGGAAGATCCCAATTGATCCTGCCAACCCGTCGAAAGTCGTTTCCATCAGTGGAGACGTCGACGAAGTGATAGCAGCCAATATGCTGGAAATCATCAAACTGAACCTGGACGTCTTCGCCTAGGGCCCAAATGATTTATCGGGCGTAAGCTGAAGCCTTATCGAGCACCACCTTGCTGTCAAGCTTGCCGTCAAGCCAAGGAAGCAAAAACTGTGCAAGTTGTTGATCGAACGTCAGGAGGCGGCGAAGGCGGAAGTCAGCAAGTTGATCCAGGCCCGCGTCATCCACGAGGTGGAGCACCCGAAGTGGCTGGCAAACCCGGTGTTGGTCAAGAAGTCGAATGGCAAGTGGAAGATGTGTTTCGACTTCACAGATCCAAACCAGGCATGCCCTAAGGACGATTTTCCACTCCCGCGTATCGACCAGCTGGTCAATTCTACTGCCGGCTACAAGTTGATGACCTTCTTGGATGCCTACTCGGGCTAACACCAAGTTTTCATGGCCGAAGAGGACCAGGAGAAGACCTCTTTCATCACCCCCTTCAGCACATACTACTACATCCATATGCCCTACGGCCTGAAGAACGTCGGAGCCACCTTCGCCCATTTGGTGTACAAGGTGTTGGAGGCACAAATCGACAAGAACATCGAGGCGTACGTCGACGACATAGTCATCAAAAGCAGGAAAGCAATTAACCATGTCGCCGACCTACAAGAAACCTTCGACAACCTACACAAAGTGAAGGTCAAACTAAACCCAGAGAAGTGCGCCTTCAGTGTTCGCGCCAGCAAGTTGCTTTGATTCCTGGTGTCCGAGAAGGGCATCGAGGCGAACCCCGAAAAAATCGAAGCCATCCAGCAGATGCAGCTGCCCAAGAACGCTCGAGAAGTGCAGAGGTTGACAGGCCGCATCGCAGCCCTCAGCCGTTTCATGGCGAAGTCAGTATAGAAGGCATTGCCATTTTTCAAGACTCTTCAAGGGGCCAACAAGTTCGAATGGTCGGCCGAATGCCAGGGAGCGTTCGAGTCCCTCAAGGCGTACCTCCAGGAGGTACCAAGGCTCACTAGCCCGAAGGCAGGGGCCGAACTGCTGGTGTACCTTGCGGCCTCGCCGGTGGCGGTGAGCGCGGCCCTAGTGCATGAAGGCGAAGGCGGACAAACACCTGTATACTTCGTCTCTGAAGCACTGCAACCGGCGAAGCTCAGATACTTGGAGATCGAGAAATTGTCCTACGCCCTCATCATGGCCTCCCGAAAGCTCCGGCATTACTTCCAAGCGCACAAAATCACAGTGCCGTCGCAATACCCCATCGAAGAGGAGCTCCGAAACAAGGAAGCCACAGGCCGCCTAGGCAAGTGGGCTGCGGAGTTGGCTCCCTTCGACCTACATCACATGACCCGAACAACGATCAAGTCACAGATTGTAACACCCCCGCCCTGACACCACCTACAGTGACACCAGAGTGAGAGCGCCATAGGAGATTGGCGTGAACCAACTCCCACGGAACCGCGTTGCCCGTACCAGTCTCAAGAAACCTTGCAGTACCCACGGTCAACCGAGATGTACCATAGCAACTAAATAACATATTTATATATTATACCTTTATAAGTTGCAACTTTGGGCAAGCCCTGAGCAGCAGCCTTCAAATAGAACAGCAGCAGCGGAATGACAGCGCAGCGAGAACCCAATCCACAAGCAATGGCTTGGGATTAGGAAAGAAACCATAATCTTCACTTCAACTTCACTCTTCCTGAAGGAGGGAAAAAGATAATGGATTGAGTACATACGTATTCAGCAAGTCACGGGAACTGTGAGTTATGCAGGCCATTAAGGAAGGCTGGGGTTTATTTTGAAAACATTTTATTTTAAAACATTTTCCAAAACCCTAGGTGTGGGTTGATCTAGTTGTAACTGGAAAGAGACTCTCGCCTCGATCCTGTCCGCGAATTGCTTTGCAACAACTCAAGCGGATGAACAAATTTTAATTGTTTAAAGTCTAGCCCAGTTTATTCCTTTACCGACTATCGGACAATGACAGCGGTTCAGTGGGTCTGCCTTCAGGCAGCTTTCCACCGTATTCTCATCTATTACTTTATTTTCACTTCCGTCCTCTCCAGGACGTGATATTATTTTTCCTCTATTATTTTCCTTTCACTTCCGTCCTCTCCAGGACCTTATTCATCTCGTCAACTCATCCTTGACTCCCAGAGCCATCCATAATCTCCATCTCAACCCTACACTGCTTCCACTTGGGAAGCCTAACTATGATGCCATCTGACATCCCGATCCACATAGGACCGTTTTAAACCATGTAATGGTCAACCATTAGCCAACCTGGCCGATTCTAGTAACGATTCCTAACCACAAACTTGCTTCGCAAACCTTTGCAAATAAATCTATGCTAGAGGAATCACTTCACATTGCCCATGATCGTGGGCACGGCTATTCGAACAATTCAGAGCTCTGCAGAGGTGTACGCTTTCCCCACACGACGCGAGCTTACTCCCTTACTGGCCAAGCAGGGAAGGTTCACGACAAGGCCTTTCAGAAGCCATTCCAGGGTACCTCATGCCTGATAGATGGGCCAAACTCAGTCAAGCATTCGGCTTGCAAATAATGCCCAAACTCCTAAACCAAGTACTGGGCAAGGTTCCCTTCCTTGCTCTACTTAAGAACCCGGAGATACCCCCAAACACCTTATCCCGGCGTTCCACATCTACTGGCATGCGAGGTAACCCTATTCCGGCTGAATACTTAGCCAGGGGCGTCTCATACCGCCCATGTGGTCGCACAGTATTATAGTTAGTGCAATTCCCTAAGGAATCGGTCCTTATATGTGTTGACGCCGAAAACCGCCGGGTGTGCCAAAAAGCTTGCTGACGATCTGATTCGGCGTCTGGTGACACGCGAAGGCCTGGGAGATCTGCTTAGCTCCAGTGCAGGTCCTAAAATATTTGAGGTTCGTAGGCGTGCCAGTCAATTTGACCCCGCAATTGACAAGGAGATGAAGAAATCTGATTACTGATCCAATCGGCCAGTAAGCCGATACGGATTCCTTCCAGCCGATCGCCGCTATGCTCGTGCCCGGGCCCTCGCCTGTACTCGCGCTCCCGGGTCCTCGCTTGTGCTCGCTCCCGGATCCTCGCTTGTGCTCGTGCCCGGGTCAGCAGCAACTGCACATCGGCTATCGGCCGATACGGATTGATATAGATTCCTCGTAGCCGATAGCCGATGGCACCTGTGTATCGGCTAGGAAACCGATAGCGCTATAAACAAAGGGATAAGCTGTCAGTATAACATATGCATCGGCTAGAAGCCGATGATAAAATAGATAAGCAAAACAGTAAGCCAGCCGACTGCCGAGGAAACACATGTCCATCGGCTAGGAAACCGATGATAATATAGATGACAAACAGTAAGGATAATACAGTCGGCTTTATAAAAAGATAACCTATCGGCTAAGCACTCCGATAGAACGTCGCATATACACCGATCGGCTTGGCAAGGATAAATCTATTATTATCGATCTAGTAGTTCAAACCTAACTGATGCAGCACAGATCGATAATAGTAAAGGAACCTCAACGAACAGATAGACCTAATGCAACTGTGATGAAAATAACTTACCGGCTATACATTCCGATAAGACGCTTGCACAAAGGCTATCAGCCTAACAGGAATAATTTATCACTAGCAGTTTAGTAGGTCGGACCCAACCGATGCAGCACAAACTGATGATAAACTATCCCCGATAAACTGATAAAAACTATGCACGCGTGATGTGATATACCTGACCAGCCTAAGAGGTCGGACCGAACCGATGCAGCCGTAGACAGATCCGATACACCGTGGTAAGCCGACTACCATAGACCGACTAGAATATCGAACCTAACCGAGAAAGTCCTAGCCGATTGGTAGTCGGGGTAACGAGACTTACCCTCTCGCAGGAGTTCGGACCTAACCGATGCAGCCCCGCTCGAGAAGCAAGAACCCGTTGGTAAAGGGTGGCGATGTGCCGAAGTTGTATTGATCGATTGATAGATTACAAGGTCCCCGGGCATACGTATATATACCCCGAGTTACAAGAGTCCTTATAGGACACGAAATAGGACTTTCCTAACTAGAAAAGGAAAACTAACAGACCTGATCGGACAAGAGATCAGGTTTCCTAAAAGATAAAACTATCTAATAGATAAGATAAATAACTGCCATAACGTGGTCTTCACGATTCCTTCCCAAGCTCGGACTCTTCTGGATTAGTTTCCAATGGCTGATATCGCTTCTTTCCTTAACCGAACATGGTAACGACCCGTACCAAATTTTGGCGTTAACAATATGTGAATACAAAGCATCCATGCCCAGGCAATCACTTTGCATCGTGAGTTTTCACAAAACATTCTTTGTTTTGCAACATACCGACACCGCATGTCGGATTAAAAGATTTTATAAACCCTGGTTTTCTCAATTCAACATCACATGTGATTTGGGTGAAACCATCGATACCCATGCTCATAGAGCACGGATGCCGAGGTGACACTGAGGTGGAGTGACAAGGAATAGGGTTTTGCAAGCCTACGGGCTATTGCAACTACTAGGTAGGTCCGTTGGTTTGTCGCGCGAACCGGGGCCGAATCAAATTAACGTGCACACACTAAGATGCAATTTTGCAAACAAAACATTTTTCAATTTATGGGCAATATGGTCAAGGAGTGACTTGCCTCAAACTTTTTCAAAATCCGTGAATTCCGACGTCCGAAACAATATCCGTCGTCGTCGACTACACGCAACGAGAGAAAAACACACAAAAACCCTAGAAATAAAATACTATTATTCATAACTAATAGTGTCATGAGATAGATCTCAATTTTAGAAAAATTTTGAGACTTGAACGGGGTCGATCGGAGTTACGGTTGAAAAGATATGAATTTTGGAAGTTTAAATAATTTTTCTGGAATTAAAAGATTTTATTTAACTAGAAAAGGAATATGTCAAGGGAATATTTCTTTGGCTGACAGGTGGGGCCCAAGATTAGGGAGAGAGGGGCTAGGTGTAGGGCTGGCCCACATGGCAGAGAGAGAGGAAGGGGGCCCACAGATCAGTGAATGAGACAGTGGAATGACATGTGGGGTCCACATGTCAGAGGGGCCCACCAGGCTGCGACACAGAGAGACAAGGGGCCCACATGTCAAGAAGAGAGAGATAGAGAGGGTCCACATGTAAGAGAGAGAAATGATTTAATATACACTGGGGTCCACTTGTCATTGATACCGAGAGAGCCGGTCCACATGCGGTGACATAGAGAGGGTTGATGCCAAGAAGGGCCCACATGTCATGGACTGGAAGAGAGCTATTAAGTGGGGGCCCACATGTCAGTGGGGTCCCTAGGCAGTGAGAGAGAAAGGGGGAGGGGCCACTGGCAGAGAGGGATAGAGAGAGCGAGAGCAAGAGAGAGGGAGAGATTTTCAAGGGGGAATTCAAATTTTCAAAAGTTTGAATTTGGCCCTTGGATTTGAGAAGAGATGAATATTTGATTTTTCCTAAGAGAATAAAAAAATTTGGGAGGATTTCGAGAGGGGAATTCGAATTCGAGATTTCATTTGGATCTAGATTTTTTTTTTGATTGGGGAATTTTGGGACTTTCGGGGAGGGGTGAATTGAGATCTCAGCACTTTAGTCCTTAAGCCCACACACAAAAGTCGAGTTTTAGAAACTAGGGTTTTTATAAAATAGATTTTTTTAATGGTCCAAAAATCGGGGCGTTACACAGATCCTTGCCGACTTCATCGCAGAGTGGAACTTGCCTGTAGACAAGGTAGTCCCGCCGGCGAACGAGGATTGTTGGTCAATGTTCTCCGATGGCTCGTGGTCGGATGCTGGAGCTGGTGCGGCCGCAATCCTCATTTCACTCACGGGAACAGTCATCCGCTACGCGGCAAGGATACAGTTCCCCACCACCAACAACACCACGAAGTACGAGGCAGTCCTCCTTGGGCTACGCAAGGCGAAGGAGTTGGGGGCTCGGCGATTGGTAGTCAAGACCGACTCCAAGCTAGTCACGGGCCACATCGACAAGACCTTCGAGGCCAAGGACGAAGGGATGGCGAAGTATTTGGAGGCCATAAGGGCCATGGAGAAGGCCTTCACCGGCATCACAGTGCAACACCTCCCTAGAGGAAAAAAATGAAGAAGCTGACGCACTGGCGAAGGCCGCAGGCACTAGGGGTCTATTCCAGTCTGGAGTTTTCTTCGAAGTGATCTACACGTCGAGTGCGAAGCATGAGGAAGACTCGCTACAGGTGATGGACATCGACCAGGGCATACAAGACTGGCGAACGTCTTTTGTACAGTTCCTTTCCGAAGGAACACTCCCCAACGACGAAGCCGAATCAAAACGGCTGCAAGCAAGAGCGCGGAAGTACAAGGTCGTCGATGGGCAACTGTACAAAAGCGGAATCCTAGAGCTGCTCCTTCGATGCATCTCCGAAGTCGAGGGCGAAGAGATGATTAGGGAAGTGCACGAAGGTGATTGTGGCGTGCATCAGGCACCGCGCGCGGTGGCGGCCAAAATACTTTGCCAGAGGCTATATTGGCCAACAATCCTGCGTCGGTGTGAAGAACACATCAAGAAGTGCCCAAGATGACAAAAACATGGCAAGTCCCAGAACGCGCCGTAGTACAAGCTACAACTGCTTCCCTCAATATGGCCTTTCACCAGATGGGGATTGGATATCATAGGGCCGTTCCATGCGGCCTGAAACAACTACAAGTTTGCCATCGTGGCAATGGAATACTTTTCACGCTAGATCGAAGCCGAGCCACTGGCCAGTATAACCTCGATGGCGGTACAACGATTCATGTGGAAAAACATCATCTGTCGTTTCGGCATCCCAAGAGAATCCATCACCGATAACGGGAAGCAGTTCGACTCGATGAAATTCAAAGAGATGTGCGAGGGGCTGAATATGTAAATCAACTTCCCGTCTATTGCACACCCGCAGTTGAATGGAGCGGCCAAAAGGGTGAACGGCAAGATCCTTGAGGCCCTCAAGAAAAGGCTTGACAAAGCGCCGAAAGGAAGATGGCCTAAGGAACTCGCATCGGTGCTCTGGGCTCTTCGCACCACCCCAACGCGGCCAACAAAGTTTAGCCCATTCATGCTCACATACGACGAAGAAGCCATGACCCCGAGTGAACTAGGTGCAAACTCACCCCGGGTCACGATGTCCGGAGACAAGGAGATGGGGTGAAAGGATGCCTTAGAGCTGCTCGAAGGGGTGCGAGTCAAGGCATTGCAAAACATGGCGAAATACTCCGCCTCAACCACAGAACTGTACAACAGGAAAGTGCAGCTGAAGGAGATCTTGCTGGGGCACATGGTGCTCAAGAGGAAAAATAACCTAGTGGCGGTACACAAGCTCGAGTCGAAGTAGGAAGGACCATATCTTGTGGCTCACAAATCACGCGAAGGGGCTTACAAACTGGCAACCATGGAAGGCGAAGAGCTTGACCATACATGGAACGCCGCTTCTCTGAAGCGTTACTACATGTAATGAACATGTAAAAAAAACTAGAGTAGGGTTATTATCCACAACGAAGGCCCAAACCAGTATAAAATTCCCTGTGTCTTCGCATTTGTCGCAAGTGACCGAAAGGACAACGCCTAATCAGCACTCTGTCAAATAGGGGAAGCGGAAAGATCGAAGCATCGCTCGATCAAACGCTGAAATTGCGTGGTGTCGTGCAAATGCATAGCATGAAATATAACTTACCAGACAAGAGCCAAGTAATAACTTTGTGCCATCTATCGAAGGTAGGGGACGATGAGCAGCCGAAGCATCATTCGGGCGTAGAAAAATGCTACGAACACATAGCGTGAAAAGCTAACCCACCAGACAAGAGAGGTAAACAAAACTTTTGGTTATGCAAAACCTGATGTGCAAAAGATGTTTTCATTCATAAGCAAAGGTAGGGCTGAAGTCCTTACAAAACCAAATTTACAAAAAGGCCGATTTTCGGCAGAAATAGCTATCCTAAGCAATGGAAAATAAAATAAGCCAGGCGAGGGGGGCCGTCACACCTGCGCCGGTGCCTCGGCCTCTGGCATATCTCCGCTGATATCCGGCACCGTTTCAGTGGCCTCGCGCTCCCTTCGCTTCTCCAGCTGATCGTGAAGGTGCTCGGCGGCTAACTCTTTGCCCTTTGGCACCCATCAACCTTTCTGGAAGGATCGGTAGTGGGACCGGATGCCACGCCCGCCCTCCCACACGCTGTTGTCTTCGACATCACGGGCGTAGATCGTGGGGAGGTCTTCAAGATGGGTGCGGCCGCTGGCCTGGAGCGCCGAGCGGATGCCGTAGCCCGCTGTCCGGGCACATCAATCGCCGAAGACGCCGAAAGCGCCGCCCACCGCCCCTCCGGCCACGACGCACCAATCGGTGAACGCCTCGGCGGGGGCATCATCCTCGGGCAGCGGCGGGGGAAAGGTGTGAGCGCCACACGCAGCGTACGGCTGGTGTCGAGGGTCGACGCTCGAGTGCCGGCCTCTACCTCTTTTGCCTGCGCGAGCTCAACGCGAAGACGTTCAAGCTCGGCTTCGCGGTCAGCATGGTGGACTCGGAGCTGGTCGGCCTCAGTCCTCAGGGCAGCGTTCGAAGCCTTGGCGTCCTTGAGCGCCTTCTTCAAGACACTCTGCTCCTGGGCCAGCCATTCCGCCTTCAACGCCTCCTCCCGCTAACGGCTCTTAAGGTCGTCCAAGTGAGTGTGCATCACACGCTCGTAGCACCCCGCGAAGAAGAGCACCTGAAATATGTGAAGCTAGAAGAAAAGCAAAGCAGGATCGAAGACCCAAAAGACGGGTCGAAGAAAAAGACGAGGGGGGAGCAACCAACCTTGGTCAGCAGACCACGCAGCGACAAGCCCGCCTCGTCGAGGTTGAACCGGTCATCAACGACCGACTGAACAGCCAAGGGCAAAGCCAAGGAACTAAGGCCTCCAACAAACGAGCGGAGCTCATCGCGGCAGGCAAAGTCCTCGGCGATGAAGCTTGGCGTCGGAAGGACGTTGTTGGAGGTGGATAGCGTCGCGGTCGATCACCCGCTGGCCTCCATGACACCTTGTCCGCTGCGACAGGCAGGCTCCAACAGGCCTCCAGCCAGCATGTCCTCCGCGGCGTCATCACTGTGTTGTCCACGATGACTTCTTCCTCGATGGACGGAGGGGAATCCACTCTCGCCCTCTTCGCCATCGGGCTCTGGTGCACCGATGAAGTTGACTCAGAGTTGCTGAACGCCGAGCCTAGCACCATCGGCTCGAACTGAAAGTGGACCGCCCTCCCAGCACTCCTAGGACGAGCGGGGGCCACCGAAGACCCGTGTGCGGGCGAAGGCCCTGTTCCCGCCTGGCCGCTGACGGGCATCGTGAAGTCAGGGCTGGGGATTCGACGACGGCTCCAAGGTCAGTATCCCCTGCATCGCTGTCCTCGTCGTCGTCATCAATGGCCGGCGGCAGTGAAGGGCGGATGGCTCGAAGAGGCTAAACCATCCTCGTCGCCATGTGATTGGGCCCTGTAGCATCGCAAGCGGCTTTCTTCCTCTTCTTCCCCGCTGCGTCCCCGCCATCGTCGCCCTGAGGCTGGACAGGGTTTTTGCGCGGGGGAACCTCCTGGTGAAGCCGCATACATACGCGGTTCACCCTTCCCCCTTTGAGGAACTTCATGTTATCCCCAACAAGGCGCTTCGCCAGTCTCTCCACTTCGCCCAAGGAGATAACTGCAAACCGCGCAAAGTCGCCTAAATCAGAACAGGTTGGAGTGAAGCTCAGTAGGCAAATGAAGGATCGAAATAGATCAAAGGGAACATACCGAGGCGGTCGTCGGGGACGGCGATGGTGGGGAGATCGCAGATCCAGTTGTCGCGGTTGATGGTAATATTCCACGACAGGATGATGCCCATCATCAGGTATTCCTCAATCAGGTCCCGAAAGCTGAGGCGGCTCGCAATCGCTCTAAGGAGCTGGCGGCAGGCCTCCAGCGTACTTGTTGAGGAGACATTCGGGCGGGCATCGAAGCGGGGGACGCTCCATGACGCCCAGAGGGCCTTGAACTCGCCAGAGCTGGCAACATAGGAGATCTTGTGGTAAAACCACCGCCTCATCCACGACTTTTCCCACTTTGGCATTGAAGCGGGGACGGGCCACAGATCGGCTTGGTCGGGCCGCGTGATGAAATTTACGCTGCCGAACACACTCTTCTTCGGCCCCACTGGCGTCGCCACCGTCTTGCTGTAGAGGGCGGCCTGGTGAACGACAACAAAGAGATCAGCCATCGGCTCGAACTCCTAAGTCCAGGCCATCCACTCAAACACGGCGACGCGGACGAAGGCGCTCGGGCTAAGCTGCGGCAGCTCCAGTTAAACAAGGCAAGAACCTCAGGGAGCAGATCGCAGTAGGGAAACTGAAGCCCGGCGTCGAAGTAGGCAACGAAGACGACCGTCTCGTCATCACCCGGCACAGGAACGACGTCTTCACCAAGCGCCCAGGCGAAACCCTCCTAAAGGGTCCCCCTCTGGCAGAGCTCATCGATGTCCGTTTGGCGGATGAGCGAAGGGCCGAGATAGACAGTGTTGTCGTCATCAATCGACCCCGGATCTATGCCATCGGCCCTCACCGAGGTAGGCTTTTGAGGAGCCATGGGCGCCAGGATGGGCGAAGAAGGCTAAGATCGAAGGTCGAAGCACGGAGATCGAAGGTCGAAGCGCGGAGATCCGCGAGCGCGGACAAACAGTGGAGATCGATTCTTCCAGCAACGAGACACGAATGGCGTCGGGGGGCAGGCCGCGTCTATATATAGACGAGGCCACCCGGCGCCGACCAACCACGACGCGCCGCGTGGTGCCTCGGGAGGCGAACTGCCGCAATCGCAAAAAGCGGCCAATGGCAAGAGGACACATGGCGTGGGTTGAGAAGGCCATGCGGCTCCTTGGAAAGCGAACCGCCCCATCGCTGCATCGATTGACATGTGGCACCTCAGGAGCTGAACCGTCCCGTCGACGCCTTGACTGACGCGTGACGTCACGAGCGCCCAAGCGCCAAGAGTGTCACAGCCCAAGGAAAATGCCCTCGTCGCACCACGCAGTCTAAGGGCCTCACCGAAGCACAGTGAACCAGAACTGAAGGTCCTGAGCTATACTCGGCCGAAGTAGGGACGGCGAGCGGCCTGCATGGCGAAGTACGTTATCCACGAGCTGGGCCGAGTCACAGCTCACCCTTGCACGTGAGGGGCTTGTTGGAGACAGGCCGCAACCCCTTCGGATAGTCCCTCCTTCGGAAGGCTTAAGACCGAAGACACCTAATGAAGCCCCTTCGGCGGCCCAAGACAAAAGGCATGAAGGTGAAGGGTGTCACACTCCGATCTGGCATCACCGTACAACGGCACCAAATAGGGCGTGCCGCAGGAAAATAGTGTGAACTGCCTTTCCACGGATAAAGCGCTAGTATCCACGGCAATCAAACGCACATCATTGCAGTACCTTAAATAAATAATTAATTAAACAGACATGTCGATGTTTTACACCGGCAATAAATATATGGGGCTAGTCGGTGGATGTAAACTCGGTGGATTGCAAAGGAACATAGGGAGATTTTATACTGGTTCAGGCCCTCAATGTGAGGTAATACCCTACGTCCAGTTTATATGTATTCCTTTGAGGATATACGGTGGTGGTTCTGATGAACTTGTGTGCACCTGCCCTCATGGGGCGCCCTGCCTCCCCTTATATACTGGGGGACAGGGTTACAAGGTAGGAGTCCCCATCGGATTACGACTAGGAGATCTCCCCTTAGAGATATAACGCACCCGACTAGGACTGTATATTCCTTTCTATACAAGGCGAAGTCCGCCGAATCTAGCTATATCTCTAATTACCAGGCTAGGCCCATCCTCTGTCCGAGTGGCCCATATGCTTGTCATGAGGTACCCGGGGCCCATGGCACCCACAAGACATATTCCTTAACTTACGTTGCAGCTTCGGAGCAAGCCGAAGACAGCAACGAACAACACAAAGGCAACGGAACAACGGATTAAGTCCCAACACACAGGCAACGGCTGGGAACCAGGACGAAACCCTAATATTTTCTTCACAGCAACTCCAGCATCCAGCTCCCGGTGGAGAACTATATATATATAGAGCAAGGGTGAGGATTTACGTACTCAGCAAGCCAGGGAAACTTAGGTGGGGCTGATTATTTTGCAATTTGCTTTGTTTAAATCTTTTTACATCTACTAGTGTGTGCTTCTCAACAATTAGGGCAAAGTGAGTCTCGCCCGATCGGAGTGAGTTGTATCAATCTTTGAATCGGAGCAACTCTCAAGAGTTGGCCTCCAAGATCTAGCTCCACCAGCTGATCCAACCTCATCGGGCCCACAACCCTGCTGTCCTTGACAACTTCACAACATTTTTCAAAATCGGATTCCCAATCCGCAAACATCATTTCACAAGCAGTTATCAAACAAAACTATGCTAAAAAATCACGTCACATCCGCCCATGACCGTGGGCACAGCTGTTCAAACAGTTTAAACCTTTGCAGAGGGGGTACACTTTACCCACACGACGCGATTCACTCTAGTCACTAGTTCACACGCATTGGGTACGATTTGGTGACATAGAGATTTTCGTGACAAGGCATTTCCCAAACCCTCTCAGGTTACCCCATGCCAACTGGAGGGGTCCTCGAGACCAACAACAGGGTAGGTCCGAGACCATGATGTGCCAGGAACCCAGGAGGCACCCCGACGCCCTTCCGCACGATCCACAGTCGAATGGCACGCAAGGCATCCCTGGGAGACTAGTTACTCAGCCAGGAGTTATCCCATATCACCTATGTGGTTGTACTGTCATATGTTTGGATGAAATTTCAAAGGAATCGGTCCTTAGCTGCAGCGCGGGAGACTCGTCCTGCTGGCACGATCCCCATACCGTGGTCTTCGCAAACCGTTTTATTTTCAAGGCACCAACCCAGGTGTCAGGTTTTCCAAAGTTTCGTAAACCCAATTTTACCCATCCTAGACATTTTTAAATTTGATAGGCGATCACCAGTACCATACCCGTCGACACGGGTACCGGGATCTACCAAGGATGGTGACAACGATGTGTAGGGAATCACAATCAATTAAGGAAGTCATGCAGCAAATGGGTTGGCGGCCCATCGGTCGTCTTGCGACCGCGGCCGAGAAATTATAACAGTGTAACCTAGTGTATGCGATTTATCAAATAAAATACTTAATTCCATAATTATGGGCTCGAGATGATCAAAGGTGACTTGCCTTGCTCTAAGTCTTCACGAGTCTTCGAGAAATCGTCCCGAAATCTACTCCAAAACGAAATTTCCGGCGACCGTTACTATACGGAAACACACAAAAATCTACACAAAGACCATAAAAAAATCCTACTTAGTGCTAATAATAGTGTCATTAAATAGATTTCATTTTTAGAAAATTACTGGAGCTGGAACAGAGTCAATCGGAGTCACGGATTAAAAGATATGATTTTTCAAAGATTATTGGAATTTTTGATTCACTGGAAAAGGATTAAATAAAATTTTCTAGGGAATATTCTAGGGATCTCTCTGCTGTGCCTATGACAGTCAGGGCCTGCTGGCAAATTTGGCCCACAGGGCAGTGGGGGTGAGAGGGAGGCATGGTGTGGACTGAGACGAGGACCCACACGTCGGCGGCTGTGGGTGTATGGGCACGGTCTACCATGGCCGAGGGGGCGGAGGGCCCATGCGCCGGTGGAGCAAGAGGGCTAGGCACGGTGCACCGGGCTCGGGAAAGGCCGTCGCTGTCCTGGCGGGGCCACTGGGCACGGGCAAGGAGGAGTGGCGCATGGCTAGCCGATCTAACGACGCGCGTCGGCGGAGAGCAAAACAGTGAACGATGGCGAATGGTGGCAAACGGCGACCACCGGTGGGGAGAGGAAACCTCGAGGAATCTTTCGAGCGGTTCGGATCGTCAGGAGGCCAAGCGACGGTGGCCGATGACGAGAGCCTGAAGGCAAGAAGAGAGAGAGAAAAAGGGATCCGGCTCGGCGTCTATGGCAACGCGAGCGTTTCGACGAGTGACGGTGTGCGGTGGCAAGTGGCGACCACCAGCGGGAAGAGGAGGTCGAGATGAAACCATCCAACGGTTTGGATTTGGTTGTTCGCAACAGAGGATGGCTGGCGGCGGGAGCCCGATGCGAGAAAAGAGAGAGGAACCAGAGAGGAAAGGATGTCCATGGCGGCACGGTGGACTGTGGCCAATTGCGGTGGCCAAGAGAGGGAAAAAGACCAACACGCGGCGGTGGGGAAGATACGGCGACGATGAGTTGGTCCACTCTACCGGGTCCCCATGCTAAACACCAGGTTCTAGGGCAAAAAGACGAGGAACTATGGGAATGCTCATTGGCGACGGCAATGGCGGTGGCTAGGAGGGGGCAGAGGCGGTACTTGGCTCCGGGATGCGGAACTCCGAGCGGGGGAACGGTGCCAGAGGGGAGCGGCGGCGTCCTCGGCATAGGGCTTGGCCCGACGTGTAGCATTCCAAGGTGATCAAGCGGCGGCAGCGACCAGGCTTTGGGATGACGCGCGGCCGACAGCGGCGGCCGGCTTCGGGAGACGGCGCAGGACCGGCGGTGCTCAAGGAGGGAAGAGACCAAGGGGGGAAAAGAGGAGCTCTCCGGGGCATTTATAGGAGCGGAGGGGGCTCGGCTAGGGCCTCGGCTCCCAATAATGGAGCTCGAATAATTGAGAGGAGAGGGGCGGGAATTTGGTGCCGTGGCGAAGATTTTCCCATGGGCGGCGAATTCAAATGGGCGGCCGGGATGCGCGAGGCGGCGGAGGTGGGTTATCGGACAGTTAGGTTTGGAGTCCGCGTGGGGTCTCGGCCGAGGGCATCCTGGCGCAGCCAAGGACGCGGTGGCAGAGGCGGGACCACGGTGAGGTGAGCGGCGTGGCTCTTTTGACCGTGGGCCACAGCGGGGGAGGGGCGAAAGAGGGAGAAAAGGGGGGCGGCGACCGCGGCTGTCCAAGCCATGGCGGCTAGCTAACGTTGGCGGGGCCAGCGAGGCCTCGGTGTCGTCGGGCGGCCACGGGGCATTTGACCGAACGTGTTGTGGGCATGAACGGAACGAAACGGCGGCGAAGAGAGGAAGAAGATGCGCTGTTTTGAAAAAAAAATCGACGGTGGTGAGTGGCACAGGGACACGTGTCGAAGATCCATACGGCCCGGGGGTCTCACATAGGCAAGCGAGTGAGGCAAAGGGAGATCGACGGTTGCATGTGGCAGGGAGGCACGTGGCGCGAATCCAACGCAGTGCGGTTGAGCACGGGTGGTGAAGCGAGCTGCGCGCCGGGACAAGTTGTGGCGCCTCCCGACTAGGTGGAAGGCCACCATGTGCATAAGGCACCCGATCCCAGGATCAGTAGTCGGGTACGCACAACAATGATACAACACAGAGTTACAATAATACATAAACAGAGTACTTACATATATGTACAAGGAGATCCATCCAGGACAGTCCCGGAATGGGCAAAATAATCAACAGGTAAACTAACGAAACAGCAGAACAGGGCGGAAGCTGGGCAAAAACTACTCCACAGGCTCGGTTGGGAACTAGGCTCGAAACCTTCAGAAGTCTTCGTAGTCGGCCTGGTCTTGTAGGAACTCGGTAGCAGTCGGATCTTCGTCTTCTTCTCCAAAACCTACTATACATATATATGAACAAGGTGAGTACTTTCGTACTCAGCAAGCCGGGAATGATGCCATGTCGGTCAGACAGAAAGGCTAAAGGTTCATTTGCGAAAATTGCCTTAAGAAACTCTTTTCTTTGCAAACACTAGTGAGCTTAAATTCTTGTTGTCGGACAGAGGCTCACGCCTCTATCCATTCCGCAAGTTGCTTTTCAACAACTCGCCACTTAATGGAACAAGCATAAACATATATGTTCTTATCATCTTTTACTTCGTATTTGCTGGTCCTGTACTTCCCGAGTAGCTACAACCACTCGTTGACCCTGAGACTCGGCTACAACCAAATCTCAGCTGTGGCACTTGATGCCCGCTACACTGGCTTCAACCAGCTAGCTAGTCGGCCGCCCTGGCTACAACCCGGGGGCTCATCATCGCTGCCCTGGCTACAACCCGGGAGCATGATCATGGCACTAAATGCCCGCTAGGCTGGCTACAACCAGCTAGCTAAGTCGCCGCCCTGGCTACAACCCGGGGGCTCGAACACTGCTGCCCTGGCTACAACCCGGGAGCCTGTTCATGGCACTAAATGCCCGCTAGGCTGGCTACAACCAGCTAGCTAAGTCGCCGCCCTGGCTACAACCCGGGGGCTCGAACACTGCTGCCCTGGCTACAACCCGGGAGCCTGTTCATGGCACTAAATGCCCGCTAGGCTGGCTACAACCAGCTAGCTAAGTCGCCGCCCTGGCTACAACCCGGGGGCTCGAACACTGCTGCCCTGGCTACAACCCGGGAGCATGATCAATCCGTCTTCTGGCTACAACCCGAAGACATCTGTACCACTGCCGCCCTGGCTACAACCCGGGGGCATGATCTTCATCCTGTTTACTTTTTCATACACTTGTTTATGGTGCTTAACACCCCGGACCACACAGATCCGTTTCTGGCCACACAGGCCTTCCGTTTGCTTACTCGGCAAACTCAGGTCACGGTTCCCTTTCCATCCAACACTTTTCACAAATCACTGGCAAACAAATCTACGCCATGGGAATCGGTCCTTAATGATAATACACAGCCAAGCCACACAGGCACTGTCTCCGTATATAAGATTTTTCACAACTTTATTTGTTTCACAAACACGCCGATAACACGGAGTACCGGGTTTTTCAATCAGTTTGGTAAAACCCAATGTTTTTCCCAACGACAAACAACGTTGCAGAGCTAAGCCATTCTACTCGGCATCGTATCCTCAGATAAGATGCTAGCGTGCCATTTGTGGGGCTCTTCAAGGGAGAAATATAACAACATCCTACCAAATAAGTGCTACTACTGGGTAGGTCCATCGGTTGCGCTTGCAAAACCGAGGCCAACAGTTTAAAAAGGTGTAAACTAAGCATGCATATATTTTCCAAGCAACATAGTTTTGCATATATGGGAAACAATATGATCAAAGAGGCTTGCCTTGTTCCAAGGAGGGGTCGTCTTCGGCGAAGGCGGCTTCTGGATCGTCCACCGGTTCAGGCTCTGAACAAGCAGAAAGGAACCACTGATAAGCAGGAGAAACAAAACACCAAGAAAAAGATCAAGAAGTAGTCGGCTGCAGAAAAGGGGGCAGTCGGCTGAACCAGGTTTGCAATCCGGGCGACAGAGCTCCAAAACTTGAGAGGAGAACAAGAACTCAGCAGAGCTGGAGCTGGCCGGTTTGCAAAACAAAGGAAGAAGGAGCATGGATGGCTCAATATATAGCCGGCGTGCAAGAGTGAGGCACGGTGGAGTTGGGCAACGGGTGGAGCAAGGAAGTCAAGATGAACTGACTGGGATATGACAGGAAGTGACTTTGGAGTCCAACTGGTCAGAGGAGTTGGCAGGCACTGTAGCTGCGATGAGACATTAAGGTCAAGGCTAGGGCAGGTTGGAGAAATCTCACTGACCGGGCTTCGGACTGACCACTGGTCCAAGCGATGCTGCGGACAGGTGAAGACTGGTTCTTCTCCACTCCGGTAGTCGGCGTCCAGCGGGTGGGGTGCAACTCGGGAAACAAAGAAACAACAGGTCTCAACAAGGTAGTCGGCCACTTCACAGTGCTTACTCGGCAGCAAGGAGGTCCGAGTAAAACAAAGGAAAGGGCAGGATGCAAGGACTGAGTAGCAATCTACTCGGCTCAAGGGAGAAGGTAGTCGGCTGGCCAGGGAGGAAAACTGAGGCACAGCTGACAGGATAGGAGGGGAGCTCGGGAAAACGAAGACTAGCGGAAAAAGGAAACCGGGTCGTTACACAAGTGGTGGCGATCGGCAGGATGCAGCCGATGTCTTGCGCAGTGCTGGGCCGAGGAATAGGAGAAGTGCGGCCCAGTGAGAACAGTGCAGCTTTTCTTTTTCCCAAGGAATGTTTGGAGGGATATTTTGAGATTTTGATTTGAGGTTTGAATTCAATTTTGACCTCTAAATTCAGCAAAATTTTGGGAGGAATTTTGGGATATTTCCAAGGAGTTTGAATTCAAAATTTATGTTTGTACTTAGATAAATTCAAGGAATACAAGGGGGTGGAAATCCAAGGATATTTTGTGTATTTTTGGAATTGGATCTCTTTCCGAGGATTTTTGCAGTGAGGATTCACAGAGGGGATTTCAAGGAGAGGAAGAGGATTCAAATTCAAATCACAATATTAAATTTGAATTTGGGAGGATGCTCAAGGGAGATTGAGGAGTTTTTCATGGGGTTCAAGGGTAGAAATCCGACATATATTTATATATATGCCTATGGGTAGGTTTATGGGTGTTTTATGCACACACACACACACACCACACCATATATATATATATATATATATATATATATATATATATATATATATATATATATATATATATATATATATATATATATATATATATATATATCTCCTTGAGTATACACCTGCCTATAAAAACATGTATATATACATGTATACATGTACCAATCCTCCCACTCAACTCCACTAACTTGTGTACATATATATAAATAATATATACCACTATATATATATATACGTATATACATGTTATTTGATGGAGAGAGTTCGGATGGTGGTTTGATACCCAAGCAGTATATTTAACTCAGGATTTTGGGGGTTTCCAGGAGAAGAGAGGACAAGGGGTTTACGGGAAGATTCAAAGGAGATGTCCAGGGTTCGGACTCGGATTTTCGGAACGGGTATTGAAGCGGAGATATTGGCACCTCAGTTCGGATATAGAAACGGAGATTTCTTGAGGGAGAAGATCGGAAACTCGTCGTTAGAGTTTTGAAACGAAGCTTGATATCGACGGTTCGAATTCAGAGATGATTTTTGGAACGGAGGATTTTGAGAGGAGGGATTTGTCGAGATCAAGGTGGAGAGACAGATTGAGATCCATGGCATAACATACAACACAGCATGCAAGAAGCGAAATTTTCACAGGTAGATTTTAGCAAATTATCATTTAACGTCTCGCTGAAAGCGAGGCGTTACAAAGGGCCTAGCTCAAAGGGACAAGACGCAGCGCACTTAGCGAAGACGAAGGGCTCTAGGACGGGGCGCTGAGGCCACTGGCGAAAGATCCAGGAGGGCCGAAGAGACGTCCCGATGGGCAGATCCTCATGGTGCCCGTCTCGACTAAGGAGCAAGATGGCCAAAGAGGCCGAAAGGCCTATCGGGAGCCCGGCCCACGTAGCGGCCCCATGGCCCACGTGACGGCCCAACAGCTCATCAGGAACCTGCAGACAGGAAAAGACGAGAATACCCATGTAACTGTCTCTATAAAGGGCTATGATGTAATACCACCTATAAATAAAACCCTATAGCCTATAATTATACCCCTAGACCTATAAATAGGTATATAGGGCACTGTAATGATAAGGTTTTTGAGATTAATATAAAAGATTTACTACTACAGTCCACTCTCAATTTTCATCGTTATTCTTCGACACATACATCGCACTCACGCACCTACAAATACACATTTGGCATATACTCAACAGACAAGATCCAACGACAAATCCGTATGCCTCAATGATTTTCTATTGAAACACACCCGTGCCATAAATTATGACAAGCTAATTATTAATTTTAAATTTTAAAATTATTAAAATATGAAAAACTATAATTGAGACTTTACATCAAGTATATATTGTATTAACTAGTTCCAAATTTATAATTGTTTAATTAAATAAAAACTAAAAATAGGACTACGCACCAAATATAACCTATATTACTGCCTAACTTTCAAAATCAATCGATCTATCTACCGAGAGGTTGAATGGAGATACCATATTTATCACCTCTTGTATCATATTTTGTAGTGTAAAATTTGTTATGTATTTGGTTATATACATTACAGTTATGTAGAGGTTGAGAGTGTTATCAAGAAAATTGTGTCACGTTGATGTAATTGATTAAGTGATAAAAAGCTTTAATTGTCTAAAAAACTTTGTTATGTCTCAAAGTCCTAAAATCACTCATTAGTCCTTACATGGCCTGACCGAGAGAACAAACAAAATGAATGTCTGGTCGGGGTCAGAGGAAGAAGCAGTAATGGCGCGGCATGCATGCACAAAATTTACAACTAGTGTCTCAACATAGGCAAGTAGCCAAGTATGCTCCCTTGTTCAGCTCCCACGAGTGACGACGACTGTTTCTCGGCCGGTCACATGCTGATCGATGGGACGACGACGACGTAGTGACGTACGTACTTGCTGCTGCCACAGCCTCCCAGCCATGTTGTATCTCGTACTATCTGCATAGAGATGACTTGGTACACAGTATCTGCCTTGGATCCCCCGCGCGTTCGGCCGCCGGCCAGCGGCCAGCCGCTTGCATACACACGCTCCAATACGAGTATTCTTGCGAGATCGTGTATCTGTCTTATGGGTAGATTTCGCCCTGACCGCGACGGATGTCGCGCGGTACATCGATCGAACGCGCATTCGCACGGGCAGAGGTGCTTCCCGGAGCCGTTAGATTTAACCGCAGACGGCCGGGGTTGGCTCGCGGGGAGAGACCGAGCGAGCCACGCGCGCGGGCACGGCTCGCTCATAGGTTTGATGGGGTCAATTAAATCCGCGACGTCTCAACAGGAAGCCATGCAATGCAAGACAGCGAGCTTATTTTGTAGTAGCGAGGCGATTTTATTCACGGCGTGGCACTGTTTCAAACCAAGTGGTACTGGAAACGGTTGCTAATACTGTATAGGCTGAGAAGAAAAAAAAGAAATCTATTCAAAAAGAACTAATCTTGTGATAGACGGAACTGTATCGCGTGGGGTCGGTGCTAAAAACCGTGTGCGGAAAGATTTGGGGTGATCGGCCTCGATCGTCAACAAGCTCCCATCGAGCGATTGATCGAGGTTGATGCACGCATGGTGCGAATCGGCCGGATCGCCGCGCAGGCCCACTCTGCGCCGGATGATAATCGATAAAGCGAATATACAGTGACAGACCGATGGGACGACAGCATTTTTCCTTGCAGCCTGCAGCAACTCTGCAATCTGCATTGCGGTGCATGCATGTTGCCTCTCCTGTTGCCTGCTTTACATATAAACAAAATTTTAACTCTCGACCACCTCACTATCTGCCTGTTCTATTTGTGCGAGATGATGGCCTGAAACGTCCGATAATTACAAATTATCAAATAAATATAAAAATATTTTAGATGTTTCACTGCTCAATGAAAAATATTTTAACAGAAAATTTTCATATGTTTTAATATTCGGTGAAAAATATTTTAATGTTTCCTTTAGTTTGTTAAAATATAAAACACAGTAAAATACCCATCGAAACATTTCGTTTTCGCGTACCAAACATCCAATTGTAATGGTTAAATATATATTTTTCTTTTATCAGGATATAATCAACTAAGTTTTTTTAGATTTAATTGCAACGAATATAACGGTATAATCAGATCATAAATCAGATAGATAGTTTAGGAGAAAAAATTATCTTTAAGTTTAATAAAATGTTAACTGGCTCGCGTCGGACGTCCGGACCACAAAGCATTCTCAGTTCTATTTTAGGCTTGTCCGCATGCAGCTAGCAACTCGATCGCGGCAAAATCTCAAAGAATATTCTGGAGTGGTAAAGGTGAGATCAGTTGCTTGTAGCACATGCACAATGCCGGCCTGGCATGGTCCCGCGACGATCTTCGTGTAAAGTACGCGTTCTATACGTCAGTTTACGAGTACTATAATGATCTTAACGATATGATCGACATTGTCATTTACAATTCGGATACTTTAACTCGATGTCTTGATGTCGTCTGTTCATACATCTCGACTGATATTTTATAGTAGTCATGCGCATGCAAGTCTGAGGAGCTTTCCGAGCTTCGATCTTCAACTACCATAAAGGAATTTTCTTACTTATTTGTTTAATCGATCGTCCGGTTTGAGTATGGAGCACCATAACCGATCCACTAAAAACAGCCTGAATATTTGAAGCTGTACATGCTAGGACATCATTATCAACTGTATCCTAAATATATAAAATGTGTTATAGTAAGTAATGAATAAAATGGTAGATAAGAAAGAACGAAGGCTTCCTCCGACCCTTAAATAACACTAGAAATTGAATACTACACCACATGCTAGTGGTAATGTTCTTTTGTTCCTTACTATTCAATCCTTAAGGCTTTGTTTGAGATAGATAAAATTGATGGGTTGATGGATGATCTGATCCTATAATTTCTGTTCCTGGGTACAGTCAAATACGGCAAACAGCCATTTTCTTCTGTCTGACAGTGTGACTAGGTAAAGTGGAAAACCGGAGGAGGATTTGGATTTGGACAGGGCGATGCATAGGGCTACAACGCGAAGTGGCTCTTGTCTGCTCAATGACCAGAACTACTGTGGCCAGAATCTCATATGGGGGGCCATGCCTAAAAGTTCATGATCCACATTTTAGAGCAGTCCCTTCCAAAAGGGCAAGCCACTGCTCTTACTTTTCTGCAATAATGGCGGTCTATCTCCATCCCTCTGCTCTATTGATGCATAATCGATCCTCTGCTGATTGTTCTTTTCGTACAGAATTAAAGACTTTTGATCTTTAAGAAAGCTGCAACTTGGTAGGGACTAGGGATCGCCGGAGCGGTATTTTAATGTTCTGACGGCTGATGCTTATCAAGAACACCTTTTACCACTTGTGTAGTTTACTGCAGGATTGTCCATTAACCGAAATCACTCTACTCAGGAAAAGAAAGAAAAATATCGAATTAATTCATGCTTTCCCTGACAATGATCCTGTTAGGTACGCAATGAACTAATTAGCCAGGAACTGGTGATAAGAATGAACATTGCTCACGGATGAGCTAGCTAGTTGCGTGCTGCCATGCTCCGTGGAAGCCATAGAACATGCAGTAGTTTCTTGTTCTTCCACAGATCTACAACTCCCATATCATCTGATTTTAATTAGTCACGTTGGGTTTCCTCGTTCCGTTTCCCAGGACCACAAAGAAACGGTCAAAGCCTCTCTGTCCCAAGTCGCTGTCTTTCGTTTCAGCTGATGTCTGTTTGTACAGGGGCTGGTTCAATCACTGGGATCTTGTGGGATTCGGAAGCTAGCACCCCCACACAGGTCCAACGCCAACGTGTTCGCCTCCGTGGCGCTTGATGCCGTACTTGCTCCCCCCTTTGCATATCTTTGAGCTGAAAATCACGTGCGGATCTTGTGCTCCGCGCGTACGAACACTGTGTCAGCCAGCCAGCAGCGCACGGGGATCGGACGCCTACGTGCCTGGGCCGCACGCAATAGCACGCGTGCTTGGATTACTGCGGTTTCATTATACGCTGCAACGCAGCCGCTCGTACGCCGGCCGGTCTCTCCGTGTCGCTAGCGAGAATACAATTACACAAGCGCTTGGCTCTTTCGTACGGGCACCGATCCACCCATTCTGTCGATGCGGTGACGCGCGCGCGACCCGGTGTAGGAGGAGCAAGCAAGCGCGAAACGAGCGGCGCGCGAGCGCCACACGTAACAGGCGTGTCACGCGTGTAGGCGTAGCATGCGCAGCCAGCACACAGGAGAGAAGCCAGTGGCGAAGAGCGCGCGCACGTAACGTGCATGTGCATCGTGCCTGTCGCTATGCCCGCCTGCCTCCCGCTAGCCGCAAGGCACACGTACGTCGCGTGGCTAGCCACACGGGGGATGCGCTTTCGTGGCAGGCATTAACACTTCACGCGCGCGTGCTGGCGTGCATCGATGTCTCAGAGTGACGGTGCTGCTGCTGCCGTCCTGCTCCTGCACTGGCCGTAGTTCGCCTGCCTCGCTTTCTCGCTCGCATTCGCGCAGCCCAGCGTGGAAAAACCACCGGGCGGGGGATCGACCGGATGGCGATCGATGGGGGCGTCGCGTCTTCAGAAACCGTGCGAGATTGATCCACCGGTCGCATTCATACCACGGCGAAAGCCAAGGCGATCGCGCTGCATTCATGGCGTTTAAGCGTCAGCCACAGTGACGGCCCAAGATTTTCTCGCCGTCGATCGACGACGACGTCGTTACTACAAGTACTACCACTGCTGCTACTAGCTAACGTGGCAGGTAGGAGCAATACTGCATGAAAGCCGCAGGGCGCTGCACGAGCGGCGCGCTGGCTTGACCGAGCAAGCCGGCTGGACCAGATCGACGCATAAAGTGTTGCGCGGATCCCGAGGTGTGGAGCCAGGAGATCTCGAGCGCATCCTCATGGAAGGGCGCAGGGTCAATCGGCTGCCGCGCACGGCGCGAACAAATGAAGGCATGCAAAGCTGTGGTCGAGCGGTCAGCGCACGCACGGACTCTACAGGAATCCGCTTACATACAGTTGCAGACAGGCATTTGCCGCAGTTTGCACTTGCACTGCCGGTTCACTCGCGTGTCCAGTCCGCATGGTCGCATTTAACCCCGGCTTGAGTTCCCCAAGGGCATGACACTGTGAGCAGTACAGCACTGTTGTATGGTCTCTTGTCCAGATTGTCTCCAGTCGTCCATGCACGTATCTTATCCTTAGTAAGGGTGGGTTTGAACATCATGAAAAAAAAAAGTTAAAGATGATAATATAAAATAAGATATATTATTTGTGAATAATTAATTAAGTATTAGCTATTGTAAATTTTAAAAAGGATAATATGATTTTTTTAAGTAATTTTTAGATAAAATTTTTTTTAAAAAATATCGTTTAGCAGTTTAGAAAACGTGCTTACAGTAAATAAGGAGAGTTTTCACCTCATTCTCCATAATCGAAGGGAGCCTAAATCTTGTTTTGGATGATTAGGACTCGGTAAAGTCGTGCCAGGACGAGTTTGTTCAGGTTTAGCATGGACGTCGGGCTTACGGTTAAGCTCTTACGGACACTTGATGGATCATCGTGTCTGCGCGCATAGTTGCGGTAACTATGATACGCTTGTACATCACAGCAATAATCAAGCGTGAAACAAAAGCACAACTCTATCATCGACAACGTGGCAATCACCCAAGATCTAATGGACACGTTTCGTGACAGGCTCTCGAGAGAAATGTGATTGACCGGCCGGACAGAGGCAGCCGCGGACCCGCGTGTATACCGTGCTCCAATCCGGGTTTCCATTAGATTCTCGGGGCCCGGCTTCGCCAGTGACGACACCCCGTCTCCAACTATATAAACCCGCACACCACCACCGTGAGGTCCATGTGCCCTCTCATACAGTCGCACTTGTTATCTCAGCTAGCTGACTAGCTCCTCGGCTCGCTTCCTTCTCACCTCCCTTTCTCCTTCCATCCATCCACAGTGTTGTGGGAATCCAAGGATCGATCCTGACGGGGACGTCCCGGCCGAGACAGCAATCATCGAGCAGAAAGCAGCACGACACCGATAAGCCGTCAGCTTCTTCTCGGTCGGTCTCATCCACGAGCACCGGCCAATGCGCATGCCTCTGTAAGGCTAGAGCAAGAAGCGCCATGGAGCTCAAGGCGCTGTACCTGTACGCCGCCGTGCTGGCCGTGCTCCTCTGTTCCTCGGTCAACTTCATCCAGAGCCCCACCGACGTGCTCGGCCCGGTTGCGCTCCTCAAGCCGACACCGTCCTCGGCAAGCGACTTCGGCGCCGTCGTCTCCGACGCACCGTTCGCCGTCATGCGGCCCGAGTCCCCGGACGACATCGCGCTCCTCCTGGGCGCGCTGTCATCGGCGGGTCCGAGCCCGAGGGCGACCGTGGCCGCGCTTGGCGCGGGACACTCGCTCCACGGCCAAGCGCAGGCGCGTGGCGGCATTGTGGTGGAGACACGCGCCCTGCCGTGCGACGTACAGGTGGTGGCGGCGCGGGCGCACGGAGACAGCGGCGGGGCCACCACCGTGCCCGCGGCGTATGCCGACGTGGGGGCCGGCGCGATGTGGGTGGAGGTGCTGGAGGAGTGCCTCAAGTTCGGCCTCGCGCCGCCGTCGTGGACGGACTACTTGTACCTCACGGTAGGCGGGACGCTGTCCAACGGCGGCATCAGTGGCCAAACGTTCAAGCATGGCGCCCAGATCAGCAACGTCCTACAGCTTGAAGTCGTCACAGGTACTGCACGGCCACACAGCTTGTACCCTCTTTTTCTCTGCGACTGTGACTTTATGAGAATGGAAGGGTTGAGTACTTTGAGTGATCTCAGCGAATTTTCGTCTCGCCCCATTTGGTTTTTGATGTTCCTGCCGTGTCGTTTGCAGGTAAAGGGGAGGTGGTGACATGCTCCCCCACCAAGATCCCCGAGCTTTTCTTCGCAGTTCTCGGTGGGCTCGGCCAGTTCGGCATTATAACCAGGGCAAGGATTCCACTTCAACTTGCTCCTCCCAAGGTACATGTCATCTAGAAATAGAAATGCGAAAAGCTATCTCTTTTTTAATTGACCAGCTTTTGTATGTCTTAAGCTTTGATGGAACAACTTGTCATTATTAATGTTGCCGTCATGATCATTAGGTGAGATGGGTGAGGGCCTTCTACGACAGCTTCGAGACCTTCACAGGGGACCAAGAGCTGCTGGTCTCAATGCCGGAGCAGGTGGACTATGTTGAGGGGTTCATGGTTCTGAACGAGCAGTCTCTCCACAGCTCCTCCATTGCCTTCCCTGCTCAGCTCAACTTCAGCCCGGACTTCGGCTCCAAGGGCAGGAAGAAGGTCTACTACTGCATCGAATTCGCAGTGCACGATTTCCGGCAGGATGGCTCCAGTGCAGACCATGTCAATCTCCTAATCCTAATAAAACTTTCTTGAAAGATCAGTCACGTAATCAATTTAGCACAACAATTAAATTAGCATATCCGTTTCAGTAACAGAAAACGACTACTGGATTTTGTGCTGCAGGTTGTGGAGCTGGTCTCAGGGAAGCTGAGTTACATGAGGCCCCACATGTACAGTGTGGAGGTGTCCTACTTCGATTTCCTGAACAGGGTTAGGATGGAGGAGGAGAGCCTGAGGAGCCGGGGCCTCTGGGACGTGCCTCACCCCTGGCTCAACGTGTTCGTGCCAAAACACGGCATCACCCAGTTCAAGGACCTGCTCATGGACACCGTCTCAGCAGACTTCGAGGGTCTCATCCTCGTCTACCCTCTGCTCACTGACAAGTAGGTCCATTTTCAGTCACTCTTATGATACTTATAGATAAGAGCATAATGCATTTCTAATTCCATTCTGATGTGAGCATTAGCTCACGATAACTTAGGCATCCCGACAATAAAGTTGCTAATGCTAGCAAAAGTTTTCGATAATAAAACTCACAAGCAAAGATAATATAAAGCGATGCCTTTCCTGCAGCATTTTGCAAGATTTGCATGCACAAAAATTATTCAATGATGAGGCGAGATCTCCTTGTCAGTTGTCACCCACATGAAAAAAAATCTGAATTATTCCGTATTGGAAAAGGAAAGTGGGAGCCTTTTTGGCGATAATAGTAAGAAGCAAATTGCAGATGAGTGCTGATATCTTAAGGCTATTGATAATCTTTTTATTCCTACTTGGGTCGTAGTTATCCTATCCAAAAATGGGTTGCACGGCATGTTGGCCCAATTGTGACAAGGCCATGGCATCTCCCAACAGCAGCCTAGATTAAAGCCTGATAGCCATCTCACGAAAAGGTTATTTAGGGAATGTTTATAGACAGTTTGTCCATACGAACACTCCTCCAATCTTCTGTTTTTGGTATCATTTTTTTTTATAAAAACTTTATATACATAAAAAGTTTACACGACCAATTCGAATTCGAAATTAGAGCTCCAACATAGAAATTTTATACAAATAAACTTTTTTCATTTATATATATATAGTTTATACGTCTGATTTTGAATTCTGATTTGGTTTGGAATCAAAGTCTTTTACATATAGTGTTTACATATTAAAAATTTATATATATAAAATTTATATATATAAAGTTTATATGTATATATGTGCCAGGACGAAACGCTCAGACGCGTGATCGCTCCTCGTGCTTTCTTTTCTCTGCACCTTTGCATTTCATGTCAGTCGGCACACTTCACTGCGTGCCACAGGAGTCCGCTCCGGCCAGCTTGGGCCTTTGGGTCTCCTGGTCAGAGAAACAGATGCGTATACAATAGAAAAGATTCCATGTGCCTCTTGCTGTTTTGCAGTGCAGTGCGCTGTCATATGAACAGTGTTGGCAAGCGGGAAGCAGGGTCGGGCCTGGCTTGAGTTTGACATGACACCTTGATCCAATCCACCCAATCATGTTACTCTCTCCATCATAAAATAAGTTTATATTTTATTTATCTTATTTGTTCTATAAAATTTTATTTTAGAGTAATTAATGCATTCTAGTTTATTAAATTAGAAGACAAATACTTTAAAATTTGCTAAAATGGGAAACGGGATATTAGGATTTGTTAAGATAGGGAACAAATGTATTAGAGTTTAATAAAGTGGAGGACATTCTAATCCTTTAACTTTGTATTAGTTTATATGAGATAGGTTAAAGATAAATTTATCTAGGACAGAATTAGAATTATATTACTCTCACAAAAAACTGTACAGTACTACTAGTAGGCTAGTACTGTTACTACACTGCTCTAGTAAGAATCCATAAAAAAATTCCTAGCTACCAATAATGACGAGGGAGTAGTGTTACAAAGAAAAGAAAATTGTATGTATAGGGCTTTTTTGAAACACGTGATTGATAAAACGAAGAAATAGAAAAAATATATGATTTTGATAGGAATGCAAGTGTAGAATAGAGGATTACAAAAACATAGAAAAAATACAGGAACGATTGTTTGGTTAGACCGCAGAAAAAACGCAAGAATTTGAAGAGATTGATTCAAAGAAAACTTTCCATGAGGTTGGATCTAAAACTTTCCACTAGGTTGAACCTAAGGTTAAAATTTCTCCAAAACTTGTCTGGATTGAGGCATTCCAAAGGAACTCCGTAGGATTTACTAGCGTCCAATCTTTTGTTTCAAAGAGCCATGTAGAAAAAATTCTATAGGATCAAAATCCTATAAAATTCATATGTTTTTTCTCCAAATCAAATGAAGCCTCACTAGTACTATTACGTGAGAGACTGAGAGCAAAGCTTTCAAACTGTGCATTGGTATTGATTTCGGCTGTAGCGAACTAGCGGTACTGTTTTGCAAGTTGCAACCAATAGTCCGTGTCCATGCTGCCTATTTGTCCGTTGCTTACCCGTCTTTACTGTTCCCGGTCCAAGCTTGCCTTGACATTCCTCCCCGAAGCAATATCACTCTACAGTTGCATGCGCTGGATTACAGCTACAAGGTACTATACAGTATAGGCATGGTATAGCAGTCATGTGCTCGTGTGTGAACTCTGCACGAGCACATGCAGGGGACCCATCGTCGCAAACCGTGCCTTCTCTGCTCGGGCGGCAGAGTTCGCACGGGCGACCTTTCTGCTGTCGGATTATAGATTCCCTGCTCATCGGAACCCTCCGGGCCGTGGCGTGATCCTGCTGCAGAAAAGATAGTTTTTTTCCTTTTCCGGCAGAAATTTTGACCTCCCCTCGAATGCCATTTTTGGAAGGCGCCACACGAATCCGAATATTACCGCGTCGATACGTTGCATTTGGTTCTGTCTTGTGCAGTACTGACCGGTTTTGGGTACGTTTTCAGGTGGGACGGGAACACATCGGCGGTGGTGCCGGCGACGCCGGACGGGGTGATGTACATCTTCGCCGTGCTCCGGTCGACCGATCCGGCACGGTGCGGCCGCGCGTGCGTGGAGTCGATCCTAGCGCAGCACCGCCGTGTTGCCGACCAGGCGTGCCGTGATGGCGGCGGCCGCCGCATCGGCGCGAAGCAATACCTGGCTCGGCAGCCGTCGCCGGCGCACTGGCGCGACCACTTCGGCTCGGGCTGGGGCCGGTTCGCGGCCTGCAAGGCCCGCTTCGACCCGCTGCACGTGCTCGGGCCGGGCCAGGGCATTTTCCCAAGGACGGATCCCGCGGGCTCGATGTGAATGTGATAGCGCCGGCGCGGCACTGGCACGGTCGCCGTAGTTCCCACTGACATAGATAGGCTCGTTAGCTCGTAGTGTTGCTTAGCTGCAGGCTGCAGCGACATTTTTCAGGCTGATTCATCGGTAGGCGTGACTGTGAAGAGTGTTCATTGCGTGCTTATCAGTTTGTACGGTGTTTAGGTGATTATTTGTGGGAACCGCAAAAATATTTAGGATGGGAAGCGTCTCGCCCATGGATTGATCGATTTCTATCTGGACCTATTTTAAGTTCTCCGATTATTTTTTGTGTAAGCTTTCACTATTCTTGGACAGACTGCTCGTTTGTAGTAGAGGCGGCAGAGGAAGCTTTCCAAAGGGGCCGCTTACATGATTATATGATACACCGTACAAACTTAAGTCCCAACCGGGATGGACTCGTAGATGCCCCCAAATTTTGTAGGCCACCCATATACAGGACCTAAGTAAATTGCAATGCAAGTTACATGATTATATGATACGCTATAGAATAAGTTGAGGCCTATTACGAAGAGTAATTTTATACCAGAAGGTACCATATTTTTTATATAATAAATTTGGTATTTTTGGTACCTCAGTTAGAGCTATCAAAATTTATACTAAAATTTTTTGTAACTCTTGGTACCTCTTAAGTACCGTAAAATTTCTCTATTATGAAATTGTGAAGACCGATACAATATTGCAGGCATTAGTAAACCATTAACCGGTTGTAGGGCTCCAAGCCTCCGAGTGGTAGTGAAAAAGAACTGTGCTGTTGGAATTGCTCTCACTAACCTAATTTTCTTCTTGAAATAAAAATAGTTGACTCTGTTGTTTGCTCATTGCAAAATCAGTCTAAAATGACATAGAAGATGTTAATAAATGGATTTACAAGAGCACTTTTGGATATAAATTGGGGATATTTCTTTGCAAATTCAAAACTTCTTGATCCGCTTGACGATTTGTACTCTGATCACCTTCCCTTTTCATCTCCAAAGAGCTCGAAGAACTCCGATAACAACAACAGTGACCTGTTAAGATCTAGGGTTGGGAGGAGGGTGTAAGAAAAGGGGAGTTTCGGTTCAGGTATTAGAGAAGACCAGATTTGACAAGATGGTTGTGAATAAGGAGTAGGAAGTTGGCAGCACTAGAAAAACAAAAGAAAGAGGCTAGGAGGTGGAGTAAGCTTTGGGCACCAAAAACGGGAAAGAAGGTGACAGGAAGGCATCAAAAGTTTTATGGTGGCAAGATAGAAGAAAAAGCAGAGAGATGAAGGGAGCAGGATTGTTTAGAAGACTAAGGGGGTGTTTAAATCAGCTTATAGGAGCGGTTTACAAGCCACATGCAAAACAAAAAATATTATTAGCACACGATTAATTAAGTATTAACTATTAAAAACTTAAAATGGATCTATTTGATTTTTTAGAGATACTTTCATATAGAAAGTTTTTGTAAAAAAAACATCGTTTTACGTTTGAAAAGCATGCTAACGAAAATCGAGGAAATAGCTGCAAGCTACCAGCCGATTCAAACACCCCCTAAGGGTGAGTTCGAATGTGAAAAATGTCTTAGATTTTTGGTGACACGCAAAAACGAGATAAGCCATTAGCGCATGAATTAGTTGAGTATTAATTATTTCAAACTTGGAAAATAAATTAATATGATTTTTTTAGAAACTTTTATATAAAATTTTTTTGCAAAAAAGGCATCGTTTAGTAGTTCAGGAAGTGTGCTCATGGAGGACGAGAAAGTAGCCAAGCCAAACGTAGCCTAAGGTAGTGTTCGAATTGGCTTAATGACGTGGCTTATAATCCACGCACAAAACGATAAATATCATTAGCGTATGATTAATTAAGTATTAACTATTAGAAACCTGCAAAATGGATCAATTTGATATTTTAGAGATATATTCATATAAAAATTTTTTGTAAAAAAACATACTGTTTAACAGTTCGGGAAACGTGCTCATGAAAAAAGAGAGAAGAAGCAAAACCCAAAACTATTTTGAACAGCATGTAAGAAGAATGGTAAGTTGTAGGAGTAGCATCACGGTAGGAAAGTTGGTGACTCCAAGCCTCAAGAGGATGAGAGGGTTGTAAAATGGTAATGTTGGCAAATCGCGTGTTAAGGGCCCGCTTGGATGTTTTGTTTTTTTTTTCACTTGTAAAATATTTCCCTTTGTAATTTTCTGGGCACCAACAATACAACCAGATTTTCTTACCCCCCCTGGGTCTGCTTGGGACTTGCGTATTTTTTTTCGAGTAAAATATACCGTCGGTCCTTAAACTTGGACCGGGGTGTCACTTAGGTCTGTGATCTTGTAAATTGAACGTTTAGGTCTGTAATAGTGGTTTACTATAGCACAGCGGGTCCAAATCTCGTTTGACCGGATACGACTGACTACATGGTTGTACATGCTGGCCGCAATTTTTCAGCCGCCCCCCTACGAATCCCACGTTAGCAACAAATATGCATATAGCCCCAGTCTACATTATTTTTCCCAAAACTCTTTCCAATCAGTGAGGAGAGGGAAGGCGGAGGCTAGGGTAGCGGTGGCAGCGAAGTGCAGCAAGAGAGGCTGCGAAGTGCGGCGAGGGAAGGGGAAGGAGGTGGCGAAGTGTGGCTTCACCGCCATGGGCCTTGCAAAATTTTGGTTTGCAATTATCAATACTTTTATGCACAGGATTCCACTCTACAGCGTCGGGATGTTTGCTGGCACTGGGTCCTCTGCGCAGGGCGCACGCGGCAGCGGTTGGGCAGCGGATCCTTTCGAGGGCGACGGCTTGGAGGACGAGGAGATTCAGGAGGTACTAGGTTCCTCGTAGCTCGAAGGAGCTCCGCCACCGCAGACACATAACCCACCAGTTGCCACACCCATGCAGGTGACCCGCGCTGGCCGTGCTGTACCACCAGACCGACTGACGTACTCCCAGGGCCAGGTGCGAGCGCAGGGTAAGAAGACGAAGAAGTCTAGAGGTTACGGTTAGGGCCCGTAGTATGTTGTACCAATAGTAGTTAGCCTGTTGTACGTCATGTTTTATTAATTCTACATTTACTAAAGAAACCCCTTTACTTCGTTTACGCTCGTCGATCAAACAATATACTCCTCACGATCTACGTTTGCGACGAAATTAATCAAAAACATGAATTTTCGAGTTTCAACTTCACGGTGAAAGTAGATTCGGAGCGGTGACAACTAAGCACACGTTAATTGCTTATAAACCTAATGAAATTATCCATCTAACGAGTACAAACAACACATGAAAGACATTTTTAAAGTAAAAGGATCATTTTATGGGAAGCCCCCTGGCCTGCCAAAAACCGCCCTCTAGGAGGGCGGTAAGGGGCCGCCGCAAAATAGCTGGCCATTTTACCGTCGGCCCCCTAGTTGGGAAAAACCACCCGCTAGATGGGCGGCAAGGGGGCCACCCTAAAAAGCGGCGGCCCAGGGGTTGGGTATTTTGCAGGTAGTCCCCTTGCCGCTCTCCTAACGGGTGGCTAGGGTGCCGCCTGTAAAAGTGCAGACGGCCGTCGGCCATCCAGCCCACGGCAGTCTGCCACGTCATCAAAATACCCTCCGGAGGGTATTGGGAGTATATTTTTGTAAATTTTTGAAATAAAAATATATTTTTGTAAATATTTTAAAAAATATATAAAAATTAAAAAAAATCTGAAATCTGCCGGGTTTTTTATAGGGGGTCTCAATAATAAATAACTTTTAGAAAATCGGAGAATATGGAGCCTGCTCCTGTGCTCCATATCCCTGAGCTGCAAGGCGGCGGCGCAGTCCAGCAGCCGTGTCGTTTCTGCCTTTCTGGGCGTGCGCAGACGGAAACGGTTATAGTAAGCTCCAAAAGTGTTGATCAGGCAAGCAGACCCAACAATTGTCTACCAAGAGAGGTGTGACATCACAGTGCAAAATAGATGTGATCACTATAAGCAGAGAATTTATCTTACCTTTTCCACTCCTTGCACATGGAAATGCAAATGACAGTTCAAGCAAGAAACCAATATCTCGAGTACATCAATAATTCAATCATCAAACAAGAATTTATTCAGAAATGAGATATATGCTAACGCAAACTGATCAAATTTCAAACAACAGACAAGATTAACTTATCCAGATTCATGTAGGATGACCCCTCCTTCTCCAAAGCAGCATTCGCCTTGGCCTTGAGCTCCTGAACTTTCTTGACCCGCTCTTCTCCTTCGATTCCTCCGTCCATGAGACTGTTCAAGGCCCTCTTCACCTGCTCTGTTCCAACATCTACCTTCTCCTCGCCGCTGCCGCCGGTCAGCACGCCACCGGTGGGCTTCGTTACGCCGATGGACACGCCGATTCCAAGCACGTCCACGATCAGCTTCTCATTCAGGAACTGCTCCGCGCTGAACGGCCATGCAGCCATGGGCACGCCTGCGGCGATGCTCTCCAGCGTGGAGCCCCACCCGCAGTGCGTCACGAAGCCGCCGACGGCCGGGTGCGACAGGATGGCCACCTGCGGCGCCCACCCACGCACCGCGAGGCACTGGCTGTCCGCGACGCCGTCGGCGTCGGTGTTCTCCCGTAGCCACTCCTTGACGTCATCGGGCAGCGAGCCGGCGCCCTTGATGACCCAGAGGACAGGCCATGGGCACGACACGAGCGCCATGCCGAGCTGCATGAGCTGCGCGGGAGGCATGCGCCCTGCGCTGCCGAAGCTCACGTACAGCACGGACCTGGCCTCCTTGGCTTCCAGCCACGCCATGCACCGCTTCGCGTCATCTGAGGCGGCGGCGCGCGGGTCGTGGACAGTAGGCGAGTGGGACAGCGAGACGGGGCCGACAGCGAACACCTTCTTGCCGGTGGCGGCGGCGAGGCGAGCGGCGGAGTCACGCTCGAGCTCTTCAAAGCTGTTCACCACGATGCCGTCCACGGCCAGCTCGAACTCCCGGAGTTCTCTCATCCTGTCCTCAATGGGACAAGACGGCAGGAACTGCAGCGGCAGCTGCCGCCTCGTGAGCCTGCACTCGAAAGGCGGCAGGACAGGGACGTCGAAGAGCTCGTCAGGCGAGGCGACCGCCTCATGCGGCTTGTGCGTGTTCAGGTACTCGCAGCAGAGCAGGGAGAACGCGCAGAAACCGTGGAAGATGAAGCACGGCGTGCCGAGCTCGCGCGCCAGGACGTGCGCCCACGTGTGAGATATCCCGGCGACGAAGCAGTTCGGTCGGCGCTGGCTCATGAGGCGGCAGTGCGGCGCCACCGCGTCGCCGAACTGCATGGCAGCGTCGAAGAAGCTTGGCACCATGTCAGGCGAGGGGACGTGGTCCACCCTCTCGCACCCTTCCGGTAGCCCGGCCTCAGTGGCCGGGAACGGGATCGTGGTGACCGTGATCCTGGAAGTGCCCTGGTCGCCGGCACGGTCTACGCGACTCTGGACGAGCCGCGCGCTGGCCGGCGTCGTGATGATTGTGACCACCGCGCCGTGCGCGGCGAGGAGGCAGGCGATGTCCACGATGGGTATCATGTGGCTGGTGGCCAGCCATGGGATGACCACGAAGTGAGGCTTTGTCACCATTTCCGATTCTCTCTGGGATTCGTTTCGGTGGCTGTCCATGGCTTCGCTACAAGGTCTTGCTCAGGCTGTGATTGCGTCGGCTTGTTGCAGACTTGCCAGATATGGATGGGTCCGGTTCCATATGCTGTCTCCTTTTATACTTTGATGTACTACCATTTAAAGTATATTAATGTTAATCAATTCTCCATACATCTCATAGTAATTATCTAAAAAATACATTTCATAGTATTTATCTACTGAGGAAAAATCAATAATACTATGGGATACGATTCATTTATTACCATTTAAAGTCAGATATCGATCATTATTTTAATAAAACAAGGTATTTGCTAGATTTCAGTAAGCTGAAATCTTTAGAATTTTCAGTCAAATTTCTTTGTGATCTGTGCGCTGATTCGGGCTTGTTTTGTGTGTTTGTTGCTTTAATCGGGTTCGTTGACCAGATTCGATAACCGAGATCAGATTAGGCCAACATCTTTTGCACCCGGTGTCATAGTTTAGATTTCTTTTTCGTTTTTCATCGACTCCCGTGCCCCTTGTCATGGGCAGAGCTCCACAAACTGAAACTAGTGAGCTGGACCATGAATTTTGATTTCTTTTTCAATTGGATGTGTTTGATTCTCACTTTCACTATAGAAATGTTCTGTTCTGTTCTGTTCTCCGAGATCATTTGTCCAACTGATTGCTAGTCATGTTGACACGAAATGAAGCTTGCATATATACAAGTTTCATCCATAAATAGTCCAACTTAGCTTTTAAGGAAAATCGGTGTAATTTTTTTTGGATACTATGTCTTTGTCAAATTTCAGTTGTTAGTTCAATGTTTTGCAGTTTGTATGTTTGTGCAATTTTTTAATAAACTAACTGTAATTATTCAGGAGGGTGTAGGTAAAAGGATTTTTTTTCCCAAGGTAAATAAACATATACATCTTTCTTAATGTAAGGATCATATGGTCAATAAAGTTAAAATCAATTCAAATTACAGATTATGTTTTCTATTTATTGCAGTGTACACCACAGTGCAATTTTCACTATATGGTTGAAATTTTTTAAAAATATTTATATATACCAGCTATATTGTTTTTAAGTTTTTTACCATTTTGGTTGAGATAGCATTATGTCAATATAGTCTGTAGGGACGGTTTGCTCAAAAGGCCATTTCAACAGCCCACTTGTTTACCAAACAAAGAAGGACCAAATGTCAGATGAAGGTCACATAGCCAGAAGCCCATAAAGCCCAAGTAGCAGGAAAAGCATAGTTGCAAAAGCCCATGAATTTGAACAACAAACAGAAGGGCTTTTTATCCATAGCGGCCTAACAATATGGATCCGCTGGCCTGTTAGCAACTGCAGGATAATTCTTCTCGTGCAAGAGAATGTGGTCTACCTGCCACCGATTATTGCATATCGAACGAACACAAAAGGTGACCGAAAATTCCAAAGATTTCAGTCACGTGAAATCTAGATAATCCCATAAAACAATTGTTAGTCAATACCTTATT
This sequence comes from Oryza meyeriana var. granulata, assembly GCA_003991445.1. NCBI lineage: Eukaryota > Viridiplantae > Streptophyta > Magnoliopsida > Poales > Poaceae > Oryza > Oryza meyeriana. The sequence goes on along the minus strand of RYFJ01000273.1, from coordinate 175,520 downwards.
CCGACGAAACACAAGACGTCTTTTTTTTTTTGGACGGGGAGTACTCCCTTTAGTCACAAATAAGTGACTTTTTGTAATGTGTGTCGTTAAGATATTTAAACTTTAATTAATTATTAATATCTCTTTGAATATTTCAATGTAACTATTGAAATGGTATGGCTTGATTTGTTTTAACAATAATTTCAACATATTGTAATTTTGCTACTTTTTTTAGAAAGTTTTATAATTGTAATGAATAAATAATCAAACTAATGTCTTGGTGACTACGGGCTTGTTCACTTTTGTTACTATTTTCAACCTTTCCAAATTTTGGTACGACAAAATTTTGGTAAGGCAATAAACTAAACATACCATTATCAATACAACCCTACCAAATTTTTGTAATTCCAGAACCTTGTATTCTCAAAACTTATACCAAAATTTGGTAAGGCCTTAAACCAAACACCACCCAATCTTTCCTTATCTTACCAATATTTGGTTTTGGCATTACTAAAGTTGGTAAGGTTTATTTTCGCAATAAAATAAACAAGCCTTATGTTATTATGCAAAACGGCATTTATTTGTGACTGTATGTAGTACGATATAAGGTTTGGTGTCAACCATTGCTCTTTTTGTTTCATAAAGTTTCTCTATTTCCTCATGATTTACCACTTCAAAATGTTTGACCATTGAAGAAATCACGTTGATCGGCACATTGTGAAACATTTTGGCAAATAGAGATTATGGGTTATGGGTCTAGACAATCAAATCGAGCATAAAATCCTAATGTACAACGAAAAATCGAAACAATGCTACTATATTTCTTAAGTTCCAAAAGTTATGGACTAAGGTAGTACTACATGTTAGTGCATATAATAATTTAATTTTTTTTTGACGTGTGACAACAATCTAACCTTAATTCAATACCGTACTACATAAGAGCATATGGTCGGCTAAACACATTACACATCCGAAAGGTGTTCTGTTAGAAATCACACACGAAGAATTAAGATGAAGTGAACAGGAAAGCGATGTATCAGCAAAAAGAAAAATTGTGAGTGTGTGAGAAACTTTAGCCGTTGTTTTGTGTACGTGCAGGTGTTCTTTTGGGCACTCTCTAACGACTAGCCGCGCTTTGATGCTTGCTGTGCTGCTGTCCTAAATATTCACACAAACTCGTTGTGAATCCGTGTTTGAAGATGAGTAAAACGGTCATGGCGAAGACCATGCTATGCCACTTTTTTTTGTCGCAGTAGAAATTAGATACTGGTAGCGTGAAGCCATCAAATAACAATTTCTCTATCCAAAATTTACTGCGCAAATTTCTGGTCACTTGCATGCCTACAGGCTACAGTTGAGACGTCGCGCTCGCGCACAGTTTTGTGTGCCTACTGCCCTAGAATTTTTATTATTTTTTAAACATTTTTATTTTTAATTTTTAAAATAAACTCTCTTAAAACTTATTTCTAAATCTAAAATCTTGAACCACGCTTGTGACAATTGGCGTGCTTGTCACAGCCCTAGATTTAATTTCAGTTAATTAGTGTTATGCCCTACTGTCCTTAGAGTACACAATTTAAATTTTTGCATTGTCTCTTCATGCAAGTTAAAGTTTATAATAATTAAACCCTAGATCGGCAAAAACAAAACACTACTAAAAAGTGCATTTTCATAATAGAATGCATATGCATTTGTATAGCCTAAGGAATTTCTAAAAATGATTGGTTGCACATAAAATCATGCAAAAATTTCTATAAACACTATCCCACATAATTAATCCACTATAAATTTTACATGATTTTATCACTTCAGCAAGTCCTTCAATAAAATCCCTCAAATCAGCTAGACTAGGCAGCTAGCTAAAAATGAATGGGTATACTTCTAAAATTCACCAAATAAAAATGAAGATTAATTAGGCAGTGCAATTCTACCAACAGGTGTGTCAACAAAAACCCTACCACCAGTAATTTTTTCTCAATTTAATTCCCAAATAAATCACATAAAACAATAAGAGCAAAGCCCTAGGGACATAAATTACACTGCAGAAAAACTGGATCATTATGCCTACTTTGCAATTTCACCAAAGATTAACCAGACTACTTCTAACCCTGAAATTTGGTCAACAGGTTAAACACATCTTTCTCTACCTCCAATAATTTTCCCATAATTTATATCCCTTAGTAACCTACTGAAATCACAGCTGCAAGACAGCTGTTCATACAGCTTCCCACATAGTCTCTAGAGAATTCTCCTCTCATTTCTCACTTCCAGGTGGACCCCACAAGACCCTGGCCCACCTGTAAGCCTCTGCAAGTCTTGGGATAGTGTGTTTCACCCAACTTCTACCCATACTCCTCTCTTCTCCATAGGTTTCCACTATATGGACCCACTAAACATAGTCACAACCTAGCTAAATGTGTGTAAAACAATGCCTCCTTACAAGTGGGACCCACCCTGGGCACTGTAGAACCGAAGTAACTCAGCACTGCATGAGAAACGTGGCAGCACCTCCTTTCTTTCTCTCCCTCAGTACATAGAGTAGCCTGGGCAAGCACACCTCTGGGAAACCTCGACCTTTTCGCTCCAAATCTCGCCAGCAGAACCCTCTTCTCATCCTCTTCACGTTCCTACCGAGAAGGCTGGAGAAAACCTCTAGGATCGCCGGAGACAGAAGCCGGTGAGCTCCATCCTTTCTTAACCACGGGAACGTGATATACATCTCCTAATCATTCCATTTTCGCACTTTATGGCCCTAGGTTTTCTGGTTGGAGCCGCCGTGCTGCCGCCGTCCCTACTCTCTGCGCTGCCGAACTACCGCCGCTCGGGTTGTCGCTGTTCCGGCGAGCTCCGGCGATCCCAGCCCGAACCATCTCGCCGCCAGCATCGCCTTGGTCCCAGGAGGCTCTGGCCTCGACCAATCGAACCGTAAAGTCGTGTACCAAGAGATCGGCGTCGTCATCCCCAAGTCTGGCCGCCAGCCGCCGTCGTCAATTACTTCTCCTGTGGTTAGCCTCCATTCGATTCCTCGCACTGAGCCCATCTCTACGAGGTCTCTAACCTTTTCGGCAACTCGGCTTCGTCGTAGTATGCTAGGAGAAGGCCGACGACGTGGTCCCGAAGGATTTCGCCGCCGCCAGACCAAGTTCGTCGTCGCTGTTGCTGTTCCAGCTTCGCCAGAACCAACACAACCCTCAGTAAGCCTTCTGGTATCCTTTAGATGCAACCACATGCTTTGGTTTGGCCAGAAACCGACCGTAGCTCGATCGGCCTCATCGACCCGAAACACCCTGCCGCTCGTGTCGCCACTGCGCTTAGCTCCGGCCACCGCTGGCGATGAGAAGACTACCAATGGGTTCGCCATAGTCCTCTCCACCTTTTCTCTGTTGGCCGCAGTCCAAGCCGAGCCGCCGTTTGCCGCCGGCGCAGGTGAACAGAACCGGCGGCAAGCCAGCCCCGTGCCTCCTCTGTTTTGAAACACCGACAGGTGGGCCCGAGTTGAGGATAAATAAGAAAAGAGAAGAAAAGATAAACTAAATTATTTTTCCACAGAAAACTATTCAAACTTTAAAAATCCATAACTTTGCCATTTTAACTCCTTTTTGAGTGAAACTAATTTGATTAGTTCTATAAATTTGTGAACTTTAATACTGTCAAATAAAATATGACCACTTCTGTACAGAAAATATCTATAAAATAATATGAAGCAAAAGTAACTTATTTTGTGTTAACGCCAAAATTTGGCACGATTCATATCCATGTTCGGTTAAGGAAAGAAGCCATGTCAGCCAATGGAAGCTCATCTGGAAGAGACCAAACCTGGAAGGAATCGTGAAGACCACGTTATGGCAGTTATTTATCTTATCTATTAGATAGTTTTATCTTTTAGGAAACCTGATCTCTTGTCCGATCAGGTCTGTCAGTTTTCCTTTTTCTAGTTAGAAAAAGTCCTGTACCGTGTCCTATAAGGACTCTTGTAACTCGGGGTATATATACGTATGCCCGGGACCTTGTAATCTATCGAATCGATCAATACAACTTCGGCGCATCGCCACCTTTACCAACGGGTTCTTGCTTCTCGAGCGGGGCTGCATCGGTTAGGTCCGAACTCCTGCGAGAGGGTAAGTCTCGTTACCCCGACTACCAATCGGCTAGGACTTTCTCGGTTAGGTCCGATATTCTAGTCGGTCTATGGTAGTCGGCTTACCACGGTGTATCGGATCTGTCTACGGCTGCATCGGTTTGGTCCGACCTCTTAGGCTGGTCAGGTATATCACATCACGCGTGCATAGTTTTTATCAGTTTATCGGGGGTAGTTTATCATCAGTTTGTGCTGCATCGGTTGGGTCCGACCTACTAAACTGCTAGCGATAAATTATTCCTGTTAGGCTGATAGCCTTTGTGCAAGCGTCTTATCGGAATGTATAGCCGGTAAGTTATTTTCATCACAGTGCATTAGGTCTATCGGTTCGTTGAGGTTCCTTTACTATTATCGATCTGTGCTGCATCAGTTAGGTTTGAACTACTAGATCGATAATAATAGATTTACCCTTGCCGAGCCGATCGGTGTATATGCGACGTTCTATCGGAGTGCTTAGCCGATAGGTTATCTTTTTATAAAGCCGACTGTATTATCTTTTCTGTTTGTCATCTATATTATCATCGGTTTCCTAGCCGATGCACATGTGTTTCCTCGGCAGTCGGCTAGCTTACTATCTTGCTTATCTATTTTATCATCGGCTCCTAGCCGATGCACATGTTATACTGACAGTTTATTTATCTGTTTATAGCGCTATCAGTTTCCCAGCCGATACATAGGTGCCATCGGCCATCGGCTACAAGAAGCCTACATCAGCCCGTATCGGCCGATAGCCGATGTGCAGTTGCTGCTGGCAGTCGGACGCGAGCACGAGCAAAGACTCGGACACGGGCAAGGATCCGACTACGAGCGAGACCCGGGCGCGAGTACAGGCGAGGGCCCGGGCACGAGCATAGCGGCGATCGGCTGGAAGGGATCCGTATCGGCTTGCTGGCCGATTGGATCAGTAATCTAATTTCTTCATCTCCTTGTCAATTGCGAGGTCAAATTGACTGGCACGCCCGCGAACCTCAAGACTTTAGGACCTGCACTGGAGCTAAGCAGATCTCCTAGGCCTTCGCGTGTCACCAGACGCCGAACCAGATCGTCAGCAAGCTTTTCGGCACACCCGGCGGTTTTCGGCGTCAACACGTTTTTGGCACGCCCAGTGGGACACGATCTTCATATTATCACAGTATATCCTATCGGCTGAATCAACACGTTTTTGGCCTGGTGGGACACGATCTTCATATTATCACAGTATATCCTATCGGCTGAATCAACACGTTTTTGACCCGGTGGGACTCAGAACTTCGACATGACTGGAAAGGAGGTCAGCAAAGATGATACAATCCCAGTTATAATGGAAGATTTGACCGAAGAACAAAGACAACAAGTGGAGCAGAACATTGATGATTTTCGGAAGCTTTGTCTAGAATCCTTCGGTATGACAGATCAAGGGCCGATTCAGAAGTCAGAATTGCCAAAACCTGTTCTGGTTGGTGAATCGAGCCATATATCACCTATGAGTTCACAGAAGCCGATCCAAGACATGTTTAATGAAGCAGTTCATCATGCGTTGACCGATCAATCTGGGATATTGGTGAACACATTACAGAGCTTGATCAAGAAGGCAGTGGAGCCGATTCAAATACCCGGGGGGCATCAACAGAGTTATCCAGAAGCTGTTCCTGAGTACAATTATCCGAGGGAATATCAGAATCAGAATCGGCTATCAACTCCACCTCTGCATTATTACGGTGAAGATCCAAAAGAAGATTTATCAGCAAGAGTCACAGAGGTGATGAGAGAACAATTCGGTCTAAGACCGAAGGAGGAAACATTTATGTATCGGCCTCCATATCTAGATTGGTTTGATAGAGCTCCGTTGCCGCGCCGATACAAAGCGCCAGACTTCTCCAAATTCTCAGGGCAAGATGATGTGTCTACAGTGGAGCATGTCAGCCGATTCCTGGCGCAGTGCGGAGAAGCATCGGCTGTAGAAGCTTTGAGAGTTAGACTTTTCCCGTTATCATTATCCGGATCGGCCTTTACATGGTTTTCTTCATTGCCACTTAACTCAGTTCGAGGTTGGGCCGATCTGGAAAAGCAATTCCACAAGTATTTCTTTATGGGAAGTCAGGAGATGAGTTTGATAGACTTAACATCGGTAATACAGAAGCTGGAGGAATCAGTCGCAGAATATATCCAGCGGTTTCGTGATGTTAGAAGCCGATGTTATAGTTTAAGTCTGGATGATGCACAGCTGGCCGAATTAGCATTCCAAGGTTTGTTGGCTCCGATCAGGGAAAGATTTGCATTAGAAGACTTTGAGAGCCTAGCACACCTAGTACAGAAGGTATCGGTTCATGAAAGCCGATTTCAGGAGGCCAGGAAGGAATATTAAGGCCCAAACAGAAGAAGAATTTCGAAGTTTGATAACAAACTCCGAAATTGGGGGGCATGTGTTAACGCCAAAATTTGGCACGATTCATATCCATGTTCGGTTAAGGAAAGAAGCCATGTCAGCCAATAGAAGCTCATCTGGAAGAGACCAAACCTGGAAGGAATCGTGAAGACCACGTTATGGCAGTTATTTATCTTATCTATTAGATAGTTTTATCTTTTAGGAAACCTGATCTCTTGTCCGATCAGGTCTGTCAGTTTTCCTTTTTCTAGTTAGGAAAGTCCTGTACCGTGTCCTATAAGGACTCTTGTAACTCGGGGTATATATACGTATGCCCGGGGACCTTGTAATCTATCGAATCGATCAATACAACTTCGGCGCATCGCCACCCTTTACCAACGGGTTCTTGCTTCTCGAGCGGGGCTGCATCGGTTAGGTCCGAACTCCTGCGAGAGGGTAAGTCTCGTTACCCCGACTACCAATCGGCTAGGACTTTCTCGGTTAGGTCCGATATTCTAGTCGGTCTATGGTAGTCGGCTTACCACGGTGTATCGGATCTGTCTACGGCTGCATCGGTTCGGTCCGACCTCTTAGGCTGGTCAGGTATATCACATCACGCGTGCATAGTTTTTATCAGTTTATCGGGGGTAGTTTATCATCAGTTTGTGCTGCATCGGTTGGGTCCGACCTACTAAACTGCTAGCGATAAATTATTCCTGTTAGGCTGATAGCCTTTGTGCAAGCGTCTTATCGGAATGTATAGCCGGTAAGTTATTTTCATCACAGTTGCATTAGGTCTATCGGTTCGTTGAGGTTCCTTTACTATTATCGATCTGTGCTGCATCAGTTAGGTTTGAACTACTAGATCGATAATAATAGATTTACCCTTGCCGAGCCGATCGGTGTATATGCAACGTTCTATCGGAGTGCTTAGCCGATAGGTTATCTTTTTATAAAGCCGACTGTATTATCTTTTCTGTTTGTCATCTATATTATCATCGGTTTCCTAGCCGATGCACATGTGTTTCCTCGGCAGTCGGCTAGCTTACTATCTTGCTTATCTATTTTATCATCGGCTCCTAGCCGATGCACATGTTATACTGACAGTTTATTTATCTGTTTATAGCGCTATCGGTTCCCAGCGATACATAGGTGCCATCGGCCATCGGCTACAAGAAGCCTACATCAGCCCGTATCGGCCGATAGCCGATGTGCAGTTGCTGCTGGCAGTCGGACGCGAGCACGAGCAAAGACTCGGACACGGGCAAGGATCCGACTACGAGCGAGACCCGGGCGCGAGTACAGGCGAGGGCCCGGGCACGAGCATAGCGGCGATCGGCTGGAAGGGATCCGTATCGGCTTGCTGGCCGATTGGATCAGTAATCTAATTTCTTCATCTCCTTGTCAATTGCGAGGTCAAATTGACTGGCACGCCCGCGAACCTCAAGACTTTAGGACCTGCACTGGAGCTAAGCAGATCTCCCAGGCCTTCGCGTGTCACCAGACGCCGAACCAGATCGTCAGCAAGCTTTTCGGCACACCCGGCGGTTTTCGGCGTCAACACGTTTTTGGCACGCCCAGTGGGACACGATCTTCATATTATCACAGTATATCCTATCGGCTGAATCAACACGTTTTTGGCCTGGTGGGACACGATCTTCATATTATCACAGTATATCCTATCGGCTGAATCAACACGTTTTTGACCCGGTGGGACTCAGAACTTCGACATGACTGGAAAGGAGGTCAGCAAAGATGATACAATCCCAGTTATAATGGAAGATTTGACCGAAGAACAAAGACAACAAGTGGAGCAGAACATTGATGATTTTCGGAAGCTTTGTCTAGAATCCTTCGGTATGACAGATCAAGGGCCGATTCAGAAGTCAGAATTGCCAAAACCTGTTCTGGTTGGTGAATCGAGCCATATATCACCTATGAGTTCACAGAAGCCGATCCAAGACATGTTTAATGAAGCAGTTCATCATGCGTTGACCGATCAATCTGGGATATTGGTGAACACATTACAGAGCTTGATCAAGAAGGCAGTGGAGCCGATTCAAATACCCGGGGGGCATCAACAGAGTTATCCAGAAGCTGTTCCTGAGTACAATTATCCGAGGGAATATCAGAATCAGAATCGGCTATCAACTCCACCTCTGCGTTATTACGGTGAAGATCCAAAAGAAGATTTATCAGCAAGAGTCACATAGGTGATGAGAGAACAATTCGGTCTAAGACCGAAGGAGGAAACATTTATGTATCGGCCTCCATATCTAGATTGGTTTGATAGAGCTCCGTTGCCGCGCCGATACAAGCGCCAGACTTCTCCAAATTCTCAGGGCAAGATGATGTGTCTACAGTGGAGCATGTCAGCCGATTCTGGCGCAGTGCGGAGAAGCATCGGCTGTAGAAGCTTTGAGAGTTAGACTTTTCCCGTTATCATTATCCGGATCGGCCTTTACATGGTTTTCTTCATTGCCACTTAACTCAGTTCGAGGTTGGGCCGATCTGGAAAAGCAATTCCACAAGTATTTCTTTATGGGAAGTCAGGAGATGAGTTTGATAGACTTAACATCGGTAATACAGAAGCTGGAGGAATCAGTCGCAGAATATATCCAGCGGTTTCGTGATGTTAGAAGCCGATGTTATAGTTTAAGTCTGGATGATGCACAGCTGGCCGAATTAGCATTCCAAGGTTTGTTGGCTCCGATCAGGGAAAGATTTGCATTAGAAGACTTTGAGAGCCTAGCACACCTAGTACAGAAGGTATCGGTTCATGAAAGCCGATTTCAGGAGGCCAGGAAGGAATATTAAGGCCCAAACAGAAGAAGAATTTCGAAGTTTGATAACAAACTCCGAAATTGGGGGGCATGTGTTAACGCCAAAATTTGGCACGATTCATATCCATGTTCGGTTAAGGAAAGAAGCCATGTCAGCCAATAGAAGCTCATCTGGAAGAGACCAAACCTGGAAGGAATCGTGAAGACCACGTTATGGCAGTTATTTATCTTATCTATTAGATAGTTTTATCTTTTAGGAAACCTGATCTCTTGTCCGATCAGGTCTGTCAGTTTTCCTTTTTCTAGTTAGGAAAGTCCTGTACCGTGTCCTATAAGGACTCTTGTAACTCGGGGTATATATACGTATGCCGGGGACCTTGTAATCTATCGAATCGATCAAATACAACTTCGGCGCATCGCCACCTTTACCAACGGGTTTCTTGCTTCTCGAGCGGGGCTGCATCGGTTAGGTCCGAACTCCTGCGAGAGGGTAAGTCTCGTTACCCGACTACCAATCGGCTAGGACTTTCTCGGTTAGGTCCGATATTCTAGTCGGTCTATGGTAGTCGGCTTACCACGGTGTATCGGATCTGTCTACGGCTGCATCGGTTCGGTCCGACCTCTTAGGCTGGTCAGGTATATCAACATCACGCGTGCATAGTTTTTATCAGTTTATCGGGGGTAGTTTATCATCAGTTTGTGCTGCATCGGTTGGGTCCGACCTACTAAACTGCTAGCGATAAATTATTCCTGTTAGGCTGATAGCCTTTGTGCAAGCGTCTTATCGGAATGTATAGCCGGTAAGTTATTTTCATCACAGTTGCATTAGGTCTATCGGTTCGTTGAGGTTCCTTTACTATTATCGATCTGTGCTGCATCAGTTAGGTTTGAACTACTAGATCGATAATAATAGATTTACCCTTGCCGAGCCGATCGGTGTATATGCGACGTTCTATCGGAGTGCTTAGCCGATAGGTTATCTTTTTATAAAGCCGACTGTATTATCTTTTCTGTTTGTCATCTATATTATCATCGGTTTCCTAGCCGATGCACATGTGTTTCCTCGGCAGTCGGCTAGCTTACTATCTTGCTTATCTATTTTATCATCGGCTCCTAGCCGATGCACATGTTATACTGACAGTTTATTTATCTGTTTATAGCGCTATCGGTTTCCCAGCCGATACATAGGTGCCATCGGCCATCGGCTACAAGAAGCCTACATCAGCCCGTATCGGCCGATAGCCGATGTGCAGTTGCTGCTGGTAGTCGGACGCGAGCACGAGCAAAGACTCGGACACGGGCAAGGATCCGACTACGAGCGAGACCCGGGCGCGAGTACAGGCGAGGGCCCGGGCACGAGCATAGCGGCGATCGGCTGGAAGGGATCCGTATCGGCTTGCTGGCCGATTGGATCAGTAATCTAATTTCTTCATCTCCTTGTCAATTGCGAGGTCAAATTGACTGGCACGCCCGCGAACCTCAAGACTTTAGGACCTGCACTGGAGCTAAGCAGATCTCCCAGGCCTTCGCGTGTCACCAGACGCCGAACCAGATCGTCAGCAAGCTTTTCGGCACACCCGGCGGTTTTTGGCGTCAACACGTTTTTGGCACGCCCAGTGGGACACGATCTTCATATTATCACAGTATATCCTATCGGCTGAATCAACACGTTTTTGGCCTGGTGGGACACGATCTTCATATTATCACAGTATATCCTATCGGCTGAATCAACACGTTTTTGACCCGGTGGGACTCAGAACTTCGACATGACTGGAAAGGAGGTCAGCAAAGATGATACAATCCCAGTTATAATGGAAGATTTGACCGAAGAACAAAGACAACAAGTGGAGCAGAACATTGATGATTTTCGGAAGCTTTGTCTAGAATCCTTCGGTATGACAGATCAAGGGCCGATTCAGAAGTCAGAATTGCCAAAACCTGTTCTGGTTGGTGAATCGAGCCATATATCACCTATGAGTTCACAGAAGCCGATCCAAGACATGTTTAATGAAGCAGTTCATCATGCGTTGACCGATCAATCTGGGATATTGGTGAACACATTACAGAGCTTGATCAAGAAGGCAGTGGAGCCGATTCAAATACCCGGGGGGCATCAACAGAGTTATCCAGAAGCTGTTCCTGAGTACAATTATCCGAGGGAATATCAGAATCAGAATCGGCTATCAACTCCACCTCTGCGTTATTACGGTGAAGATCCAAAAGAAGATTTATCAGCAAGAGCACATAGGTGATGAGAGAACAATTCGGTCTAAGACCGAAGGAGGAAACATTTATGTATCGGCTCCATATCTAGATTGGTTTGATAGAGCTCCGTTGCCGCGGCCGATACAAAGCGCCAGACTTCTCCAAATTCTCAGGGCAAGATGATGTGGTCTACAGTGGAGCATGTCAGCCGATTCCTGGCGCAGTGCGGAGAAGCATCGGCTGTAAGAAGCTTTGAGAGTTAGACTTTTCCCGTTATCATTATCCGGATCGGCCTTTACATGGTTTTCTTCATTGCCACTTAACTCAGTTCGAGGTTGGGCCGATCTGGAAAAGCAATTCCACAAGTATTTCTTTATGGGAAGTCAGGAGATGAGTTTGATAGACTTAACATCGGTAATACAGAAGCTGGAGGAATCAGTCGCAGAATATATCCAGCGGTTTCGTGATGTTAGAAGCCGATGTTATAGTTTAAGTCTGGATGATGCACAGCTGGCCGAATTAGCATTCCAAGGTTTGTTGGCTCCGATCAGGGAAAGATTTGCATTAGAAGACTTTGAGAGCCTAGCACACCTAGTACAGAAGGTATCGGTTCATGAAAGCGATTTCAGGAGGCCAGGAAGGAATATTAAGGCCCAAACAGAAGAAGAATTTCGAAGTTTGATAACAAAACTCGAAATTGGGGGGGCATGTGTTAACGCCAAAAATTTGGCACGATTCATATCCATGTTCGGTTAAGGAAAGAAGCCATGTCAGCCAATAGAAGCTCATCTGGAAGAGACCAAACCTGGAAGGAATCGTGAAGACCACGTTATGGCAGTTATTTATCTTATCTATTAGATAGTTTTATCTTTTAGGAAACTGATCTCTTGTCCGATCAGGTCTGTCAGTTTTTCCTTTTTCTAGTTAGGAAAGTCCTGTACCGTGTCCTATAAGGATCTTGTAACTCGGGGTATATATACGTATGCCCGGGGACCTTGTAATCTATCGAATCGATCAATACAATTCGGCGCAATCGCCACCCTTTACCAACGGGTTCTTGCTTCTCGAGCGGGGCTGCATCGGTTAGGTCCGAACTCCTGCGAGAGGGTAAGTCTCGTTACCCCGACTACCAATCGGCTAGGACTTTCTCGGTTAGGTCCGATATTCTAGTCGGTCTATGGTAGTCGGCTTACCACGGTGTATCGGATCTGTCTACGGCTGCATCGGTTCGGTCCGACCTTTAGGCTGGTCAGGTATATCACATCACGCGTGCATAGTTTTTATCAGTTTATCGGGGGTAGTTTATCATCAGTTTGTGCTGCATCGGTTGGGTCCGACCTACTAAACTGCTAGCGATAAATTATTCCTGTTAGGCTGATAGCCTTTGTGCAAGCGTCTTATCGGAATGTATAGCCGGTAAGTTATTTTCATCACAGTTGCATTAGGTCTATCGGTTCGTTGAGGTTCCTTTACTATTATCGATCTGTGCTGGCATCAGTTAGGTTTGAACTACTAGATCGATAATAATAGATTTACCCTTGCCGAGCCGATCGGTGTATATGCGACGTTCTATCGGAGTGCTTAGCCGATAGGTTATCTTTTTATAAAGCCGACTGTATTATCTTTTCTGTTTGTCATCTATATTATCATCGGTTTCCTAGCCGATGCACATGTGTTTCCTCGGCAGTCGGCTAGCTTACTATCTTGCTTATCTATTTTATCATCGGCTCCTAGCCGATGCACATGTTATACTGACAGTTTATTTATCTGTTTATAGCGCTATCGGTTTCCCAGCCGATACATAGGTGCCATCGGCCATCGGCTACAAGAAGCCTACATCAGCCCGTATCGGCCGATAGCCGATGTGCAGTTGCTGCTGGCAGTCGGACGCGAGCACGAGCAAAGACTCGGACACGGGCAAGGATCCGACTACGAGCGAGACCCGGGCGCGAGTACAGGCGAGGGCCCGGGCACGAGCATAGCGGCGATCGGCTGGAAGGGATCCGTATCGGCTTGCTGGCCGATTGGATCAGTAATCTAATTTCTTCATCTCCTTGTCAATTGCGAGGTCAAATTGACTGGCACGCCCGCGAACCTCAAGACTTTAGGACCTGCACTGGAGCTAAGCAGATCTCCCAGGCCTTCGCGTGTCACCAGACGCCGAACCAGATCGTCAGCAAGCTTTTCGGCACACCCGGCGGTTTTCGGCGTCAACATTTTGTGCCTAGGAACTTGAAATATTTCCATAAAATCCATTATAACTCCTTTTGAGGTGAACCAAATTTCTATGGATTCATAAAAATGTTATATTTAGTGTTGTAAAATAAAAAGTGAGAACTTCTGTGTAGGATTTTTTCTCTAAAAATGGAAATATCTTTTATATATCTTTTTATAACCTAGAAGTTTATAAATTTCTAGAAAATACATCCTAACTGCTAAAAATGTGAAACCACTTTTGTTTAACTCAGAAAATTGTAACCTTTACTGTGGATAATTTATATTTGACAAAACTACCTCCCAAAATAGGCCTAAGTAAATTCTAACCTTTCTTTTTGATAAACTTGTAAAATTCACAACTAAATCATTTTAAATCAAAATCCAGTGAATCTAATTTTGTTAGAACCAGTAGGATATGTAATTTCACACAAAAAATACACTCACACTTGTAAAATTCTATTTTGGAATGCAAGTTACTTGTGATACCCTAAGGGAGTACAAATTAATTACAGATCTGCCATTTTCAGCGTATATGGCTTATTATTTTTGTATCTCCTAAACCGTAAAAGATTTTGGAATGATTGTTTCACTAAAATTCACTTTAGAATGTGGCCTACCTACTGTATTTATTTCATAATTAATTGGGCATTTTGCATAAACATGTTTATTTGATTCTTATTTACATATTTGCTTTTATCGGTAGATTCAGACAATTCGGAGTACGTGGAGCAAGAACCTGAAGTTGAGTGTGAACCATCGCTGCAGCAAGGCAAGCATCTAAGCATATTGAACCTATGTCTTCTATAAATTTATTTGTTTGTGAAAACAATATCTATATGCATGTTTCGGTCTATTTAAAAATAGGAAAACGGGTAGAGTCAATATTATCCAATTGTATGCATTTCCATTCCTTGGTTGTTGATTCCATGTTTATACCTTGTCACCCCTGGTTAAGGACTTTGGGATACTTTTATTTTACCAAATGCTTAGCCATACTTATTTCTAGACTTAGAAAAATCCGATAGATGGAGTTATCGGTTCAAAACTAGTTTAATACGAATAGATGGGTTAAAATCTAAAAAGAATAACTTCTGATTAATAATTGAGAATATGTTTGACTTGAACGGATGACAGGGCGATGAAGGGATAGTGTTTCCCCGATGCATGTAGCTCCGTCTGGGTCGTTAAGGACCGAATATGTTGACGTCTATTCAAGCACCCTACGTACTTCCACACGCTGGGAATGGGACGGCTTAACTTAGTAGCACGGGAGGCTGTGGCCATCTACGCCCGTCCGTCAGTCGTGAGGATGGTTTTTTCCTTTGGAGGGCCTCGAGCGCGCCTGGTTTTGGCCGGAGGTGCCTCCCGCGACGGTGAGTCCGCCTTAGTCACCCTGTGTGTGGGGCTAAGTCGTCGGGGGCCCAGACGTGGTTTAGGTGGTTGGAGCTAAGCGTGGGAAATGTTCTGTTGTGACCTCTAGTCCGCACTCACTGTGTAGAGTGTGGGTACCGACGGGTACGGATCAAACTAGAGTGTAGCCGTTTGGCGTCTATCACATCGTGTGGGTAAAGATGTACACCTCTGATCAGAGTAAGAACTATCCGAATAGCCGTGTCCACGGTTACGGACGACCGCTTGATGTGTTCCTCAGTCATGTTAGCATCAAACTTGGGATATGTGGTTATGGGTTTATATGGTTATATCATGACTTAGCATAGTCATGGATGGATGGGTTCACTACAAGAATTTTGGCCTACTATGACAAAGAAAAAATATCACAGTAGCGTAGTTTTTTTTGTCATAAATAATATTTTTTGACATAATTTTAGTGTCATGCAGCTCGTCATAAATGACGCGTCGCTAAAAGTGCGGGGTGACGAAAATTTTTGTAATCATCACAAATGTTTGTAACGAATATGTTTATCGTCATATATTAATATGATTTATGATAATATAGTTGTGTCATAGTATGCTGCTCAAACACGTCACCAAAATCCTTTTTCGTTATAAATAAGCTTGACAAGAACCTTTATTATTGTCTCTTATGACGAATAGTTATCGTCAGCATTAGCTATATAACAAATCACTAGTTCTAGTGTTTGACAAAAAAAAAGATTGTCATGAAATAATTTGCACATATACCATCAACACTAATTTGAAATATTGTTGTATATAACAATATTAGCAACACATCAAGGCAAGCACATCATGAACATACTAATGCATTAAACCATATCATTCAAGTGCCAGGCAGTCTCCAAAATACATGCTAAGTCTCCATAAGTCTTGCACAAGTACAAACTAGCATATTTCAAGACCTTGTCCTATTTCCAAGCACTACATGTGCTTGCTATACATACTATGTACAAATCCTATGTCTTGTATACCCAAAATACATTTCTCCTATTAGAACTTTACTAAGTCCTACCCTTCACAAAATGCACAAGCTAACCACATACTTCCTAGCAGAAAACCACCATAGTTGCAAAATACCCTTCACAAGCAAAGACGATATCATGGAGTCCTTGTAGCACTTCCACCCTGAGCATTGGATTGTGTATCTCGCTCTTCCAGCAAACGACGAAGTATCAACTCAGTTTCTACTTGCCTCAATCTCATTTGCCTCACCTCGTCCTTTGTAGATTGAACTTCTTCTTTTGTAGAATCAAGTTCCACTTTGTTAGAATTAAGTGCTTCTTCTTGAGATGCAATTCGATGAAGCAATCCCCCCTGTACCCTAGAAGCTTCTTCTCTCTCGACTTGCATTATCTCATCAATTTGGGCACTCGAAACAATTGTTTTTGCTTTCTTGGATGGTAAAGGAATGCCCATGTTTGAAATGAATTGGCTAGTGTTGCTCACTTGGCTGAGAGTTTCAGCCGCAATTTGAGTTGGTGACTTTGGTTCTTCACCTTCATCAGCTTCACGTTGCTTTTCTAGTTCCATCTTGTCCTACAACAAAAATTAATTACTATACAGGTTATGCATCTAGGAAGGTAGATATAAATTAAATTTTTATCCCTATTCAACTAGCGCCATTGAATTGTAGAGTTGAAACAAATATAAATCTACTCACATTGGAGAAACATTATCTTAATATTTATTACTATGAATATAAAGATAGGCTATGATTTTCAGAAGTAAAGGAGAATAACTTACCATAACTTACTTTGCGAATTCAGTACAACCATTCTTTGAGCTAGTCATTCATTCCCCAAAGAATTCAATAGCATCTGGCTCTTTATTTTGAAACTTTGGCTTCTAAAAGATCAAGGCATAAGTTACGAATTGAAACTACATAAATATGCTTTATTTGATAAAAATGGACACACAAACACACACATATATACTTACAAGAGAGAAGCGGTGTGCAACGTAGCATCGAGATCCTGTCCTTTGGTGAAGCCTGACTTGGCCTTAATTTTCTTTGTTCTTCTCACAGGTTTGCTGAAATGAAAATACAATAAAAAGGCCAATTATTAGACGTCACATCGGTAAATTACTTCATAGCACATGAGTTTATGAGATTTTCACCTTGTGCTTCGGATCATTCCACTTCTAAAGAAGTTTTACCCAGTCATCATTATGTACATTTGGTGGTGGACCTCTTAACAAGATTTGTTCCTCTGACAGTCCAATAAAGTACTCCTTTTTGAGATTGTAACGTTGTTGCCTGACACCCTTCTTAACTATATCTTCACATGCATTTTTGGTTGGTCCATCATGCTTAACATCAACAGCTAATCTTGTCTAATAAAGTAATATATACAAAAAAATTAGTCTCAATGCATCCAATTAGAGAATTTGAAACCTGATGGGAAAGGTACAATACACTTACCGCTACTACACCTAGTACTTTTGATATATGATCAATGTTTTTAGCTGTGGCTCCTTCGTTGTTATCATTTTTATGGACCTTTTTATAATCTTTCCAGTGTGGATATATAGGCAGATGATCTCTAAGGGCAACACCACATTCAGATGCTAGTTTTGCAGCCTGTACTGGATTTTTAGGTCGTATCTTCCCTGCAGGTACAAAAATAGCCATCCTGCTACCTTGTCATTCATTTATCTTGTCAAGCCCATGACCCATAGTCCTCTTACGCACATCACGTATCTTGGGAGGTGTATCTAGCAATCAAACATGTTTGAGAGATAAGCTAAGAGAAATATACACATATAAGAAACAAAAAACTAGCTTACCTCCATCAACTAGAGCACAGCTAGAATTGGAGTGAACTTGTGCAAGACCCTCACATGCATCACCATCAATTGTAGGATGATTAGTGTTAGAAGTTGAATTAGCCTTGCCAAGATTGTTGCCTAGCTGGCTTTGGCCTCCTACTGAAGTGTTGAAAGGAGTTGGCATATTCATTCCATTGACTTGTGGGCTGTTCAATGCAGATGATTGTGATCTTATGAATATTGCAGAATTGGACCGTACATCATTACTGCTTCTAGGAGCTTTTGAATGGTGTTTACTTCCAGGAGCCATCAAAGAAGCCTACTAGCTCAAGAAAACAATAACATTATACATATTAGTACCTCATGCAAAACAAAACCACTAAATATTAGTGTGGGAGCCATGGGCCCCGGGTACCTCACTACAAGCACATGGGCCACTCGGATAGAGGATGGGCCAGATCATGTAATTAGAGATAAGATAGCACCCGGCAGGCTGTACCTTGTACAATAAGGAAACATAGCTTTAGTCGGATAAGATTCTATCTCTAATAAGGAAATCCCTTGGTCGTATCCGACTGGGATCCTTACCATGTACCCCTGTCCCCTAGTATATAAAGGGAGGCAGGGCGCCCTATGAGGGCAACCCGAGATCATCGATCACAAATCCATCTCAGAGGAATAACACCTCAACTGGACGTAGGGTATTACCTCACCTTGAGGGCCTGAACCAGTATAATTCCCTCGTGTTCCTCTGCAATCCACCGAATTCCAGTTCGCCGAGTACCCCCATAGTATTATTGCCGGTGCAAAGCATCGACAGTTGGCGCGCCAGGTAGGGGCCCGGCGAGTTCTTCATCAACAGATTCGATGGATCCCATCAACGGAGTCAGGAGCAACAAGTTCTCCAACGGAGACACCATCACCTTCGGGAGCCTTGATTTCGTCGCCGATCAACTCGGCAACCTTTCTTTGGCTGAGGCAGATCCGATCTCGCCAGCCGAAGAGCCAGCCGGCGTTGCGCCAGTCGGCCCCAGGGACGTCACCATCTCTTTCGACGATCTACTACGACAGTCCCTCACGTCGCCGGACATCGGGACAACTCTCTCCCTCGGCGTCCGACTCGCGCTAGGCCTTGAGCCAGCGCGGGTTAGGCCAAGAGGGGGAGAGACCGTCAATCTCCCGTACAGATTCGGCGACGCTGTGCATCCACAACCTGCGCAGCAGACCCGACCTCCAGCGATTCAGTTCGGACACGGTCATGAACCGTTTCAGATTGGATCTAGGGAGGACGGAGTCGTCCTAACTCCGATAAACTACTCGGAGTCCGACACCAAGTCGGATGGTGGTTCGAGCATCAACTCGGACTCCACCTTGGCAAGCTTCCTCCTCCCCCGCGAGATCTTCATGGCTTCGACACCACCTTCCGAGGTGCGCCGACTGCAAGAGGAGCAGCATGAGGAAGCGCTCCGAGTGCAACAAGAGGAGGCCAACCGACAAGCTCGCAATGACGGGCTTCGACAAGCTGGGCGAGCCGCCCAGCAGCAGATCCTCCGAACCAAAGTCGGCGACCACGATGTCTTCGTCACGCCACAACAGAACGTCGTGGCCGCCGCAACTCTGCTGGACACGCTCCAGTTTGGGCCGGACCATCAGGCCACACCAACCATCGCCAAGATCAAAGCGATGATTACTGCTGCCGCCTGCCAGCAGCAAGAACAGTCAGGCAACACTCACGTACCGACCCGTCGAACGGGCTCTCCAGCGGCGGAGTCATCTGCATCAGCACGACGACGGGCAGCCGGCTCCACCCGGCAGCATGAAGAATCCCGCCAAACAACACTCGACAATACCAACTACGACAACCGGCGGCGTCACCAATACGACCGCCGACACGATCAAGACCTCCGATCGCGGTTACAACGCGATCTTCGCCACACTATAAATGCCCGGCGCGAAGAGCGCGAAGAGGATGAACGCCGTCGACTGGAGGACGAACACGAGCGCTTCGGTCTCCACTACGAGCGACTACACCGCCAAAACCGAAGCCCGAGTCCTCACGATAATGAAGGCATCCCAGCCTTTACTCGGGAGTTACAGGACGTCCGATGGCCAGTCGGCTTTAAGCCTACCGGGATTGAAAAGTACGACGGCAAGACCAACCCGGAGTCCTGGCTCACCGTTTACGTCCTAGCAGTTCAAGCTGCTGGGGGCGACAGCAGAGCCATGGCTAACTACCTCCCAGTCGCGTTATCCGACTCGGCGAGGACATGGCTGACAGGCCTCCCAAGGCGGTCGATCGGTTCCTGGGGACAGCTCAGGGAGCGATTCATCGCAAACTTCCAGGGGACCTACGAGAGACCGGCTTCCGAGCACGACCTCTACCAACTGCATCAGAAAAAGAACAAGTCTCTACGGGAATTCATCAAAAGGTTTTCCGAGAAGCGCAATCAAATCCCAAACATCAAAGACGAGGTCGTCATCGCCGCCTTCCGCAAGGGAGTAAAAGACGCCCCGCTCATCGCGAAGTTCACTCGAAAGCCACCTTCCACCGTCCGGACTCTCTTCGACATGGCCAACAAGTACGCCGACTCAGCTGAAGCCGTCGCGGAGGCCTTCGACGAAAAGAAGGAGCCCCGACAAAAAGACAACAGGGCAAAAGCCGACAACGAGCAGCCTCAGAACAAGCCTGGCAACCGCAAGCGGAAGTCGGACAACGAGGTGGCTAACATGGAGCGCAGTCGGTCACGGCCCCAGCGGAACAACGACTACCAGAAAGTCATGAGCGGGCCTTGCCCCTTTCACCCCAAGGGCCGGCACGCAGCCAAAGACTGCCACATGCTCAAGAAGTTTGCCTCCGAGCAGGCTTCATCATCTGCCGTCGGCGACAAGGACAAGGACAAGCCAGACTCGGGTCCGGCTGACGACTTCCAGGACCCCCAAGCCGAACTCAACCACATCTTCGGGGGGCCACTCGCGTACGAATCCAAGCGCAAGCAGAAGCTATCAGCGCGGGACATTAACGCGATCTCCACAACGGATGCCCCCCAATACTTGCGCTGGTCAGAGATGGCTATCACCTTCAACCGCGCAGATCACCCAGATCGAGTTTCCCACCCGGGACGATACCCACTCGTCCTAGATCCGGTCGTCAAAAATATTAGGCTGAAGAAAACCCTCATCGACGGAGGCAGTGCGCTCAACATCCTGTTCGCCAAGACTTTGGACGAGATGAGAATTCCTCGTTCAGAACTACGGTCGAGCACCGCGCCCTTCCATGGGATAATCCCCGGCTTGTCATCAACCCCACTCGGGCAGATAACCTTGCCGGTGACCTTCGGCACGCGGGACAACTTCCGCACGGAAAACATCTCCTTCGAGGTCGCCGACTTCGAGACCGCGTATCACGCGATACTCGGACGACCGGCACTCGCCAAGTTCATGGCGATTCCGCACTACACATACATGGTGCTGAAGATGCCCGGGCCAGCAGGAGTCCTCTCCCTCCGCAGCGACGCTAAGCAAGCCTTCACCTGCGACAAGGAGAGCTGCGAGCTGGCTCAAACACAAGAAGCGGCAGTCGGGCGCGACAGCATTCGGCAAGCCGCTACATCTGAAGTCGATCAAGATCCAGTTCCGGCGAAAAAAGCAGCGAAGTCGGGAATTTCAGCGGACTCTGACACGAAGAAGATCCCCCTGGACCCTTCCGACCCCTCCAAGACTGCCTTAGTCGGGACCGACTCGACCCCAAATAGGAAGACGCGCTCGTCACCTTCCTCCAAGCCAACAAAGATATCTTCGCATGGAAACCGTCCGACATGCCGGGCGTACCAAGGGAGGTGATCGAGCACGCCCTACACGTAAAGCCAGACGCCAAGCCGGTCAAACAACGGCTGCGGCGCTTCGCTCAAAGACCGCAAGGATGCTATCCGGGAGGAAATCACCAAGCTCCTCGCAGCCGGCTTCATCAAGGAAGTCTACCACCCGGACTGGCTGGCCAACCCAGTCCTGGTCCGGAAGAAAAACGGTAAATGGCGCATGTGCGTCGACTACACCGACCTCAACAAAGCGTGCCCCAAGGACCCATTTGGTCTTCCCAAGATAGATCAGGTGGTCGACTCCACGGCGGGGTGCGACCTACTCAGTTTTCTCGACTGTTATTCGGGATATCATCAAATTAGCTTGAAGGAACAAGACTGTTTAAAGACATCTTTCATCACGCCGTTTGGAGCGTATTGCTATATCACAATGCCGTTCGGTCTGAAAAACGCAGGCGCAACCTACCAAAGGGCTATTCAGCGGTGTCTGCACACTCAGATCGGGCGCAACGTGGAAGCCTACGTCGACGATGTGGTGATCAAGTCTAAATCCAGACAAGACCTCATTGACGACTTGGAAGAAACCTTCCAAAACCTTCGAAGATTCAAGATGAAGTTGAACCCGGACAAGTGCACCTTCGGGGTGCCGTCTGGGAAGTTACTCGGCTTCATCGTCTCGCACCGCGGCATCGAGGCTAACCCGGAGAAAGTCAACGCCATCAAGAACATGGCGCCCCGACCAACCTCAAAGACATCCAGAAGCTGACAGGCTGCATGGCGGCACTCAGTCGGTTTATCTCCCGACTGGGCGAACGGGGCATGCCCTTCTTCAAGCTCCTCAAAAAGGCGGACACCTTTCAGTGGACCCCGGAAGCCCAGCAAGCCTTCGAAGACTTCAAAGAATTCCTCACATCACCCCCCGTGCTAGCGTCACCCCTGCCCCAGGAACCACTAATGCTTTATCTGGCGGCAACAACACAGGTAGTCAGCACGGTGCTGGTAGTGGAGCGATCCGAACAGGGTCATCTTCAAAAAATACAACGGCCAATCTATTTTGTCAGCGAGGTCCTTGCCGACTCCAAAACAAGATACCCGCAGGTCCAGAAGCTGCTATACGGCCTACTCATCACAGTCCGAAAGTTGGTGCACTACTTTCAAGCACATCAAGTCACGGTGGTCACAGCGTTTCCACTCGGGGATGTCCTTCATAATCGCGAGGCCACCGGCCGAATCGCTAAATGGGCACTCGAGCTGATGGCGTTTGACATCACCTTTCAGCCACGGACAGCTATCAAATCTCAAGCTCTAGCCGACTTCGTGGCCGAGTGGACAGAAGTTCAACTCCCAACACCAACAACAAAGCTAGAGTACTGGACAATGTACTTCGACGGTTCCTTACGGATCGGCGGTGCCGGGGCTGGTGTCATACTGACATCCCCCACTGGCGAAAAGTTGAAGTACGTACTACAAATCCACTTCCCGGCTTCCCACAACGTCGCCGAGTACGAGGCTCTCGTTCACGGCTCCGCATCGCCATATCACTCGGCATACGTCGACTGGTTGTGCGCGGAGACTCCCAACTCGTGGTCAACCAAGTCATGAAAGACTGGACATGTCTCGACGACACAATGGCGGCATACTGTCAGGAGGTCCGCAAGCTGGAAAACAAGTTCGACGGGCTGGAAATCACACACGTCCTGCGTCAATACAACGACGCGGCCGACGAGCTGGCAAACATGGGATCCAAGCGAGAAGCGGTCCCGACTGGAATCTTCGTCGAGCAACTTATGGAGCCATCAGTCAAGAAGAAACCGGCACAAGAGCAGTCGGGAGGCGAGCCTACCCCGACCACCGACGAAGTGCTGCACATATGTCAAGACTGGAGGGGTCCTGTTCTCAAATTCCTCCTGGACGATGAACTCCCAGACGATCGCAATCAAGCCGAGCAAATCAAGCGTCGAAGCAAAAGTTTCCTGCGAGTCGGAGAAGACCTGTACCGAAGGAGCGCATCCGGTGTCCTCATGCGCTGTGTCACCACCGAGGAAGGCAAGCAGATCCTGCATTCAATCCACTCGGGCATATGTGGCAACCACGCTGCATCCAGGACGTTAGTCGGAAAAGCTTACCGGCAGGGATTCTTCTGGCCCACCGCAGTCACAGACGCCAAAGACATCGTTCGCAAGTGCGAGGGTTGCCAGTTCTTCGCAAGACAGACAAATCTTCCCGCCCAGGAACTCCAGACTATCCCCATCTCTTGGCCATTCGCAGTATGGGGGCTCGACATGGTCGGGCCATTCAAGAAAGCGCCAGGAGGGTTCACACATTTATTCGTCGCAGTGGATAAATTCACCAAGTGGATTGAGGCTAAACCTGTCGCAACAATCACAGCGGCACGAGCAAAGGACTTCATCTTGAGTATTCTATACCGGTTTGGGGTCCCTAACCGCATCATAACCGACAACGGCACTCAGTTCGCGGCAGGCCTATTCCAAGATTTCTGCGACGACTTCGGCATCAAGATCTGCTATGCATCTGTGGCACATCCGCGGAGCAACGGGCAGGTTGAACGAGCCAACGGCATGGTCTTACAAGGCATCAAGGCCAGGATATACGACCGACTACAACCATATGCGGGTCGGTGGGTACAAGAACTACCATCCGTTCTCTGGTCTCTCAGAACCACGGTTAGTCGGGCAACAGGGCAATCCCCTTTCTTCCTGGTCTACGGTACTGAGGCCATGCTACCAACTGAGATACAGTTCGGCTCTCCGCGAGTCCGGGCTTACTCCGAAGACGATTCCAACAGCACCCGACTGATCGAATTAGATCAGCTGGAAGAAGCAAGAGACGCCGCAACAATCCAGTCGGCAAGATATCTTCAAGGCCTGCGTCGCTACCACAATCGCAATGTCCGTGGCCGCGCCTTCTTGGTCGGGGATCTCGTTCTAAGGAAGATACAAACCACCAAGGACAGGCATAAACTATCCCCCATCTGGGAAGGGCCGTTCATTATAGCCGAGGTCACGCGGCCAGGCGCCTACCGACTGAAGACCAAAGACGGCGTCCTCATCACCAACTCATGGAATATAGAACAGCTACGTCCTTTCTATACCTGAGTTTTACTTTTTCCATGTGTACAGTTTTTCCTGACTCACTACGCCGCTTGTTCCAATCGAGTAGTGAGTCGGGGGCTGCATGTATATGTGTGTTCTGTCAATAACATACAAGCTTATCTCACCTCGGTTATGAAGCCTTGCCACGACTGATGCGTTGGCCCGAGTATAGCATCTTCCTCTGAACGATTTTTATCAAGTTCTATCGAACTAACTCGGAGCATGCTACATGGTCGGGTAAAGCTAATGACAACCGAATAATAAGTTTGGCGGCACGACACATATATTCACACATGATCGTATATGAAAGCATATGTATACACCGACTACAAAATATATTGCCTTTACAGACCCAGGTCTCGGGTAATCGCTTCAGCAGTCGGCTTTGCCTGTGAGATCAGCTCCAGCGCTTCCTCGGGCGTCGTCTCCTCGGAAAATCCCTCCCCGATGGCCTCAATGTCCGCCCTCGGGTAGATGGACTTGGTCATTGCTAGGGTCTGGGCCACGCCGGCGGCAACCCGCTCGTCTGAGTACCTTTTCAGGGCACTCGGCGCATCCTCGAGACGCCCCATTATTTGAGGAATTCTGCTACAGCTGGTCCCCACTGGGCGGGGATCCACAAGGTCAAGGAGCCCCTTCACGGACCCGACAAGGGCCTCCCGTGACTCCCGGATTGATCTTATCTCCTCCGTGTAGAACCGGTACTGGGCCTGGACGTTGGCTCTCATGCCTGCCCAGATCGGCCGGCAAGTATGCTTGTCAGGATCGGCTACACGCAGGGTGAGTAATGTATTGGCTGAGATCACAGTCGGGTTGAGGACTTACTTTCGTAGTCGGCCTCCCACCCGGCCACGGTCTTCTCCAGTTCGGCCTTCTCCTTACCGAGCTCGACGACGGCCTTCTCCAACTCGGACTTCTCCCGGTCAAGCTCGGTATTGGCTTTTGTCAGGTCGGCCTTGACTCTTTCAAGCTCGGCCTTGGCTTCTTCGGCCTCCTTCAGCTGCGACTCCTTCTCCGCTTCGAGGTCTGCACCACAGATTAGCCAAGAGCTCAATCGTGCAGTCATGACACCACCAAGCAGTCGGATCGACGTCACCGGATGATTACACCAACGGTCCAGTCGGGGAGATATGCTCGAGGATTTTACCTCTGACCTTCTCGGCTAAGGCCCATGTCTCAGCCCTGAGTTGATCAGCGCCGCTCTTCAGCCAGGCCTCCCTGCTCGTGTGACGCGCCTCCATCTCGGCCTTCAATGCCCGGAGCTGTTGTAATTCTGCGAGATGGGGAGCCATCTCGACTAGGATCTCTGTCATCGCCTCATTGCGGTCGACGAGTTTCTACTCAGGACAAGGAACAAACCGACGACAGAGTCAAACATCAAGACAAGAAGATTGCTGGAGCTTCACTACGAGAATCATACCGCGACCCCTTGGGACCCATTGATGGCGGCACGAATCAGGCTCTCGCGCTCTCTCCTCGCGACGATTTCATCAAGTCTGAAGCTCTTCATAGTGCCGTCGCGAGTGGTCCACGAGAAGGTCCGGGGCATCACGCGTGGGGGAGCTTCGATCCGAGGCAAATGTGGGATCTCTGGTGGCGGCGGCAACGGCGACGATGGCGGTGACGACAACCATGAAGGCGACGGGGTCCCGGCCTCGGCATCGCCTTCCCCTACAACATTGGGGACCGGATCGGGGAATCCGTCCCCTGCTTCCGCGACGTATGGTGCCTCAGGGGCCGGGGCCTCAGCCTCAACGGCCACCTCTTGGTCGACTGGCGGTAGCGGCCCTGTAGTCGGAGCCACCTCGGTTTCAGCAACCGGGCTGGCCACCGGCACAGCAGGTGTGCTTGCTGCTGCTGACTCGGCTGGGGTGGATTCATCAAGCGGGGCAGATGGGCCGACCTTTTTGAGGTCGATATCGGCTCGCTTCCTGCACAACGAAGCAAGACATCAAGACTGTATTTCAACATACGACGACTACAGAATGCTCGGAGTAGCGCACCTCTTGGAAAACTTCAGCTTCCTGCTAGTGTGCCCGCTCCCCGGCGAAGCGCTGGCATCGGCGCTAGCCCCGGACGGTGTCGCCGACGGCAGAGGCATATCGGCCTGAGTCGGCCTCGACTCTGGTACGGTTGGTTCGGGTTCCTTCGCCCCAATCGGCCTCCGCTCTGGTTGGCCCCTTGGCGGCGCTGTTGCTGGGCATGACAACGTCGAGCCCAAGCCAGCTGCTCTCAGCCTGGGACTCGACCGCGTAGGCGTTGTGGCAGCGGTGTCCTTTATCTTCAAGCTACCGCTCACGGCACGCGCTGTCATGGCCCCCTCGCCCCGATATAAAATTGGCTTTTTCCCCGCTCTCTTGGAGTCGGGTTGGGCATCAGAGGGACTCCTTGGCCTCTTCTTCGACGCGACCGCAGACAATGGGCGAGAATCTTCATCAAATTCCTCATGCCACTACAAGCAAGTCGACAAGATACCATCACGCAAGGTTGAACAATCATCGTTCCACAGGTGTTCACCACAGAAGAAAGTACAAGTTTACCTTGGTCCGCGGCCGGATGAAGCTATAGGCAGCAACTCGGCGGTTATCATCTTCGGTGGCAACGACCCCTTCTGAGAAGTAGCCGAACAAGGTATCGGTTACTGCCCCCTTGTCCGCTGTCTCGCTGCTCACCCGGTCGGGATCGTGCTTACCTCTGAAGGCCCAGCCGAAAGCACTTCTCAGCTTCAGCGGCTGGACGCGCCTCGTCAGGAAACGACGAGCCACCCAGGGCCCTGTCAAGCCGGCCCTCTTGAGGTCATCTATCTTCGTTAGCAATATGTGTGCCTGGCCCAGTTCTTCAAAGGTTGGCTCCGAAGACCAGCTTGGCAACACCACCGGCGGCATACCAGTAAATGGGGGTAAGGAAGGAGCCAGATTGGCGCAGTAAAACCACTCCTTGTGCCAGCCCTTCAGAGAAGATTTCAAGGGCAAATCGATATATGTTTTCTTCCCATCACTCCTTAGTTGAAGACCAGCCCCCCAATCACACTGATATTACTCTTGGAAGGCTGGGGCTTGACATGGAACAAATGTCGGAAGAGGATGAAATGGGGCTCAACACCCAGAAAGCACTCGCAAAGGGTAACGAATATGGAGATCTGAAGAATCGAGTTGGGATTTAAATGCACCAACTCCAGCCCGTAGAAATCAAGGATGCGGCGGAAGAAATCAGACGACGGAAGACACAAGCCCCGATCAAAGAAAGAGGCGAAAACTACCGTTTCACCAGGCCGGGGGTTGGGGCTCGACTCATCCCTCGCCGACCGCCAACGGATCACTTCTTGGCTGGGCAACTTCAGTTCGCTCTCCAGCCGTCTCAGCTTCACCGAGCCGCAATCCGAGATCGGCCAAGAACTCCCTGGCGCACCCGCAGGATTCGTCACCTTCGGCATGACTGGAGGCGTTGAGATTTGGGGGAAAGCAAATCGGGGGCTTGGAATAGACGAAGAGGATTGAAATCGCCCGAGTCCGGGTGGGGAACGGCTGCTGCTAACCCTTGCCGGGCGGGAGGCGAAAAGCTAGGCGCGAAGGTGGAAGATGAAGAGATTGGTTGCTTTGGGGAAGACGATGGAATCTTTTTCTCTCTCCCCATCCTTTTATAGCCTGAGCTGACTAGATGGACTCAGGCCCACACAGTTGGTATTGGGCCGACAAGATATGAGTTCCTACAGTAGCATGCTCCATGTGGGCCGCCTGCAGGCTGAGTTGAAATAATAGCGCTGGTGCTACTCATAGGAATCGATGAGGTAAACAGATATGCTTCATGAGAGCCTTACTGCTAAACAAATATGTTTGGGTATCTGTCTTATCCACCAGGTCTCGAGGATATATCCTTACAAGGATCACAAGCTGGTCTTCATTAAAATTGGGGATGCAGGTATCTCTCTCGAGTACACCTAACCACGTGATGGATTTATTTTTCATAAAGTGGTACTCGGCCGACATGCGCGGCTATCAGTTGCCATGAGCGACATTATTCCAGCCGACATGACGCTGAAGAGTCTAACTCTCGAGTAGTGCACTACTCGGGAGAGACTATAAATTTATCATTCCCGCTGACATGATGCGGATGAGTCTAACTTCTGGGTGGGACGCCACTCGGGAAAGACTATAAACACTTCCTTTCCAGCTGACATGACGCTGAAGAGTCCCATATACGAGTAGTATCCTACTCGGCAAGACTATAAACACACATTCCGACTGACATGAAGTCGAAGAGTCCTATATACGAGTAGCCTCCTACTCGGCAAGACTGAATTATATTCCGGTTGACATGATACCGAAGAGTCTCATATACTAGTAGTAATCTACTCGGGAAAGACTTCCAGGTTAAAGATCTTTGACTTTATGTTTAATTGTCTTCACAATTAAGCACAAAGTCGGGGGCTACACCTAATAGGTGCGCCTATTCGGCGCACACTATTCATATATTTACATGAAGCCCTTCATAGCCTCGCTGCCAGCTGACACGAAGCAGGACTCGGGAAGACTTACTCGGACAAAGAGTACACGGGAGCATCGCACTCGGGTAACCTTCACCGTGGAGGATGAGCACTCGGCATCAGCTGTGACTCAACTATGAAGGTCTCAGGGGCTACTGTGGGAGCCATGGGCCCCGGGTACCTCACTACAAGCACATGGGCCACTCGGATAGAGGATGGGCCAGATCATGTAATTAGAGATAAGATAGCACCCGGCAGGCTGTACCTTGTACAATAAGGAAACATAGCTTTAGTCGGATAAGATTCTATCTCTAATAAGGAAATCCCTTGGTCGTATCCGACTGGGATCCTTACCATGTACCCCTGTCCCCTAGTATATAAAGGGAGGCAGGGCGCCCTATGAGGGCAACCCGAGATCATCGATCACAAATCCATCTCAGAGGAATAACACCTCAACTGGACGTAGGGTATTACCTCACCTTGAGGGCCTGAACCAGTATAATTCCCTCGTGTTCCTCTGCAATCCACCGAATTCCAGTTCGCCGAGTACCCCCATAGTATTATTGCCGGTGCAAAGCATCGACAATTAGTACCACAATAATCCAAATGGAAAGAAATGAAACCTCAATTAGTTCTACTAACAGCCATAGAAGAAATTGATTTCCTTGTGCCCATATATCATATTTTTATAAAAAGATTAGCACCTTAACCTGTGGCCTAGTAGATTTGCATATCTCTTCTTCAAGCACGTCCTATCCTATTCCTTCCTCCTCAAGCTCTAGCTCATCTTCATCGGATTCAGTACCTTTATCAAGGCCTGGATCGTATTCAGATTCAGATCCCCCGTCTTCTCTGCTCATGTTCTTATGACGTTTTGTGTGTTCATTGCTACTCTTCCTCTTGGTGGGCAAGCTAAGGGATGCTGCTAATTTACGCAGATGTAGGGACTTCACCCATGCTTCATTATTCTTTATGTTCTCATTCCGCTTCCGCTCGTAGTCCGTAAGTTCCATTGCTTCTAATATTGAGTAAGAGGTGTAGGGGAATAAGAACACAAAACTAATTTTGAAATTTTATAGTTTTTACTGTACTTTTTGTCCCATCTAGCTTGGATTCATGATTCCTATAAATGTACCTTAAAATTGCATTTGGAGCAAACCTGGCTAACAAGTACAGTGTATAGAGAGTTGCAAAATATACTTACTCAGCATGGTACAAGTAAAATTAATAAGGCAGGCTTGCATATAAAAATTAAAATGTAATGCATCAGCTAAAGACTAATATGCACAACAAAATTTTGTATTTGCTATCAATCAACAGTAATAAATCTTTAAATGCTACTCTTCCAAAAGAAAGATTAGAAGAAGAAGAAGAAGAAGAAGAAGAGGGGTAAAACCTTTGATTTGCAAGAAGACTGTGGTGGAGTGACTCCAAGATCCCCTTCACATCTGGATAGAGGTGGATCCAGGACTCCTATCCTTAGTCTGATGGTGAGATCTGCTCTTTTCCTGCTATGGTGCTGTTCGCACCAAAAACCACCGGGTATGCCAAGAAGCTTGTTGATGATCTGGTTTGATGCGATTGAACACACGAAGGCCTGGGAGATCTGCTTAGCTCCAGTGCAGGTCCTAAAATCTTGAGGTTCGCAGGCGTGCCAGTCAATTTGACCCCGTAATTGACAAGGAGATGAAGAAATTTGATTACTGATCCAATCGGCCAGTAAGCCGATACGGATTCCTTCCAGCCGATCGCCGCTATGCTCGTGCCCGGGCCCTCGCCTGTACTCGCGCTCCCGGGTCCTCGCTTGTACTCGTGCCCGGGTCAGCAGCAACTGCACATCGGCTATCGGCCGATACGGACTAATGTAGGCTCCTTATAGCCGATGACCGATGGCACCTGTGTATCGGCTAGGAAACCGATAGGGCTATAAACAAATAGATAAGCTGTTAGTACAACGTGTGCATCGGCTAGAAGCCGATGATAAAATAGATATGCAGGATGGTAAGCCAGCCGACTGCTGAGAAAGCACACATGCATCGGCTAGAAAACCGATGATAATATAGATGACCAAAACAGTAAGGATAATACAGTCGGCTTTATAAAAAGATAACCTATCGGCTAAGCACTCCGATAGAACGTCGCATATACACCGATCGGCTCGACAAGGATAGATCTACTATTATCGATCTAGTAGTTCAAACCTAACTGATGCAGCACAGATCGATAATAGTAAAGGAACCTTAACAAACTGATAAAAACTATGCACGCGTGATGTGATATACCTGACCAGCCTAAGAGGTCGGACCGAACCGATGCAGCCGTAGACAGATCCGATACACCGTGGTAAGCCGACTACCATAGACCGACTAGAATATCGGACATAACCGAGAAAGTCCTAGCTGATTGGTAGTCGGGGTAACGAGACTTACCCTCTCGCAGGAGTTCGGACCTAACCGATGCAGCCCCGCTCGAGAAGCAAGAACCCGTTGGTAAAGGGTGGCGATGCGCCGAATTTGATTGATCGAGAGATCATTTACAAGGTACCCGGGCATACGTATATATACCCCGAGTTATTACAGTCCTTATAGGACACGGAACAGGACTTTCCTAACTAGAAAAGGAAAACTAACAAGCCCCGATCAGATACGAGATCAGGTTTCCTAAAAATTATCAAAACTACCTAATTAATAGATAAGGTAATTAACTGCCATAACGTGGTCTTCACGATTCCTTCCCAAGCTCGAACTCTTCTGGATTAGTTTCCAACGGCTGATATCGCTTCTTTCCTTAACCGAACATGGTAACGAACCGTACCAAATTTTGACGTTAACACATGCCCCCCAATTTCGGAGTTTGTTATCAAACTTCGAAATTCTTCTTCTGTTTGGGCCTTATCATTCCTTCCTGGCCTCCTGAAATCGGCTTTCATGAACCGATACCTTCTGTACTAGGTGTGCTAGGCTCTCAAAGTCTTCTGATGAAAATCTTTCCTTGATCGGAGCCAACAAACCTTGGAATGCTAACTCGGCCAGCTGTGCATCGTCCAGACTTAAACTATAACATCGGCTTCTAACATTACGAAACCGCTGGATATATTCTGCGACTGATTCCTCCGGCTTCTGTATTACCGATGTTAAGTCTATCAAACTCATCTCCTGACTTCCCATAAAGAAATACTTGTGGAATTGCTTTTCCAGATCGGCCCAACCTTGAACTGAGTTAGGTGGCAATGAAGAAAACCATGTAAAAGCCGATCCGGATAATGATAACGGGAGGAGTCTAACTCTCAAAGCTTCTACAGCCGATGCGTCTCCACATTGAGCCAAGAACCGGCTGACATGTTCCACTGTAGATACATCATCTTGCCCTGAGAATTTGGAGAAGTCTGGTACTCTGTATCGGCGCGGCAACGGAGCTCTATCAAACCAATCTGGATATGGAGGCCGATACATAAACATTTCCTCCTTCGGTCTTAGACCGAATTGCTCTCTTATCACCTCTATGACTCTTGCTGATAAATCTTCTTTTGGATCTTCACCGTAATAACGCAGAGGTGGAGTTGATAGCCGATTCTGATTCTGATATTCCCTCGGGTAATTGTACTCAGGAACAGCTTCTGGATAACTCTGTTGATGCCCCCCATAGTACGCAGTTTGATATCCTTGAGGAACCCCATCTTGTTTCCCCCCGGGTATTTGAATCGGCTCCACTGCCTTCTTGATCAAGCTCTGTAATGTGTTTACCAATATCCCAGATTGATCGGTCAACGCATAATGAACTGCTTCATTAAACATGTCTTGGATCGGCTTCTGTGAACTTGTAGGCGATATATGGCTCGATTCGTCAATAAGAACAGGCTTTGGAAACTGTAATTTTTGAATCGGCCCTTGATCTGTCATACCGAAGGATTGTAGACAAAGCTTCTGAAACTCCACGATGTTCTGCTCCACTTGTTGTCTTTGTTCTTCGGTCAAGTCTTCCATTGTGACTGGAATCATATTGTCTGTGCTGACCTCTTTTCCAGCCATGTTGAAGTTCTAGGTCCCACTGGGCGTGCCAAAAATATGTTCGCACCAAAAACCACCGGGTGTGCCAAGAAGCTTGTTGATGATCTGGTTTGATGCGATTGAACACACGAAGGCCTGGGAGATCTGCTTAGCTCCAGTGCAGGTCCTAAAATCTTGAGGTTCGCAGGCGTGCCAGTCAATTTGACCCCGTAATTGACAAGGAGATGAAGAAATTTGATTACTGATCCAATCGGCCAGTAAGCCGATACGGATTCCTTCCAACCGATCGCCGCTATGCTCGTGCCCGGGCCCTCGCCTGTACTCGCGCTCCCGGGTCCTCGCTTGTGCTCGTGCCCGGGTCAGCAGCAACTGCACATCGGCTATCGGCCGATACGGACTAATGTAGGCTCCTTGTAGCCGATGACCGATGGCACCTGTGTATCGGCTAGGAAACCGATAGGGCTATAAACAAATAGATAAGCTGTTAGTACAACGTGTGCATCGGCTAGAAGCCGATGATAAAATAGATATGCAGGATGGTAAGCCAGCCGACTGCTGAGAAAGCACACATGCATCGGCTAGAAAACCGATGATAATATAGATGACCAAAACAGTAAGGATAATACAGTCGGCTTTATAAAAAGATAACCTATCGGCTAAGCACTCCGATAGAACGTCGCATATATACCGATCGGCTCGACAAGGATAGATCTACTATTATCGATCTAGTAGTTCAAACCTAACTGATGCAGCACAGATCGATAATAGTAAAGGAACCTTAACAAACCGATAAATCTAATGCAACTGTGATGAAAATAACTTACCGGCTATACATTCCGATAAGACGCTTGCACAAAGGCTATCAGTCTAACAGGAATAATTTATCGCTAGCAGTTTAGTAGGTCGGACCCAACCGATGCAGCACAAACTGATGATAAACTATCCCCGATAAACTGATAAAAACTATGCACGCGTGATGTGATATACCTGACCAGCCTAAGAGGTCGGACCGAACCGATGCAGCCCCGCTCGAGAAGCAAGAACCCGTTGGTAAAGGGTGGCGATGCGCCGAATTTGATTGATCGAGAGATCATTTACAAGGTACCCGGGCATACGTATATATACCCCGGAGTTATTACAGTCCTTATAGGACACGGAACAGGACTTTCCTAACTAGAAAAGGAAAACTAACATGCCCCGATCAGATACGAGATCAGGTTTCCTAAAAATTATCAAAACTACCTAATTAATAGATAAGGTAATTAACTGCCATAACGTGGTCTTCACGATTCCTTCCCAAGCTCGAACTCTTCTGGATTAGTTTCCAACGGCTGATATCGCTTCTTTCCTTAACCGAACATGGTAACGAACCGTACCAAATTTTGGCGTTAACAGATGCTGCACGAATTTGGGGGCAGGAGGAGGAGGAGAGAGAGTGTGGCTGTAGGATGGGGGGGAGAGGTTCTGTGTAGAAAGGGGGCAGCTTGTGGAATGGAGGTGCTGATGGAGGGAGATGAGAAACCCTGGTGGGAGCAATTTATATAGTACATCGAGAATTACGAAATTGTCCTATGGAAGAGAATAGCCAAGGTAGAAACCTAAGGGCAGTTGTGCCCTTTCATGTTCTGTTTTGGCGCCCCTACGAAATTTTTGGTCACTGTTTGGAGGGAATTCTAAAGGGGCAAGTTCATTATCATTTTTTTTAAGAACCAAGTCCATTTGTACATTGTTGAAAAAATTAAAATAGTAAATAGAATAGCCAGTTTTAAGACTAAGGCCAAGCAAAATAAAATTCATATTTCTCCAAAATTTAAAAACAATATTTATGTAAATTGTCCCGACTCCTACGGGAATTGAACATTTCCAACAATTTTCTGTGTTTCAAACCAAATTTAAAATGTGAAGTTAAAGTCGACGAATGTTATTTGGAAGTTTTACATGTTACACATATTGAACAAATTAGTAATGCACTTTTCGAAACATGAGAATTAAACTGTTTCTTCTAAAATGGTTTCATGTGTTATTCACATGGAAGAATATCTAGTGTTAGCACCTCAATAATGTACTAAAATGCACTTGAAAAATTATGAAAAAGATTATTATTGTATGAGACAATTTTTTACTTGTAGTATAGACATATATTGTCCATTAGTAGGGGAATTAGTCACTACGGACCATGTTAGTCCTCTTTAGAGTGACCACGCTTGTAGTGCGGTGGTAAAGTTCGCAGTTAAGGGGTGGCCAAGCGCACCTGATCGGCTGCCGTGTTCAGGGGGATTTATCTCGACTTAATTAAATGCCTCAAACCGTGTTAACCCACTGGTTATTTTTTTAAGTACTCTTTAAATCTAAATAATTTGTTGTTAAATAAGCTAACGGCTCTAGTTTATTGTTCAAAATTGGGATTATTTATGGGGAAATTAAAGAAAAATTTGGGATTATTTATGCCAAAATTAAAGAAAACATGGGATTATTTATGGGAAAATTAAAGAAAAATTTGGGATTATTTATGCCAAAATTCTATAAAATAGGAAATATCTAGGACATTTTTGTCTTATAAATTTAGCACATTCTTGTCATCGATAAGCATACTGAATATTAAATGTCAGAAGCATCGCTCTGATATGCTGATGTCACACATTTTGCTAACTGTAAGCATTCTATTCGTCATCACTTGAATTTGCTGGGTCATTGGCTTCAGCATCACTACAGTACTCAAATAGAGTTTCATCTTCATCTTCGCTGTCAGTTTCGCTAACCGTAGGACCCTCATTTTCTTTGCTAATCCTATCAGTAACTGTAGCTTCAATATTGCTTTCATTAGCATTGTCACGGTGCAGAGTTTCTATGATAGGATCAATACAATTGAGCACACAAACTCCAGATGAAGAATTATCTTGCTGGTATGCAATTTCAGACATCTGTTGCAGGTTAGCATCATTTTCCTTACTTCTGTCAGTTTCAGGCACATCAAATATATGTCTATGGTTGAAATCCTGCACAACTCGCCAATTTTTTCCTAGTTTGGTATCCTCCAAATAAAAGACTTGTGATGCCTGTGTGGCCAAAATAAAAGGATCATTCTTGTACCAACGACTTCCAACATTAATGCTTTTTAAGTACCCATCATTTCTCATGTGATACTTCTTTCCCTCGAGATCGTACCATTCACATCGAAACAAAATCACTGAACGGATCCTGTTATTGTTTTGTATATAAGTCAACTCAATAATTTCTATGAGGACACCGTAGAAATCTATTATTTCATTGTTGTGAGTACCTTCAGTCTTGATGCCACAATTTTGAGTTTTCTTATTCTTCTCATGAGCTACTGTGTTATATCAGACGCCATTCACAATGCAAGACGAATATGATCTCACACGCTTGTCTGGACCATGCGACAATGCATAGAGGCCTTCACTAATTTCAGCTGATCCTCCTTGATGTAAACCTTGAATCTGTAGGAAACGTTAGTTTATAGTACTTGAAAAAAAATCAGTGTAAACCTTGAATCTGTAGGAAACGTTAGTTTATAGTACTTGAAAAAAAAATCAGTGATTGAAAGAAGTCTAAAACTAGTACACTTACATGGTTCTGGAACCATTGTGTAAATTCTTCCTCAAGCCTCTGATCGATATTATCTATATTTTCTTGCTCCAGTACATCTCTAAATAAACTTAAACAGGGATATAAATTTTGTGAGTAGATTTAAAAGAAAATAATACAAATTTGCTATAATTGAGCAAAAAATGCGAGTGAAATATTCAGGGAACAAGAACTTACTTTATATATCGATCAATCCCAGTGCAATTATTTAGCACATACCAAATCATCTTATCATATTCACTATGTAAATACTTGAGGGTAGAAGTTCCAAGTAGATTAGCACCATGTGAAAAAACTGAGAGATCATTTGGTAAAATGTTCTCCCTCCCATCATTGTTCCTTTCTCCTCTACTAAATTTTGTTTGAATATCATCAAAATATCTTGAGCAGAATGTCAAACATTCAGAAGCAATATACGCCTCTGCAATAGATCCTTCGGGTCTTGCTTTATTTCTAACAAAACGCTTTAAAGTTTCTAGCCTTCTTTCAATGGGATACATCCACCCATACTGAACGGGACCCCTAAGAATTGCCTCATCTGGTAAGTGAACAGCCAAATGAACCATTACATCAAAAAATGCTGGTGGAAAAATTTTCTCAAGCTTGCAAAGGATTATTGGAATTTCAGCTTTTAACTGTTGCAAGACATCAATTTTCAGAGTCTTAGAACACAACTCCCTGAAGAAGTTCCCCAACTCTGTAATTGCCTCATATATGTCTTTTCTAACAAGTCCTCGTATGGCTACAGGTAAAATGTGTTGTAGTAGTATATGGCAATCATGAGTCTTTAATCCTTGCACTTTATATCCATCAAGATCTAGACATCTCGTTAAGTTAGAGGCATACCCATCTGGAAATTTTACACCACTTAAAAATTGACAGAAAATTTTCTTCTGCTCCTTATTCATGGTATAGCATGCTGCTGGCTTTATATAGGAATTCCCATTATCTTTTAAGTGTAACTCACTTCTTATACCTTGGTCCTGCAAATCAAGTCTTGCACTGACCATATCCTTTGACTTGCCATCTATATCTAGTAGGGTTCCTAAAATATTATCACAGATGTTCTTCTCTATATGCATAACATCAAGGTTGTGCAATAACCTTAGTTCTGACCAATAAGGCAAATCAAACAAGCTAACCTTTAGATACCAATTTGGTTTATCTTTGTCTACGCGTTTTCTCTTCTTTTTGGCAGGATGCTTACCTGGGGTGACATTTTTAACTTTCTCTAATTGCTCCAGTACTTCAGCATTTGAAAACTTTCTTGGCCTGTCCCTTTTTTCATGTTTTCCATTGAATAGTTTGCTTCTCCTCCATGGATGGTTGTGTGGAAGGAATCGGCGGTGACCAACATACCCAATTTTGTGTCTCAATGGCTTTGAGCAAGGTTCCTCATCAGAATCTGCACATGCAAAATAGCCCTTTGTGCTTCGCCCGGATATAGTGCCACGTGCAGGATAGTCATGAATTCCCCAAATAAAGGCTACACGTAATGAAAAAACTTCAGCACTATATGCATCATAGGTAGCCACACCATTCCAAAGACGGATCATATCTTCAATGAGAGGCTGCATATATACATGAAAATCTTTCCACGGTGCTTTTGGTCCTGGGATAAGTAAAACCATCATAAAATTGGATTGCTCCATGCACATCCATGGTGGGAAATTATATGGTATCATAATGACTGGCCACATACTATAAGAATTGTTCATGTTACCAAATGGGTTAAAACCATCCGTAGCAAGACCAAGTCTTAAACTACGAGGATCTTGTGCAAAGGATTTAAATTTTGCGTCAAAATCTTTCCACGCCTCACCATCAGCCGGATGCCTCATTTCATTTTCAACAACTAATCTCTTCTCCTTGTGCCACCGTGCACACTCAGCTCTGTCCTTTGACATGAAAATTCTCTGAAGTCTTGGTATTATAGGAAAATAACGAAGCACCTTTTGTGGAACTCTGTTTTTGCCTCCTTTGTCTTTCCACCTTGACTCTCCACATACTAGACAATGATTGTCATTTTCATGGTCCTTCCAAAATAAGGTGCAATCATATTTACATGCATGAATTGACTCATAACCTAGTCCAACCTCCCAGAGTATATTTTTGATCTCATTGTATGATTTTGGCAAAGTACTACCATCAGGAAATGCTGCAGAAAGCAATTGTAGCAAAGAATTGAATCCAGAATTGGTAATTCGATTGTAAACCTTGATATGCATTAGTTTAATCAAGAAGGATAGTCTTGAGAATTCAGTGCAGCCTGGATAAAGTTCACGCTTAGCCTCTTCAATCAAATTTGCAAATATATTAGGTCCATTTTCACCATTTGCTGCAGCTGTGTACAGATCCTCTATCAAACTAGGAACTCCACTGTCCTTATCTTTCTCCTCTTCTCTAGAGTTGTCATGAACCATTCCAGCCCCTTCATCAACCATCCCTTCTTGTTCTGCTACATAACCATGTTCACCATCATTCACATCAACTTCAGACTAACCCTCATTTATTGATTCTCCATGGTGTATCCATCGAGTGTATGTCCTCGACATACCGTAAATATGAATATGATCCTCCACTTCTTCTTGAGATTTACTTTCATGATTAAGGCAACGACGACATGGACGAAATATTTCATCATTTTCATTGAAATGATTTCCAACAAATTGCATAAATTGGGCCACACCATTTACATAGGTAGGAGTGAATGGCAAAGCATTTATCCAACTTCTATCCATTTGACCCTAAGAATAAAAATATTGATATTGATATCAATCCCCATATTCTATGCAAAATAATTCAATGTAAAAATATTAACACATTTTCCACTATTTTACTAGGGCAGCATTTACAGAAAAACTTATCTTCTACACTAGAGTACAAAAAGTACAGGAACAAATAATTGTCTTGTCTGGGCATTTCATCAAACATCTTTAGTGCAAAAAGGTAGGGTTAAAGTTTTCAACAAATTTTGTTGAGACCAGGTACAAAGAGCTTAAGAGAATGGGACTGGTAAAGTAAAAAAAGAAAAGCAATTGACTTTGACATTTATAATTTGTAGGACTCAAAGAGCTCACAAAGTTAAATATCAAAAATATAAACCACATAACTCACCTTCGATTGCATATACCAACTGGGAAATGTTTTGCTAGCTAAATCCTTCTTATTGGAAGAGGTCAAGAACCATGGTGGAAGATAAAAGGAGAAAGGATAGAGTAGATCACAACACCCCTAACTTCTCCTATCATTTCCAATGTCCTGTTCGAGTAAGAATGGGAAAGGTGGCTGCAGTAAGATTTGGATATGTTTAAAAAATCTATGACGAGTAATGAATCATCACAGAGTATGTATGAACATTGTGCTATCAAATATATGACGAACGACTTCTTCGTCATAATGTAGTTATCATTTTATGACATTACCAAATTGTTACAGAGTAACATTAATGTCATGGATTTTCATTGAGCGGTAGTTACTTGGCTTTTTAGTTTTTATGACGAAATTCTTTTGACATTTTGTGACATAATTTCATTGATCGTCATTAACATGTGAGGCACACTGAAGATTATGACAACATGGTTTTATTCGTCATAAGAGAACGCTATACATGACAATTACATCCTTTGTCATATGGATATTCGTCACAATAGACCAACTTTGTTGTAGTGGTTTATATAAAAGGCTTTGAGGATAAATATGACTTGGTTTTAGTCATGAAAAATGGTATGCTTATGTAGCATATATTTTTGGGCAATGGTGGCCCATGGATGATGATTAGAGCATGGTTTGTGCGTATTTATATTCCATTTTCAGAACTATATGCTTGTTGTCTTAAAATTTCATATTGTTATATTTTACAAATGCTTATAGTTTCAAGGTATATTTGCTCAATATATTTAGCTTTATACAAAACCAGATCAACATAGCCATATTCCTTGATGTAGAGACCAGCATTATTCTTTTGTGCTATTAATATTGTATAAGTCTAGTTGAGTACCATTTGTACTCACGCTGCATATTTTCATGGGAGGATATCGACGACGATGATGTGGTCTACTATTATCCCACCGGGGATGGCGAGGATAATGTGTAGTTGGAGTTGAGCTCTGCCCCAGTCGATTACCTTGTGGTTGGGTTTGGCACCACTGGTTTTATCCTTGTTGTTTATATTTTTCGCTGCATCTTTTATGTTACTTTGTGATGAATTAGGATGTGAACCCTCTATGTACTATATATAACCCTGCTGTATTTTTATCCATTTTTAGAGTATTTGTGATGTTTATCAATTACTAAGATGAATATGTGGGACTAGAGCTTTTCTGGGCTAGCACACATTAGTAAGAATTTAGAAATGATGAAATGCATGGATGTTGATTCAACCGTAGACCATGTTCCCAGAAGTGTGTATCGTGTTTGGTCGCCACCTTCGTGTGGTTTGACGGGCATACTTCGCCGTTTCAGACTGGTGAATCAACTCTCCAAATATCTCTTTATTTCTGAATTCGGCGCGTTGGATTTGTATTATGAATGGGTAAAGATTATGGTAAGGCTGCGATGAGTATGGATGGTTATCGTATTTATTCGGTTTTTATTCGAGACGTCATTCATCTAGATATTTCGCATTGTTGTAATAATTACTCTCCACGATGCATTGCTGGGGTGCCTACAATGCTAGTGATAAAACCCACCCTTGCCACACCGTCTAAGTGGAGTGGCCAAAATATTCAAATTTAAAAATAAATTTTCGGATGTTTTATTTTTAAAAATTAAAAATGAAAAAAAAAACACTGCCCTACTCCATGTCTCCAACTCGACGAGTCGACGACCATGCTGATCGCCTGATAATCCACATACGTGCGTATCCATGACGCTGCAGGATGTGGAGCATTCGGAGCTGGGACGGTGGAAGCGTAATTCGAAAATCTGAGCCATACTCTGACGAGTGACTAGCAATGTGGAGAATACAGTTGAAGCAGGAGGGTGCCGGTTTGTTTTTTGCTGTCAATTTTTTTTTCTTTTGAGATTACAAGGGATGCACACACGCTTATACACACTTTCTACTAGAGACTATTTAAGCCTCCGGTGTACATTAAACGTATAGTATAGTCTCGCTGAACACATGCACGTGTGTGTGACTAAACTGTCTGGAAGCAAACCTAGACAGAAGAAGAAACCGCCTGTAAACAAATCCAGACGGGAGAGAGAACAAACCGCCTGGACAGGTGGAAAAATGGTGAAAAACCCGATGAGACCCGAGAGTCGAACTCCCGATTGGCCGGACGCGCAGCAGCGTCACGTCCAACTTTTTGCTGTCAACTATGGGCTGGCCTATTGAGCCGAAGGCATTTTCATGGTAGTAGTGCGGCACTATGAGTCTTGGGCTGCTAATAGGCCAAGCCCTGAGCAAGCCCGTCCCGAGCCTGATACTTCACTTCTTTGATCCAACCCAACCCAAAGACAAGCCAACGTTCAATCCAAGCGCAAACTATGGCCCTGCGCCGACCAAGCTACTGGCAAATGGAACAGTCTATCCAAGTAAAGTGTAAACGATAATCTATTTATCTATCTATCTATTATCTATTATTGATAAGTAGAAAAATAGACACTATGTTTTATCTGAAGGCTTATAAATTACCACGTTAATTATAAAAAAAGATAAATATTTAAACTGCTAGGTAATGTTAGATTCGTATTGTAACAGTATAGATTGATCAATATAGTTGTATATAAAATATAATTATATCTAACAAATCCAAATCGACTTTCAATTACGTACAAAATACAATCGATTTTCAATTACGTACAAAATACAATCGTATCTCATAGAATCATAAGCTAACCGTTGTATATCAAATTCAATTGTTTGAAAATCTATCTCCACACAAGATCACACGGGAAATCAACTTGTTATTCTTTTTCTAAAAAAGAACCATGGTTATTCTCAGCTGAATAAAACCAACTGTATTATGCAGTAATAAGGAACTAATGAAGTATCACGAATAAATCGAATATCAAACGAAAGAATGGATCAATTTCTCCAAATTCATGTACGACGATCCCCCTTCTTCCAAAACAACCCTTGCTTTCTCCTTGAGCTCTTGAGCCTTCCTTCTCAGGTGTTCCCCTTCATCCATCAGCCTCTCCAACGCCTTCTTCACCTGTTCGGCCCCGATCTCCGCCTTCGCCTCGGCGCCTCCTAGCTTACCAGCAGTCAGCACGTTCTCCGTTGGCTTCGTCACGCCGATGGACACCCCAATGCCGAGCACGTCCACGATCAGCCGCTCGTTGATAAACTGCTCAGCGAAGAACGGCCAAGTGACCATCGGCACGCCGGCGGCGACGCCCTCGAGAGTCGATCCCCACCCACAGTGCGTCATGAAGCCGCCGACGGCCGGGTGGTCGAGGATGGCAACCTGCGGCGCCCACCCACGCACCACATGGCACTTGCTGTGCGCGACGCCGTCCGCGTCGGTGTTCTGATGTAGCCAGTCCTGGACGTCGCCGGGCAACGTGTCAGCACTGTTGAGTACCCAGAGGACAGACCAGGGGCACGAGACCAGAGCCATGCCGAGCTGCATCAGCTGCGGCGCCGGCATACGCCCGATGCTGCCGAAGCTCACGTACACCACGGACTTGGCCTCCTTAGCGTCCAGCCATGTCATGCACCGCTTCGCGTCGTCTGAGGCGGCCTGCGGGTCGAGGATAGGTTCGTGGCAAAGCGAGACGGGCCCGACGGCGAAAACCTTCTTGCCGGCGCCCGCCGCGAGGAGCGCCGCGGAGCCGTGCTCCAGCTCCTCGAAGCTGTTCACAATGATGCCGTCCACGGCCATGTCGAATTCCCGGACCTCCTGCATCCACCCGCTCCCCATGGAAGTGGACGGCAAGAAGTGCGGCGGCATCTGCCTGCCTAGCACCTTGCACTCGAACGGCGGCAGGACCGGGATGTCGACGAGCTCGTCCGCCGATGCCAGCACCTCGTGTCGCCGGTGCTTGAAGAGGTACTCGATGCACAGCAGGGCGAACGCGCCAAAGCCGTGGAAGATGTAGCACGGCACGCCGAGCTCGCGCGCCACGCCAAGCGCCCAAGTGTGGCACATCCCGGCGATGATGCAGCTCGGCCGGCGGGGACCATCCTGCCGACGGCAGTGCCGCGCCACCGCCTCGCCGAACTTTCTGCTCGCGCTGAAGAAGCCAGGCACCATGGCGGGAGACGGGATCAGGTCCAGCCTCTCGCAACCCTCCGGCAGGCCGGCCTCGGCAGCCGGGAAAGGGACCGCGGTCACCGCGATCTCCGAGCCGTTCGGCGTGGCACGGTCCAC
This sequence comes from Oryza meyeriana var. granulata, assembly GCA_003991445.1. NCBI lineage: Eukaryota > Viridiplantae > Streptophyta > Magnoliopsida > Poales > Poaceae > Oryza > Oryza meyeriana. The sequence continues at coordinate 131,323 of RYFJ01000273.1, read as the reverse complement.
ACGGCTCTGGACGAACGGTGTATTGACCGGCGTCGTGATGATGGTCACCGGCGCTCCGTGTGAGGCGAGGAGGCAGCCGATGTCAGTCATGGGGAGGATGTGGCTGATGCCGCCTATCCATGGGACGAGCACAAAGTGAGGCTTGGACGTGGCGGTCTCCATTGATTTCCAACCGAACCTAGTACAGTCGAATGATTTGGCGCGAGAAGATGGGATAATTTGGCTATCAGCAAACGACGAGCTAGTATCACTACCCTTCGTGTATCGTATTGATGGTGGGTTCGTGTCATTATATATGCAGGTCATTCGACTCTGTGAATTGCGTAACCGTATGCGTCAAAGATATGACCAAACTAGCGTCGAGTATCGACATGTTTGGATGCACTGCATACGTGTAAGTAGGAGTCTTCGATTTTTCCACGGAATAATGGTCAGTTTTATTATCTTGTATGGACAGTGTTGACAGGATTCCTGGAAGAACGCTCATGAGTACCATAGGCGAGCTTCCCCTCTCCTGCGATGAAGCACACAGTGCGCTTCGGGATATTGCAAAGGGGCAGGAACTTGATTAAGAAACGGATCCGGTGTTGACCATGCTTGATATTGTGACTTTGTGAGCACATCGTGCGCACACAATCGGTTCATCATACTCCGTACTTCGTACTTACATGTCCGACCGGTCCACGTTCTGACGTCGGGAAAAGTCGGGAGTCGGGACTGACACGGTCATCAACGTAAGAGGTGACGCATCGTCTCAAAATTCGAGTGGGACGGCCCGTGTATTCTTCTTCTTCTTCTTATGCGCATTCCCAATACGCAGCCCAATTTCCCAGATGCCCAATACAGCATAATTAGGCCCAACTAGGCAAAGAGCCCAACAAGAGTCCAAGAAGGGGAGCCTTTTTCTCCCTATTGTAAAATGGCTATGTCGACGGATCGGCCAGATCCGCTCCCTTCCCTCTCACAGTAGATGAAACGTCGAGAAGATATAGAAGACCATATCCCTTCCCGTACAATCATACCATAAAAGAAGACAATGAACACAGAAGACACAGATATAGGGGTGTTGCTCTCTCTCTCTATTAATCAACGATCAATGTGTACAGTGAAGGCACCAATACCCCTCTATTTATAGATAGAGAAGGCAAGAGGTAAGAACCATAAATTTATCTCTAACTAATTCAGATTGGTCTACAAGAAAGAATTTTATCTCTTAAAGAGATAAGGATTCGTAACACTCTCCCTTGGACCTATCCACGACTAATTCATGCCTCGTCAAAACTCCTACCAAAACCCAGTGAGAAAAAAGAATAGGAGAATAGTACATAGTTGCCACCATGCATCACACGCCGTTGCCTCGTTAAAAACCTTTGTGAGGATTACAAGCTCCACTCAACTAAGGGAAAAAAAAAGTATAATATTGTGGACTTGCTGATCCACTGACTAAGCTGTGTCCAGAGGTTCCACTCCCTCTGAACCCTGCAAGTCTATAAATCTTCTCATCAAAATTTCACGAATAAACTTTCGGAAAGTACAAGCTGAGAGATACTTAGTGAACAAATCTGTCAAGTTGTCGCACGACTTAGACTGCAGGATCTTCACTTTCCATTGCTTTTGAAGCACATGAGGATAAAAGAATTTTAGAGCAATATGCTTCGTCATATTGTTCTTGATATAGCCTAGCTGCATCTGTGCGACACATACTGCATTATTCTCATAAATAATGGTGGGGGTATCGGGGATACTCAAATCACATCATCGCTCAATATGGTAAGTCATCCTCCTAAGCCATGCACACTCTCGTGCGGCTTCATATAGTGCAATAATCTCTGAGTGGTTTGTAGATGTCGCTACCAAAGTCTGTTTACTAGACCGCTACGAAATGGCTGTACCACCATAAAGAAACATAAAACCAGTTTGAGAACGGGCATTATGGGGATCAGATAGATATCCTGCATTTGCATAGCCCACCATGGTTAAGTTTCGTTGCCTTGGAAAGAAGAGGCCGAGATCTTGTGTACCCCGAAGGTATTGAGTACTATCTTCACGCCAACCCAATATCTCCTAATAGGAGACGCATTCTATCTTGCTAGCAGATTTACCGCGAACGCAATATCAGACCTGGTGTAGTTTGCAAGGTATATCAGTGCTCCTATGGCGCTTAAGTATGGGATTTTCGGTCCCAACACTTTCTTAGTCTCACTCCTAGGACGGAATAGGTCTTTGTCCCGATCAACGGATCTTACAACTATGGGTGTCTTCAAAGGATGAGCCTTTGACATGTTAAATCTCTCAAGGACCTTTTTAGTATAAGTCAACTGGTGCACTAATATCCCGTTAGGGAGATGCTCGACCTGTAGGCCCAAGCAAAACTTGGTCTGACCCAAGTCTTTCATCTCAAACTCCGTCTTGAGATAGACAGCCGCCTCCTCAATGCGTGGCCAATGATGTTCAAATCATCGACATAGACTGAGATGATACAGAAACCCCTTTGAGACTTTTTGATAAACACGCAGGGACATTCCTCACTATTGACGTATCATTTCCCCAAAAGAAAGTCAATCAGCTGGTTGTACCATATACGACCAGACTGTTTTAACCCATACAACGATCTCTCCAATTTCACACTGTACATGTTGCGATTTGTTTTGTCCAAGACCTTCAACCCGTCAGGGACACGCATGTAAATCTCCGAATCCAATGATCCGTACAGATATACGGTCACCATATTCATCAACTACATTTTCAATTCCATGCTAACTGCCATAGACATTAAGTATCGGAACGTTATGCTACTCATTAGAGGAGAATAGGTTTCATTGTAATTGATGCCGGCTCTCTACATGAACCCTTGTGCTACAAACCTCGTTTTGTATCTCACCACTTCATTGTTTTCATTTCGCTTTCGGACAAAAACCCATTTGTACCCAATAGGGCGCACAATGGGGGGCGTCAGGCTTCCCGGCCCAAACATGCGCCTCTTAGCAAGCGAGCGTAATTCCGTCTCTATCGCTTATTTCCATTTGACCCAATCCGAGCGCTTACGGCACTCTGCTATGGACTTAGGCTCATGATTATGATCCATCATGTTAGCGATTTTAGAAACGAAATTTATGTCGACATGTGTAGTCTTCCAGTCATACAATTCTTTTGAAACAGCATAGTTTGTGGTAATTTTCTCATTTATTTCCTCATCCTGGTTTCCCAAAACAGGAGAGGGTTCCGATTCGTCAGTAGGACTATATGCGCGCGCTAGTCCATTTGGGTCTCTACCCTTTTGGTATCCGTCCCCTGGACAGGTCTGCTTGGAGACTACTGAATGGGAATGTGATGCAGGCGGCTCTGTATTCAGCTCTTGCAGACGTCTCCGCTTAGTCTGAGTCAGACCATCCGGGTCTCCCCCTCTTCATAGGCTTAGGGGCTAGAGTAGAGTCTCCCTCCATGGGTATCTCCACTCTCTCCGGTGCATTTGCCGCAGGGAGATGCGACTTCGACACTCCTCTTAGGTCAATGAAAATGTTTGGCAAATTATTAGCTAAGTTTTGAGGGTGTATGATACATTGAACTTCCCGTTCAATGTGTGGCAAACGCCGGTCAACAGTATGGATACCGCTCGAGTTCCATTCTATTTCATGGCATTACTTAGAGTCGAGATACTTTTCTCCCCCTAATGCCGGAAAATGTTCTTCATCGAAGATGCAATCAGCGTACTGAGCCGTAAATAGATCCCTAATTTTAGGTTCCAAGTAGTAGATTATGGACGAAGATTCATAACCCACATAGACCCCTATCTTTCGGTGCGGTCCCATAGTCGTACGCTGGGGTGATGAGATCAACACATACACAGCACAACCAAACTTACGCATATGGAAAATCATTGGTTCTTGACCACACGCCAGTTGATGGGGTTAAGCAGAGTGATATGCAGACGGTCTATACTGGATTAGCTTTGCAGCGTACAATACTGCATGGCCCCAACATGTAGTGGGCAAATTGCTACCCTGTAGCAATGGTCTGGCAATTAACTTAATCCTTTTTATCAACGACTCAGCAAGGCCATTTTGAGTGTGAACATGAGGAATAGAATGCTCTACATTAATCTCTAAGGCCATACAATAGTCATTAAATGCCTTTGATATGAATTCACCTGCATTATCCATCCGAATCGTTTTGATACGGTTCTTGGGGAACTCCGCATGCAAACAGATGATCTATGCGATAAATCTGGCAAAAGTGTGGTTCCTCGTAGACAACAAGCATATGTGGCTCCACCTTGTAAAGGCATCAATCAACACCATGAAATATCTAAATGGCCCAGACCAAGAGTATATGGGTCCACAGATATCCCCTCGGATTCTCTCCAAGAACCGTTGCATATACTCTTATACTCTTGGTCTGGGCCATTTTAGACTCTTATACTCTTACACAAGTTTCTTAGGGCAGTTTTTAGTGTTTATGCCATGACTTAGCGAGCTAGTGACTATTTTCCGCATCATAGTCAATCCAGGATGACCTGATCTCTCATGCCAGATCTTAAAAAACTCTAGGTTCCTATAGATTGTCTGCATCGCAACATATTCGTTTGGGGGTTTTATTTTAGTATAGTACAGTCCATCGGAGCTCCCTGGCATCTTCTCAACCACTGTAGCCTCATCGTCCTGATACAATGTCATCAAGAGAAATTCATCTCCTCCTTCACATATTGTGGTGAGGTGGTAGCCACAACATCGAATATCCTTAAAAGTAAGAAGCTTGCGTTCAGCACTTGGGTATAGGAACGCTTCTTCAATGAAGATCCTTGTACCCCTAAGGAGGATGACAGTGGTTTGTCCTGAGACAACTATGCGATCATTACTCCCAGCAATGGTGAGGATACTCTTATCCCGCTTACGCAATGTCATGAAGTACTTAGTCTCCCGTAGTATCGAGTGTGTTGCCGCGCTGTCAACCAAGCATATCTCGGGCTCCATTGAATTGTACTACGTTTGTTCTATATAACAGATTATATTGATTCAGTTCATTATCAATGAAGTGAAAAACAAGAACATAGAATAAGACAAAACCAATATAACTTAGCAAGAAAACTTTATTAATGTAAAGGACCATCCAACATTGACCAAAATGATAACCTACACTTAAGACTTATGACTGATAACTTAGGAACTACTGCATGTCCCCATGTACGTCCTCTTGGTCATCACCTAAGAGGTCGTCACCCTCCATGTCGAAGTCCCCGAAGTCTCCATAGTCATCCCCAAGACCGGCATCAACATCTGCAGCAGTCTTGGGATCTTACAGTCTTGGTACATCTCAACGAGATGAGATTCTATAGTACAGTTGCACGCCTAATGTTTCGTTGAGCCGCATTTGAAACAACGCTCATCACCCCGCTGAGATCCTCTAGCAGCACCGGTATTGGCCTTGCGCCCCTTGCGGCTACGGGGTTTCTTGTCTCGGTTGGCGGTCTTCTTGAACCTCGCCCCACTTGGCAATGTGCGATTCCCAGATCCCATCCCCTTGGAAGAACTCTGTTCAGAACTGACCCTTCTAATGGACAACGTGAGCTTCTGGAATAGGCTGCGAATCAACAGGACGAGCGTTGTAGTTGGCCATCAGATGTTTGTTGTGGACTTCAGCGTTCAACAACGACTAGATAAGCTTTGAGTACTTAACGTACTTAGCCTCGCGGTACTGCTCTTGCGTCATCGAGTTTTTAGAGTGGAAAGTATCAAGAGTCTTCTCAATCATATCCACGTCTTTCACCACCTGGTTACAGAAGTAAAGACGACTGACGATGCGGTCCATGGCACTGTTGTAGCTTTCCACGGTCTTGAAATCACAGAACCGAAGTTAAACCCAGTCTACTTTAGCCTTCGGGAGAATGGCAGTTTTCTCGGCGTTGTAGCGGTCCCATAGGGCCTCCCACAACGTGAGAGGTTCACGTAGCTTAAGGTATTCAGCCTTGAGATCCTTATGAATGTGCTTACTTATGAACGCAAGTGCCCTTTCCCGCTTCTCTACCGGGAGCGGAGCTACACCAGCCCCTTGCCGACGGATAGCCTAACATAGCTCCATCGTGGAAAGGTGGATTTTACAGATGCAATTATAGAGTAAAAACAGGAAATAAATCTGCTGCTAATAACAGATCTACTACAAAATATATATCTAAAAAAAATCAAAGAACAAGCATCCACCAATCTAAAATCAATCTACAAATTGATAAACAACCAATTTTATTACTGTAGATTGATTGGCGCGAGAGAATTCGACGTCAGCCCAGCCGATAGGGCTGCTGATAACGTATTATAGAACGGCTACGTCGACGAATCGGCTAGATCCGCTCCCTTCCTTTCCGCAGTAGATGAGACATCGAGAAGATGTAGAAGACTATATCCCTTCTCACACAATCACACCATAGAAGAAGATAATAAACACAGGAGACATAGATATAGAAGTGTTGCTTTGTCTTTATTAATTAATGTGTACAATGAAGTTTATATGTAAAGAAAGTTAGAGATAAGAATTATAAATTTATCTCTAACTAATTTGGATTGGTCCAAAAAAAAAATTTTATCTCCTAAAAAAAGATAAGGATTCATATCACTCCTAACCCGTCGCGGTGCGATTGGGTGCGGCCGAGCAGACGCTGCAGTCCGTCGCGCCGCCGGCCCGCCAAAGGCCCACTCCGCGTCGCCACACACAATACCGGCGTTCCGCTCGAGGCACGCCGTGTTTCCGCCGTAGAGTGCCCAAGTTTGTGATGATTTCTCTTACACCGAATCAATGATCCAAGTGGCCGACCCGCAAAATAGGCTGGGCGCAAGGGAGGAAGCGGGACGCGCGCCGGACGGCATGGCCCGTGGCTGCGAGCGCGCACCCAGCAGCCGGTCAAGCCACCGTGGCTGGCGCTGGCCAAAGTAGAAGGGGACAATTTGGGGGTCTAATCGATCGACTGTATGACGCCAGTGATTCGTTGCGTGTGAGCAAGCGTGCCGAGTCAGAAGGGATCCTGCAGGTTGCTGTTTGCTGTCTGCGTCAAAAATATTTGCTCCCTGTCTAGGGCGCCTGTCCCTTACAAACCCATCATACACTATTGCTACAGTTTAACTCTATCTCTAGAGGTGAAAAGTCAAACTCCAGCCAAATGGTCTGATGAACTGCGGAGCAACCAGAGTTCTGTTGCTGCCTAATCGAGGCCATGACGACGGCCAGGAGAACGACGATGCTCGTGAGAATACTCTGCATGCATGCTCCCATTATTACAGTAGACCGAGGACACTGCAAACGTGGAGACAAGTTTTGCATTAGGTTCTCTCAAGACCTGAGCAATGTAGCTGAACGCCTCAGCAACAAGCAACCGTTTGACCTCAGGCTAATCGGGCCATGGATAATCCTCCAGAGGTCTGAACCATGCTTTGCATCCACAATTTTCGTCCTTGAGTAGCTCTGGCTCTGATCGATGCACTAGCCTAGGAGTATAGCTCAGACGCAGGGCGGCCAGGTACAAACCTGAAGATGCTCAAATGGATCTACAGACAACGTGTGGCTAGGCCTGTGTCCGTCTAATCATCCGCTGTTGCAAGGGTCCGTTCCTTCTTTTGGTATGGTTCCAATCTTTGGCCTAAGCGCTGACCTGCTGAACTTTTCTCCCGCCTACAGGTCTGCGCGCTATAGCTGCATGCAGCCATGCACCGGATGACACTGCTCACTGGCGCACACAGCTGCCATATCGTCCTTATTTTGGTCCAGTTAAAGAGCCTGCTAGAGGTAAAGGATTTCCCTCAAAAGCCATGTCTAGCTAGCTGGAGTATAGCTACTCCTGTCCTGTATCAGTCCAGACTCCAGCGTCACCATTAACTTCTCACTCACGAAAGGAGAGACAAAGGGATCACTCGGCTCCTAGCTAGCTTGTCAGTCACCGGGTTGAGCATATGGGGCATGTCATGGGAGCGCGATCGTTGGCAGTGTACGCAAGATTTCCCTCGGAACTCGTCCAAGGATCGCTGCAAGATCGCCATGCCTGGCGAGGCGTCTGCATGGGTCCACTCGGCCATAGAAGCATCATACTCCTACAGCAGGCAGCATAAGCCGATGATTCAATTTGTACTACTACTACTATATGCATAGGCTCGCGAGTTCAACCGTTAATTTGAGCGGCACGCAGGAGCGCAGCAGAGACCAGAGAAGTACCATAATGGTTTGCCCGAGTCGGTGCAGGAAGAGAGAAGGCAATGGCCGTCTGCCATCTGGCTCGTCAAGGCCGAGGAATTGTTCCCCGAAGGGGACAGCGACGAGTGGACGGAGCAGAGCAAGGCCACTTTTTTTTTCTGATTATTTATAGGATTATTAAAACAGATTATTTATCATACACTTTAAAATAATATTTTTTAAAATTTTTTTTCTATTGTATTGTTCAAACCACTTGTTTTAAACTATTTATTAAGTTCTTTCTTAAAATATTTAATTTATCTTTATAATCAATATCAATAATTCACTCAATAATTTGTTTCAAAGAGAGACTAAGGTGTGATCGGCCGACGTCACATGCATCGGTCAATGCCTAAAAGGTGATGCATGCGGTAGTGTCTGGAAAAGACATACTCGCTCCTCGCTCCGTTGCAAAATAAATGAATCTTTTGTATTCTATGAAGAAGTTAGTAGATAATAAAAAACAAAATACCCCAAATCAATAGAATTCATCCTTTTATAGAAGAGTAAGGGATTCTACGTTATTTTAGAGAAATTAAGGATAGAGACAAACGGAAGGGGAAAACCAACAGATATTTAAATAAAAAGTTATTGATGGAATAAGTATTAGTATAAAATCTCTTACGCTTGAGAACAAATTTAAAAAGCCCCAATCCCATATATAAAAGAATAGAGGGAGTATTGATGAGTAGGTAAATAGGGACATTCGAGGAATAAAACTCTTTAATTTATGAACATCTGGAGGGAGATAGAGATAGGGAGTGTAAAGGTCTCGGGCAGAGTAATAGCATTTTTGTTCTTCTTGTGTTTTTTTTTTTGGCTATTGCGTTGGAGTATACGTGAATGCACCTTATTTCGCAAAGCAGAACAAAACTACAAGGTGCAAGCTTCATAATTTTGAAATTTCAAACGGAGTTGGCAGGCAATTTTTTAGACCTGAACAATTTTTGGTTAAGTTGAACAAATTTGAATATTTTTGGCCGGAGGCTTTTCCTATCAAAACCCATAGGTAAATCTAAAAATGAAAATTTTTGAACCAAAACTTCAAGCATTACGACTGCGGCCTTGCATGTGTGATAATGATATCAGTACATTTGCGTATCACAGATGTTTGGCATGTACGTTCGTGTCCTTGTTTTTTCTGTTGATACAAGTATATATATTTGCTACTCTGTTGCTGTCCTTGATGCTGTGTCCGTTTCATGTCTATCGAAGAGTTATTAGCATCCAACCATCGGAGATTGGCTACTGTTAGCATAAAAACGTGTTACTCACACACATAAGCATCTTGTGTGCAATCCACAGCTATACTCGGAGACGCACCGCCGTAGAGGTAGATGCCACCGAACGATCACCCAGAAGGAACCCGTCAGGATGAACGTGTGTTGATTTATTCTAGACTCGGCATGCCAGTTAGGACGTCCTCAAATACCATAGAGATAATAGATGATGAGCAATTAGGGGGTTAAAGGAGAATAAACGTAAGATACAGGTAGCAAGAAGGAGAGAGATATAGAATATAGAGAGTAAAGGTAGTAAATTAATCTTAACGATTGATTGGTTGATGTTTCAATCGACCTTGGCCCCTTATATTTATAGAAGGGGTGATTTTGTATATAAAAGGCCTTCTTATGTCCTATTAGGCTTATAGATTAATTAGGAGTCTAAAAATTCTGGCCTCAAATAAGTAAACACGAGAAAAACTCTAACTGGAATCGGAATCGGACTCTGACTGTCGGTCTGACTGGAATCGGACTCTGACTGTCGGTCTGACCATTGGGCTAGTCGGTCCGACCAACAGCATACCGCCGGTTCGACTGGCGTCCAATGGACGGTTTAACCAGCCTCATATAAGGCTTGGTTACTTTTTCAAATTTAGCTTCCCTTTTTTATATACTTTCTATAGTATCAAATTTAGATATCAATAGCTACATAATCACATAAACTAGTTTCATAGTTTGGAAGTAAATAGTGGCGGACATATCACTATCTTTCACATTTACACTACATAATCTCCCGGTTTGGAAGTAAATAGTGATGTGAATCAGCTCTTCAATTTATACGCATGCTCTTGATTATGGCAGGAATTTGTCTGTGGCCCGTCGCTATCTCGTGACGAGATACGGCGCATCTCCGAGATACACCGTATGATGAAGTGCAAGGAGTACCTTAATTACTGACGTACAGCACCGCAATCGCCCAGTTACCTACGTAAAGCGCGACCTGCTAATGCATGTACGTACACCCCCCAACCCCACCAGACATGTACTGCAGAGCGGCTGTCATCTCGCTCGATCACCTCCTCAGCCGAGTACTTTGGTCGTGCAGTACTCGCTTATGCTTGATGTGCAGTACTCGCTCTATTTTAAAATATAGTTATCTGTTAATATTTTAAAAAATTAAAACTTTAGATAAAAATCTAAATTTTTTTATTAATAATAGTATGGATAAGATATGTGTATCGAGAGCCAGTGGGGTGATAAAAACCACTAGAAATAATAGAATAAATATCACTTTTTACATATTTTAGATAGCTATATTTGAAATAAAATTTAAATCTAAAAGTAGATTTTGGGATGGTGGAGTATTTGATACGGTGTATTTATGCTTCCAATAAATGAGCAAACCTACTGCTAGTACCATTGCTACACTGCATAGCTACTACAACCTTGATAGTATCGTTAGTATGATATAGTACACATACTATAGCAACTTAGCAAGACGATATACTTTACTATGTACAATACTGCGACTGTGCATAATACTACTATACAGTATAATATACCGCGAGAGAAACAAGACACGTACGCATGCCGTATACACACGGATGCTCGATCGAGATGGAGCTCATTTAAGAGGAAAGATACGGTGGCACCGGTGGCCGAGCCAGCCGGCCGGCCGTGCCAGGCAGGCAGGAGGGCGTGGCGAGAGTTAATAGGAGCACCACTGTGTTCGCAGGTCGCGGCAACAAAAGATACGGTTCGCTGATCTCCGCGCGCGCGGCGATGCGATGCGTCACGCCTCGCTCTCGCATAGGAGGATACATACGGCCGTATCAGATCCGCGCCGCGGCCGTATCGATATCTCTTGGATTCACTAGCTAGCTGGAGTAGCTCGCTCTCTCTCCCTGTCTGCCTGCCTGCCCGCCCGCCCGCGATATCGATCTCTCTCGGTGGGCGCACCGCACCGCCGCTGCTTTGCGACCCCTCGTCTTCTCTCGTCTCCGTTCCTTGACCTCACTCCCCTCACACGGTCGCCTCTATATATATGTATATAAAGCGCACCACGTCAAGGCCACACGGTCGCGGTCACACCCCGAATTCCTATTTCCCTTGCCTTCTGCTCGCGAGAGAGGAGGGATGGCGGCCTGCAGGAGCCGTGGCGTCGAGAGAGGCGTGGCGCCGCACGTTCTCGCGGTGGATGACAGCTCCGTGGACCGGGCCGTCATCTCCGGCATCCTCCGGAGATCTCAGTTTCGCGGTGAGCAGCTAGCTAGCTCGCTATACCACAACTTGTCCATTCTTCTTCGTTGAAACGTAAGAGAGACCTACGTGCATATGTGCAGTCACGGCTGTTGATAGCGGGAAGAGGGCATTGGAGCTGCTAGGCTCGGTAGGTCTCTTGCCCGCCTGATAAAGCTCTCCCGCTTTTTTCTGTCGGGTATGGCTGTGTGGCCACGAGTGTTTTGCATGCGAGGCCGTGACGTTCTCTTGGCTTGCAGGAGCCGAATGTGAGCATGATTATCACTGACTACTGGATGCCAGAGATGACCGGGTACGAGCTCCTCAAGAAGGTCAAGGTAATCCGGTGATACGACCACCGTTTATTTGTGCCAACATCCATATATAATACTCATACGTATAGCATATCGTGGATACAGAACCAAGATTATTACTGCTACTAGCATTGCCTGACGTGACAAATTGACAATGGAAATGGCATGCCCTTGCAGGAGTCGTCCAGGCTGAAGGAGATCCCTGTGGTGATCATGTCCTCAGAGAACGTCCCTACAAGGATCAGCAGGTTTGTACGAGAGGTGTGGGTTCCCATATCTGCGCCGATACTACGTTGACATTCTTCTTGACACGTTTTTGGTTCGCCAGATGCTTGGAGGAAGGAGCAGAGGATTTCTTGCTGAAGCCCGTGCAGCCGTCCGACGTGTCGCGGCTGTGCAGCCGCGTCCTCCGGTGAGCGCCGCCGTCTGGTGTAGACGGCAGGGCAGGGGGCCGTCGTGGGCGACTGAAGCGTACCTGCATGCATATGCGGCTTCAGTGTTTTGTGGGTGGAATTATTAATAGCAGCAGCAGCATGCAGTAGTGGTAGCCAAACGCCGGTGCGCGCGCTCAGGTGTGTTTAATGGGGCTGCATTTTGCCTCTCACTTTCTCTAGTTTTCGCATTCCAAGTGTTGTTCTGTCTCCCTGTGTATGCGTCGGTTTCACCGGTTGGTTTGTTCAGTGGAAGAACAAGTTGCAGCTAGTGTCAAATGATGACGAGGTTTTGTTTCAGTTGTTTCTGTTGTAAATCTACTGTTGCTCATTTTTAGTACTCCGTTGAATTGATTATGCTAGGCAGTCAGGCGGAGGATCGTGGGTCACATTTACTCGGATCGTGGGAGATATGCATGTACTGTCGTATCTCGCATGGCACAGAACAGCGATAACCGTAGGATTGTACAGTTGATTACTGCAGGGCCAACTGGTTCCTGAATGTACGCTCGTATTTATTCATTTGCGTGCCATTTTTGGAAACATGTCCTTGAAAGGTAAACTGGGTGCACTGCTCCTACTGCCTGGGAGCACAGTATCTTGGTGCAGGCCAGATTTTCTGTTCAGACAGTTCAGTAAAATCATGTCAGAAAAATTTAAACTCAGGTCGTATAATGCATTTTTTTTAAAGTGGTTAACTGCGGATCAGGGTATGTGCAAGCTCTGCGTTTGATGATCAGTCTCTGAAGACACCCGGCCGTTTCTTTGGTATCTGATGTTTTCTGTAGCGGAGTTTCAGTCAATGGTGATGGGTTGACACTTGACACCCAATTGCGTTATCTGTGTCTGTCAGTTGGAGCCAGTAATATTGAGCAAATGCCAACCTTCGGGTGCATGGAGGGTGCAGTTTAATTTGTCAGAATGGACAATCCAATTGATATCAATGCTTTACATTTAAGTACTAGTTAGACTGACATCTCTCCCATTTTATTAGTGATGACAAATGCACAGTACAGTTTAACCCTAAACCCTAGAACAAATTCGGTGATCAATTAAGTTTTCAAACTGAACGATAGTAAATCTTGTCAACTGTATGTGCCTGAACTATTCGCCTATTCAAGCAATCAGCCAATCAAGCTGTCGCTGGTTCTGAATACTGGAGACATCTTGTAGCATGCTTGCATCAGTTCAGCTTTATTCATGGCTCATACTAAGAGCAAATACAATAGTGGGCTATAAGAACTTCAGATAGGATTTTTTGATGACGTAGAGGAGAGAGGAGACGAGAGAGAAAAAGCCGGCGACTAATTTGTCGTTGGTCTCTACACACGCCCCGAGGTGAGCGCGGGCCCGCCCACGCCCGCACTGGCCACCGCCAACACCCTCGCCGGTCGTCCCCGCCCTTGCCCGCTGCTGGCCGCCCCATGCCCGTGCCAGCCTCCGCCCTAGTGCCCACTGTCGCCCCCGTGCCCACGGCCTCCGCCGTGCCCGCACCGGCCTCCGCCCCAGCGCCCTCGCCGGTCACCCCGGTCACCCCTGCCGCTTGCCTGCTGTAACGCCCTACCGTTAGGCATACAACTTAATTTAATAAAAATCCTATTCGCGAAAACTGAGTTTTAATTGTTATCATGCTGTGTGTCGAGATCTCGTTTCCCCTCCGAATCCAATCCTGGGATCAACCATCTGAGCCGAATTCAATTCAAGTCCATGTTCTCCAAATTCAAAAAAAAAAAAAACAAATCCCTTGTTAATCCTCCAAGAAACTCAAAGAAAAATAAAACTCCCTCCTGTGCTTATGGGCCTAATCTTCTCGACCCATTCATGTGCTCTTCCTCTCCCTGGTCTAGTACCGAGCTTCTCATCCCCCTGGCGCCGACACGTGTGCCGTCCCCCACGCGTCGGGATCTCGTAGGAGCAAAAGGATGGTTCTCCTGTTCATCTTCCCCGAGCGGCCCCCTCTTCTCTCTCTCGATCCCGTCGGCAGTTCGGCCTCGTCGATTTGAACCCGCACCCGCGCCTTGGATCCCTCCCCTTTTCGCCCACCGATCCCGCTCGGTTGCCGACCACCCGGTCGCCGCCGTCATCGGCCTGTGCTGGCGGCCGCCTTGTCTCCGCTCGCGACCAACCGAGCCACTCGGCTTTATGCCGTCACTCCCTCTCACGTCATCGTGGTCACCGCGTGCTGCCAAGCTTTGGACGAGCTCGTCTCCCTGCCATCCCAAAGGAGGGAAGGAAAGTACCCCTTTTTCTCCTCCTCTCTCTCCCGTTTGCCCGAGAACCAATTGGCCTTCGTTCCTTTTTCCTTACTCCCCCATGAGCCCCTATGTCGCCTCGTCGTGGAGCGTGCTCGCTGACGCCGCTCCCGTCCTCCCCCCAACCGAGCCAGCTACTGCTCGTCCACGGGAAATCCCCATGCCGTCCCTGCATCGCTAACCTCGCGAGCCGCCTATAAATTCCGATCGCCATCGCCCTATTTTTTTCCCTTCCCAAACTCCACTGCCATCGCCCTCCCTGGAGCTCTCCGTGCCACGTCAAGCTTGTGGTGCACCGGAGATCGCCGTCGCCGTCAGCCTCCCTTCCCCGACTGTCCGTGCCGAGGCACGAACGATCACGTTTGTACCACCAGCCATCCTTCATAGCGAACCGCCGTATCGGTACCGGACCACCTCCTCCCTTCCGTCTCTGCCCTTTCCCTAGATGCTTGCTAGCTAGCTCGTCAACTTGCCTCCGCGTGATTGTATGCCCTCTCAACCGTTCCGCCATGAGCCTCGCCGCGCCGCGGCCTTGCTCTCCATTGGCCGCCGTCTAGCGCAAACGCCGTCGACCGCGACGTAGGGGAAGCGAACCCAAAGACCCCGAGGAACCGCTGGGAGCACCGAATTGTGCCGCGGATCACCGCCGATGAAGTTCCCAAATACGCACCGCCTCGGGATGCCGCCAAAATACTCCCTGGACGATTGAATCCCAGCGAATCCGAGCCGTTAACTCGATCCCCCTTGCCCTCCGCATCGCTCCGGTGCCCTCGCCGCCGTTCCTCCCCTCGTGACGCCGCTCCGGTGAGCCATTCTGCCGTGAGCCGTCGGATTCTTACACTGTTCTTCATCTACCTCTCGTCGCGCGGCTGTGAGCCAAGAGCGCCTCCCTGCGGATTCGCGCACGCGCAGTTCATGGGAGCTGTGCGACTGCGCATGGGCCCGCCTCGAACCGGAATACCGTGAACCCCAGAATGCCCCCGTCCACCATCCCCTACGCACCATCCCTCCGTGGACTCTTTCCCCATGGACCGAGGAACTGATAAGCGGAGCCCGCCCCCTGGATTGGGCCCGCCAGTCAGTTCCCTCTCCCAAACCCCGGTGGGCCGTGTGGCTGGCCTTGGGCCCTGCATGTCAGTACTAACCCCGCCGGTCAGTACTCCCTGACCACGCGCCAGGCCGCTTGGGCTATCCCGCCTCGGGCCGACCCCTTGCTTTCATCCCTCATGCACGCGCCGATCCCTCTCGGGCCGACAGCTAGGCCCCGCCTAGCAGTGGCCCAAGGAGAATGAAAAATTGAGAAATCAATTCTATTATCTTTTTTTCCAATAATCCAAAAGGCCCAAAACCTTCCAAAATTCATAACTTTGCACCCATACGTCCGATCGACTCCGTTCTAGTTCCAAAAATTTTCTAAAAATGAGATCTTCCTGTTGGCATACCTAGAAATCCCTAATGGGACTATTATACTAGACTTTTTATTGAATTGTTTCGTAACGTGTGTAGCACCGGAGCCCGAGAAGCCTCGGGACACGGATTTCGAAGACAAAGCTGCATGTCTTGAGCAAGGCAAGTCACCTTTGATCATCTTAAGCCTATATTTGTAGAATTAAGTACTTTAATTGCCAAATTGTATATACTTGGCTACACGGAGATAGTTTCTTGGTTGCGATCGCGATGGGTCGCCAACCTAATTGTTGCATGACTTCCTTGATTGATTGTGTTTTTTCCTTAAACATCCTTGTCACCTCCCTTGATAGATCCCGGTACCGGTGCCAACGAGCATGGTACCGGTGATCGCCTATCAAATTTAAAAATGATTACGATGAGTAAAACTTGGGTTTGCAAAACTTTGGAAAACCCGACACCTAGGTTAGTGCCTTGAAAATAAAATGGTTTGTGAAAACCATGGTGCGGGGATCGGGCCAGCGGGACGAGTCTCCCGCACTACAGCTAAGGACCGATTCCTTTGGAATTTCATCCGAACATACGACAGTACAACCACATGGGTGATATGGGATAACCCCTGGCTGAGTAAAAAGTCGCTCAGGGACGCCTTGCGTGCCAATGGATTGTGGATCGTGCGGAAGGGCGTCGGGGTTGTCTCCTGAGTTTCTGGTACAGCATGGTCAAGGACCTACCCTGTGATTGGTCGTGGACCCCTCCAATTGGCATGGGGTAATCTGGGTGGACTCCGGAAATGCCTTGTCGTGAAAACCCCTAGTCATCAGTCGTGTCCGTTCATTCGCGAGCTGGGTGATAGGGTAAGTCGCGTCATGTGGGTAAAGTGTACCCCCTCTGCAGAGGTTTAAACTATTTGAACAGCCGTGCCTGAGGTCATGGGCGAATGTGAGGTGATTTCTTAGCGTAGTTTTGTTTGACTACTGATTGCGAAAGGATGTTTGCCGATTAGGAATCAGCTGGTGGAGTTGTATCCCGAAAGTCAACTCTTGGGAGTTGCACTGATTCAAAGATTGATACAAATCACTCTGATCCGGGCGAGACCACACCTCGCCCCAACTGTTGAGAAGCACACACTTAGACTGTTCCAAAAGGATATTTAAACGAAATGGGTTACAAAACAACCAGCCACTCGTTGAAGCTTGCATAAGCCACTAAAGTTCCCATGACTTGTTAAGTACGCTAGTACTCACTCTTACTCTATATATATATCTATCCTCCCAATGCTGGAAGACGAGCTAGATCCAACTAACGAGGAGTTCTTCCAAGAGCAGGCTGGCTTCGAGAAGTTTTAGGGTTTCGGCTTAGTTCCCGAGTCGCGCTTATGACTTTGGGCTAGTTTCCGTTTCCGCTCTTTTGCTAATGTATCGTTGTGAACTCGGGGTATGTCCGTAGTTCCAACTTGGCTGTAAAACTATGTCTATTAATAAAGGCAAGCTGTGCCATGACGGTTCCATCACCTATTGTGCCAGCACTATATTTTAGGGACTGGTACAGGTTTGTAGGTTAATTGTACGATCCGGACTCGTTCTTCACGGAAGGTCAGTTTGGGGCGTGACACCTGCGCGGGATGGGAGAAGAAAGAGGAAGAGGAAGAGAAAGAGAGAGGAAAGAGATGGTGGGCCAAAACATAATAAAATATTGGTGTTATAGCAAACAAAAATTTTTCTACTGTACACGTTGGCTCTAATGCCTACTATAGATGACGTGGCTCTCTATTGCAGCTAGTGGTGGGCTCTTCTATTGACCTTGCTCTAAGGGTACGGTCGAAGCTTCGATTTGGCTGAGCTAGTAAATGGCATGGAAACCAGAGCGAACAATTAGCATATGATTAATTAAGTATAACTATTACAAACTTTAAACATAGATCTATTTGAATTTTTTAAACAACTTCTATATAAAAAGCTTTTTCACGAAATACACCGTTAGCAGTTTGGGAAGCGTGCTCACGGATAACAAGATAGTATCTCAACCCATCCTCAGATTCGAATGCAGACTAAGGCTGCTCGAATGTGCCGCTGCTTGTGGCTTCTCCCTCTTTTTTCGTTAGCATACTTCCCGAACTACTAAACGATGCGTTTCGTGCAAAAAAAATTTTCTTTAAAAAATTAAATAAATCTATTTTTCAAGTTTGTAATAGTTAATTAATCATGCGTTAATGGCTCGTCTCGTTTTATGTGCCAGCAATAATCTTCTCCCTCCAACAGAAAGTAACGCAGCCTAAGTCAGAACTTAGATATTGGACCATGTTATATTATATTTTTGCAACATCAAGTCTCTTGAGAATGTTTGTAGTATTCCATATTGCCATATTGGAGAGCATGTTTACATCTTTCGCAATATCAAATTAGTTAGGTAAGGTAGTCCAGTGGTCTAAAAATAAAGGATAAATCTATTTTACACCCCCTCAACTCTTGATTTTGTATAAAATGCATCCTAAATTATAAAACTGGGGATATGACACCCCCTAACTATCAATTTGGACACTTTACCCCCTAGACCAAACCGGGATAGTTTTTGCCCACGTGGCGTTGAGGTGGTAGCCCTCCCTCCTCTTCCTCCCTTCTCTCCCTTAGGCCTGAGCTGCCCTCTCTTGCTTGCTCGTTCTCAGGGGAGGCAACACGGAGGCGATAACGGAGCTAGCCGAGGTGGGTGGCGTTGAGGTCGCGGAGCTCACCAATGCCCGTGTTGCCTCTCCCAAAAGCTTGTCAGCACCCGCGCCACCTCCAACTCGAGCTCGAAGCCGCCCGTGTGGACCTTCATCATGAGCTTGCCATCACTGCCACGTCCACCGTGAGCTCGCTCGAAATTGTCCGTGCTATCTCCGCCACGAGCTTGTCGGCACCCACGCGGCCTCCAACTCGAGCTCGAAGCCACCCGCACTGCCCTCGCTGTAGGCTTGAAGCAGCCTCCGCCGCGAGCTCGCTCGAAGTCGCTGGCGCCGTTGCCCACGCTGCTTCCACCGCCAAATCTAGAATGAGGGAAGTGTTCGCGAGATTCGACATCGCCTGGTCATGCAGCCCGGTGCGTCGCCACGAGCTGCGACCTTCCGCCGCATCGGTTGCACTGCCTCGAGCCTCAAGTCCTTCCACCGCTGCCTTGTTGTGCCGCCTCGATCTCCTGGTCTGGGAGAAGACAGCCGACGAGTGAGGTGAGCTCTATATAATTGTCTGTGTCGAGATTCTGCGCTCCGTCGGACCGTCCTCCGCTGCCAGGCCGATGCTTAGGGAGCGACCGACGGAGACCGGCAGCGATATGGGCTTCGGGGAGTAAATTGGCATGGATTCCTCACCCCCCCCCCCCCCCCCCCCTACCCCTTTCTCTTTGGAATATGATGGGCCTCTGGATCGGGGAGGAGACTGGCAGCGGCGTTGCTCATGGAGCCAGGTGCGTCGGGAGAAAGATAGAAGAGGGAGAAAGGGGTGGGAGGAAGATGAAATGGGTGCTGACAGGTGGGTCCTAATAGTTTTTTTCTGACTGGACATTCGTGTGCAGCTTTGAAAAAACTTGCAGCGGAATTAAACTTTTCACCGGAGTATCTGATTCAAAACACCGGAAACTCCGATCAATTCTAGCTGCCTCGCAGTGAGGGCTGACTGGATACGCCGGTCCCTGGCACTTCACTCAATGAGGCTTGTGTCAGGGGCGATTCTTCTCGAGAATGGGGTGTAGAAAGTAGATAAACAACTATAGTGAATGAAAAAACCAATCAAGAGATAAGGACATGGATTTTTTTCACCGAAATTCAGATACAAAAATTTTACGTCTCCGTTGAGAAATTCCAAGGAGCTAGATTTCTCTCGATCCCTAGCCTTAGCAAGCTAATAACCAGAGGGAAGCTTAGCCTTCAAACAACCACTAAGATATAGCCTCATTTCCGAGCGACCCCCAAGGTCCAAGCTCGGACAACGTGTCCCTACCTTCGATGTGGCTTGCTCTACCATGTAACCTCCTAGAAACTAGCTCCGAATCCACTGAATTTACCTCTTTCCTTACGGAGGTGAGGAACCTTCACAAACTTTCCTGAGCAATCCTAACAATCGGATCTCGCAAGTGATGCCTAACCGGCTAGGAGGAACACCTTCAAGAGTAACAAGCGAAGTCAAAGGCCGAACGTCGATCTCCAAATGCTCAATCCAAAAGCCTTATCTCTCCATCTCTCTAGAATCAAATCCCACTCAAACTCACAAAGATTTGCACAAAATTCGAGGTGGGAGGGTTGATAATCCCTAGAGAGGCTATGGGAGTAGGTTTGAAACATGTGACAGCCAACCCCTGCAAGTGGGGATGGGTGGAGTTAAATACTCTCCTATTACCGAAACTAGTCGTTACTCATAGATTGAAACACCGGAGATTCCGGTCGCACTTGTCTGCTAGTTGGGAAGAGGGACCAGAGACTTCGGTTTAAAACACCAGAGTCTCCGGTCAGCGTGCACTGCTAGGAAAAAAAAGGCTGCCATATTCTCCGGTTCATAGGACAGGAGATTACGGAGTTCGGACAACTTTCTCTGCTAGGCAGTCCAGCTGAACCGAGGCTCCGATGCTCCGACCGGAAAAGCAAAGATCCTATTTTCACTGAGCCCATTTTTCCTTATACGTGAGGTGCCTTATGACTCTCTCTAAAAAACAAAGGGGCAAATTAAGCACTTGGACACCAACGCGGACTTACACTTCGAACCCCTCTTTATAGTACAACATGCCTAAGCACTCAAAAAGAAAAGCTAATAGAAAATAAAGCCTCTTCGAGCCTTTCATCCACATTCGATCTTTTGTCAGGGTTTATGTTCATCATCCGTATCACGGTGGAGACTAAAATTTTACAACTTTCTCAATAGACTCATTAGTCCCCCATTAGTGTTGTTATCGATCATCCAAAACCCACTTAGGGGCTTGATATACTTTCAATGACATTCCTTTTATGTTTATAATTAATTAATTATTTTGTAAAAAAAGATTAGTGATCAAAGTTAGGAAGTGAATAATATTCCTTGTCAATTATTTTAAAACACAGGAGAGTAGAATTGTGTGACCATACTCACGGTTCACAGTTACACTATCCTAAATTAACTTTATAAAATAAAATAATATCATAGATGCTCTCCGGTACCAACAATTGGAACATTTTTTTACCGTGAATAACTGGACCTTTGTCTAGGATTAGAACTGTTCTTATTGTGTTGAACAACAACAATACTCTTTAAGTGTATAAAAAAATAATAAAATCTCTATTAATTCTTAAAAAGTCTCTCTATTTACATTGCTCTATGAGTCTATTTATATACTTAGGGTTTCACTTACATAGGGTTTTATTACAAGTGATGTTACATCTTTATACATTGGTAAGGACGATTAAAGGGCATATGTGCCATTTTCCCTATCTCTAATTTACATGGACCAAGATGGGCCTTTAGGTGGGCCTAGGCCAACTGTCTCAACGTGGGGCTAGAGATAAGTTGGGCTGACAATGGGCCGTAGTTGGTATCACACGTCCTCTAGGGACACGTCACCTTATAAAGCGCCCTTCAGCCTGTGGGTTCCTCTTGAGCCGCCTGTGGTAGGTTTCATTGGTCTTCAACTGCCTTCGTCATCGGTACTGTGAACTCTGCTGCCTTCAGTAGGCTGCCTGGCATTCGATCACCTTTGCCATTCACAAGGGACACGGCAAATTACGCCATCTTTGGTAGGCTTCGCTGGTGAATATAGGTCTTTGGCGTATGCAAAGGCCTTCATTGTTGTCGAAGGCCTTCGCTGGTCTTTGGCATCACCATGGTGAGCTTCACCGCTAGTGATGTCCTTCGTCGATTTCAGGTGCTTTCTCCTAGACTTCGTCTCGAGGGTTTCACAAGTGACTTCGGTCAAATGCGTTGTGACCCGCATCCAACAATTCTTATCTATTTTCCTCTTGTGTAGGATCATCAATTTCTCCAAATCACCTTCATGATGTCTTTTAATACTAGGTCATCCTAAGAGCGTAGATGTGCGAAAAATTGAATCTATCTACCAAATTCGACAACAACTAACATGTTGCTAATGAAAGCGGGATAGTTTACAAGCACCGTGTCCGACTAAAATTTTAACATCCGTCGATTTCATATCACATTGGCAAAATTTTGGCCATAGACCAACACAGCTTCTCTTCCTTTACCATCCAAACCAACCTGAAATCTTGTTAAAAGGCCTAACATTTGTGTTGCAAGTGGCAAATCGCTTGTTGAAATTCCTCACATTAAATTTTTCCGCGAGAGCCAAGAAAAAGGTGGCAAATATGTTGGATTGGAACAGTCCAAAGTCCAAACTTACAAAAACCTTAAAACCCTCGAATCCAGCAGCCGCTTCCGCTACCATGGCCTTCGCCGCCTCTCCTTCCCTCTCCTCGCTCGCCTCCTCCACCGCCGCCGCCGCAGCGATTTCCTCCTCCTCCTCCCCGTCAAGCCCCTCTCACGAGCTAAAAGCCCTTCAGCTTTCCCTCAGGCTATTCTCCCAACTACCCAAACCCCATTCGCTCTCCTGCTCCGGGCCACAAGCCCCGCGGGCCACCACCGGCGACGGATCGGGTGCAGGGAACGGCGGGAGGAGTGACTCCGGTGGGAATAGCGGCAAGGGTGGAGGTGGAGACGGCGGCGGCGACGACGATGACTACGAGGAGGCCGAGTTCGGGCCCCTGCTCGGCTTCGATGAGGTGCTGCGCCTCGCCGCGGCCCGCGGTGTCTCGCTCCCGGCCGACATGATGGAGGCGGCCAAGGATGCTGGCATCCGGGAAATCCTGTTGCTCCGGTACTTCGATCTGCAGGTACCCGAATTGCAGGTTTTTTTTGTGAGAAGGTATAGCAGTTTTCATTCCCCTTTCATCTCGCAGGCCGCACCATGGCCTCTAGCCGCGATGATCCGGGCCTTCTCGATGCTCCGCAACCGAATGCTCGCCGACCCATCATTCCTCTTCAAAGTTGGAACCGAGGTGTGCGTCCGATTGGTTTTGTTGTTTCAAGTGTTTAGAAGCTGAAGGGTTTAGCTTATAGTCCTTCGGCTGCTGAAGAGCTGAGGTTTTGCATTCGACGCAGGTCGTGATTGACTCGTGCTGCGCAACGTTTGCGGAGGTGCAGAAGAGGGGGGAGGATTTCTGGGCGGAGTTTGAGTTGTATGCTGCCGACCTTCTAGTGGGAGTGGTCGTTGATATTGCGCTTGTAGGCCTATTGGCTCCGTATGTGAGATTTGCAGAGGCATCTGCTTCGACTGGTCTTTTGGGGAGATTCAGCAGGATGGCTGGATCTTTGCCGAGCAGGTTAAAAGCTATTTCTTCTATTACTAATTTCTATGGAAATTGGTAGCGAATTATGGAAATATGCTAAAATCAAAATTTGTCTAGTGTGTTGTTTCATGGAACATAGTGTGAGAAAGAATGAAACGGTGCAGTTGTAGATGTTGTTAATCACCGATAGCAGCAGTGTTAGTGTTGTTAATCACCGATAGCAGCAGTGTTAGTATTAGTCGGATTTTAATTTCCTTCTTTTCTGATTTTCAAACTTCTTCTCTTGCAGTGTTTTTGAAGCTGAAAGGCCAGGATGCAGATTCACGGTTCAGCAAAGAATTGGAACATTCTTTTATAAGGTAGCAAACCTTATGTGATACGTTTTTATCCTGAATTTGTACTGAGCTATATCTGATGTATAGTTTCTAATTGCTGGAGCATCATCTCGCTGCTTATCGTTTTATTGGCAGGGTGTCTTATATGGCTCGGTTGGATTTGTCTGTGGTATTATTGGTCAAGGAATTGCCAATATGATAATGACTGCTAAGAGGTACTGATGTTTTTGTTCTTTTGACCAAGATTTGTAATATTTTTACTGAATCATACACTAATTCCATAGCTAGTACATAGTATGCTGTGCTGAGATGCCTTTACATGCTATGTGTTGTTCACTGCCTTGAGATTGTCGATGAACATTTTTTTATTGATTATCTTTTCTGCTCTGCTGGCTGTTTGCTGTTTTTTTTTCATTCTTCAGGAGTGTCAAAAAATCAGATGAGGATATTCCTGTTCCTCCACTTATTAGAAGTGCTGCTCTATGGGGTATGAGTAACATCTGTTCCTCTTTGTATCTCTACTTTATTTGGTTCGAGGTATCTGTTCAAGCAGAATTTCGACGTGATAATATCTATTGGAGGGGCATACACCAGCTGATTTAACATAGGGAGGAGCTTATATCTTTATTTTGGAGTTTCTGACAAGTTTAATTTATGTTCTCTTCAAAGATTCATGTTCTATCTCAGATCATAAGTCATAAGCTAAGACAGCAAAAGTCCAATTTTTTTTTAAAAAAATTCTAATAGAGCAATTGCTTATGTTATTTTTAAGAACTAGCATAGTACACATCGTTTGTTCCTTCAATTCATCTGACAAGTTATATTGATATATAGGTGTGTTCCTTGCTGTATCATCTAATACACGCTATCAGATCATCAATGGTCTGGAGCGAGTTGTTGAGGCATCACCAGTTGCGAAACGTGTGCCACCTGTTGCAATGGCTTTCACTGTTGGCGTTCGTTTTGCCAACAATATCTATGGTGGGATGCAATTTGTCGATTGGGCACGATGGAGTGGTGTTCAATAATGGTGGGCACTCCTGTTTGAACTGTTAATTTTTGTCAAATATTACTTGAAATCTTCTTATGAGGCAGCTTGCAAAAAGGAAATTATTTTTGTTCTTAGTGATTTTGCGCATGCATGCAATGTAAATTATTTCTGCAAACGTACAGGAATCTATCTTTGCTAAAAGTTACATTTCTTCATTTACAAGAGTAGACAATCTAAATTTAAGTCTTAGTGCCTCCATTTATTCAAGATAGAACTAGATCATCAGGGCTTGCATGAACTGCTAAAGTTTTGTTTTGTCAAATCCATAGGTAGAAGAGTACAATTATGATGCATACGGCAAGTTGGTAATACCGTCATAGTATGATTATCCTGAGTAGTTGCACAAACTGTAGGCAAGGTCGTAGCTGGCCAACCTGCAACTTTTGGGCCTCTGGCATATGTCTTCTACTACTGATAAGCTGGAACTATGCAACTATGCCAAAATTTGAATGAATGCTAAAATTTGAAAGCTTGTGGTCTGAAGATACTTGTGGGGAAGCTGAACAACTTCTAGAAAGTTTTCAATGACGTTACTGAATCGTCGGTGGAGGAGTAACTTTTAAATTTTTGTTAAGAGCTTTTATTTTTTAAATATATATCCATACCTAGCTTATGTTTAACTTGGAAAATAGAAAGAGTAGGATCAACTTTGTGCACCAATTCGGTTGTTGACATTGCATACTTTTGGGCTATATTTATGTCTATCATGATTTCGAAGACTCTGCTACTTGCTCTAATTACAACAACAACAACAAAGCCTTTCAGTCCCAAGCAAGTTGGGGTAGGCTAGAGTTGAAACCCAATAGGAGCCGCAGATCAAGGTTCAGGCACATAAATGGCTTTGTTGTTGTTACTTGCTCTAATTAATTTAGTTAATTTTGCAGCTACAAGCATGAAAGCTGGCCCTTTTATTCTTTGCCTTCTGAGACCCAAGAAGCAGCAACAGCAGCAATTCTGTGTAAGTTGGAAAATCGTTCGCTCATCTGAAGAACGCATAAAGCACGTCACATCACAAGGTTGACATATACATGTGCTGAGATATAATCTATTTGAACTGCTCCCTCACTTGTTCAGCTGTTTGAGACAAACATTAAAGTAGTTCAAATGTGCATTATTAATTGATACAACTTGTTTGTCTTAACAGCAAGTAAGGACCAGATTTATGATTTATCCCTCAAATCATCTCTTTCCATGCTATAGATGTGTACGTCTGTGTCTTGAGATATTGTCAAATTTTGGGTGCACCTGTTTGTCGATTTTGTTGTGGGCGACGAGTGAGGCGCAGAGGGAGACGCAGAAGTCGGAACAAGGCAGTACTCCTGGCTCGCCTGGCGCTGGAGCTCCTGAATCAGTGCTAGTTTAGTGCACTCTCTTCCAGTTTCAACTTCAGAGTATTACTCTAGTGAAGGACATGGAGGTACAATTGAGAACAATCTTAGTACTGCCACTTACGCTTATCATGCATTTGCATACAAGGCAGATCAGATCACAGAGAATAACGTAAACAACAACAATAATCTTCCATTCTTATCTCTATACGCACTTATTTATCTACTAGTAGCATATTTCACACTGGGTTTCTTACTGACATATGGTTCTGAAAAAGGACAATTATCCAATATATACACGGCTAATGTAATAATGTTCAGCTGAATCTTTGCTTCATCACTGTAACGTCTCCTTTCCTCCAACCGTTCTACGACAGTGTTTTAAGAAAATCATCGACCTTGTCGTTCGTTCTTCTCGACAGAAACTTCATGCATATGGGAGGCTTCACCATGGCAAGAGCAAGCACTGACTGAGGCAAAATCCACATTCCATCACCACATATCAGGCCTGAAGCGACTGCAGGTCCAAATGTTTCTGCTTTAGCTCTGTCCACTCGTTGCCAGACAAACAGTATTACTGTCCCGATGAACATATCAATAGCAAAATATGATCCTAGGTAGAAAGGTATTGCCATAGCCATTGGGATCGGTATAAATCTTGACACCTTCTTGGGCACCAGATCTCTTACCAGGTTGACGACAACTGCCCCAGCAAAGAATACGCAACAGAGATAAGAGGCAGTTCTTTGGAAGCGAGGAGAAGCCATCAACACCTAGTATCGCTATGCTTCGGAAGATAGTAGCATTTGGTGCTGGGTAATCGCTGCCATTGATGCCAATATCATCAAAGGCCCTGTAAAAGAGCCAGAACACGCATGGAGCAATGACACAGCCCATTCCAGTGCCGATGACTTGGCTGATAAACATTGACCTGGGTGAGGCCAGTGTGAGGTATCCTGTTTTGAAGTCCTGCATCAGGTCAGCGGCAGTAGACACAATGCTCATCATCACACCACAGGCAGTCAGGCCAGCAAGAACACCACCATGTGATGCACCTGTCCATGCACCAAATGCAAAGATTGCAAGCTTTCCATAGGTTGTAACAAGAGACCAGTCAGTGAGCCCGGTTCCATAGGCATTGCAGAAGGCAAGTACAGGCGCAACGATATATGCTACCAAGATTTGGTACCACTTCAGCTGAGGGATTATCTGCGGGACAGTACCAATGGATATGGCAGCAACAGCAACATAGCCTCCATATGCAACGTACCAGGGAATTTGATCTTTGACAAACAGTTCATTGCGTCGTTCCTCGTCATATGAGATAGCTGCAGTAGTGGTAACCGTGCCATCATCAGAGACTGGAAGTGTACTAGCATTTTTCTTCTTGATTTGAGATCTTAATGAGAAGGCTGTGAGAACAATCATCTTGAGGAAGTTGTAGAGGCCATCCCCAAGAATCAAGGCAATGGCTATGAAGACCTGTAACACCAATTTGAATTTAGTAGCAGAAAAGCTAAGTAAGCATTCTAGATAAGAACATATTCTTACCCGGTAGCTTTGCATTCCGTGAAGACTACTGTCAAGGAGATCAGCAGAAAACCAAGTTCCTCTTTTCTTGGCTATGAGAGGCCACATTATGCCCCATGAGAGGATCCCTCCAAGGAGAACAGATATGTTAACAATGTGTGGGCAAATCATTCCCACTCCAACATAGGTAGGTGAGAAGTCAAAGAAAAACCTTCAAAAGAAAACATTGTTCATCTAAGAGTAATATTGAAAAGAATGTGGTTTGCAGAATTATAAATGTTGTTGGAAGAGTTCTTGCAGGGTGCAATCTTTACGTGTTTTTGTAAGCTTGTAGGCCTAGCGATGGGAATTTATGGAATCCACAATCATCGGTAGCTGTGTAGAACCACTGAAAGAAACCCCAAAAGAAGCTGAGGACAAAGAATATACCGAGCCTCTTTACTTGCTTCCTAAAAAAATGGGGCAAATATCGATAAAAGTCATACCATGCATGCCTGAAGAGAACATAGATGAACATGGAGTCATGGACAAATGAAAGTAGTATATTCAGTATTTACGCTGCAATCTTGGCGCCCTCGGGTGTGTGAAAGCCGTTTATGAGGTAGGCAGTTGCAGTGCCGCTTGGATAAGTTAGCTTGTAGTCGATGATCATAATCTGAAGAGTGTTGAATTTGGTTAAAATGATGTCCGGACCAGTGATTGCTAAACCGCCGGTTACCGCGGTAACCGCCCAAACCGTCGGGGTACGGTTAGGATAACCGGTGGTTTGGTTTAAGCAAATTTTAACTGAGTTTAAATTTTTTTAAAAAAATCCAAAAAAATTATAGTAGGTAATACTTGAATTATGGATCGCTATGCTGAAAAAAGTTTGTGAAAATGATAAAGTTTACTTTATATTTTAGTGCTTCATCAAAATTAAAAAAAATAAGAGATGGATTAGAATATAATCTTTACTTCATTTAAGTGTAAAAACGATAGCAAGGGTTATGTAAAAAAATTATGCAACATTACATTATTTTTCTAGAGATATCCACAATTTTTTCCTAAATTTTCTATAATTTTTTAAAATTTTTACTATGTTATATATTTTTTCCGTATTTTTTCTTTTCAGTTTAACATACCGCGCAATAACCGCAGTAACCGCGACCTTACCGTAAGATTTGAAAATTTTGAATTCAAACTTTTGAAGATAAAATTTAGACTGTTACTGCGGTAACCACCATACCATAGGGGACGGTAACTTCTCCCAAACGGTATAGTAAACCCTAGTCCGGACATGGCTGCTTGGTTGCTTACAGAAAAGAAAGGGGATGGGCGATATAGAATAACTTGACCTTTCTCAGTGGCACAAGACCAAAGAGCCCAATGAAGCTGACTAAGAACAGGAAACCAATTATCCATCCTAGATGAGGATTTTTTATGTTTTGAGCATTATTTGCCTCGGTTGCCTGCCCAGCGATTCTTTCGCTCATGGCCAGTAAGTAGTTACCAAAGCCACCTGAAATAAATGGAGAAGTTACCATGCGAAATAATAATACTTATTTCTGCACTTGCGGCAAATAGAGTACTAAGTTTCAAAAAAGAAAAGGTAAACAGGGTACTAGACTGGCTATGTTAATGTTGACCTAAAATTTTGTTTTGATACTATAACAAGTATTGTTATGGTAATGAACTGAGGTTCATACAGTTTTCAGATTATGACTTTTGATATTTTTCTCCTGTTTTCTAGTCTTCGGCTAGGTTATTTTTGGTCCTTGTACAGTTTCTACTCTCACTTGATTGCATAGTATCCCCTTTGGACTCTTTGGAAAAAATCAGACTGTTGATGGGAACCTCATTTTCAGTTGCTATCTACAACTGTCTATAGTTAATATTAGTACATAATCTACTTGATCATTACTAAAGCATACTCCAGTAGCTAGAATAATATTAGCATGTCACAGTCTCGCAGACGCTTCCTTTGAGAAATAAAAACTGGTAGAAATAAAAGATCCTGTACATAAAAAATTGTAGTAATCGAGAAATGATACTATTTCTGAACTTCGTTACTTCCAAGCATGTCCCTCTTCATCCTTTGGTATTTTGACCAGCCCAGCGAAAAAACCCATTCACTATTTTAGCCTAACCTACTAGTACAATAAGGTTACGTAAGTGAGCTATCGAATTTATCACCTTAGATTTGTGATAAGTAAAAGAAGAGAGAAGAGAAGCGGACTGTAGATTTATAGCCAGTTGCGGTATGAGCTCCAAAAAACTTTATGAGAGAATGGGGTGGGTTAGGTATTAATTTTATAATATGTATTTCTACTTAACTACTGTATGAGTGGACTATTAGGTTGTTTACAGATGATATGACATAAGGTTGGACCAGTAGTTGACTATATTATTAGCCCTGCTCTAATAGAGACTCTCAACTATTGACGAAATATATTTTACTACCTCTTTTTTTTAACAAATGATACCACTGATATTTGTCATGACGTTTGACTATTTGTCTTATAAAAAAATTGGTGTAAATATAAAAAATATGAGTTATGCTTAAAGTTTTTTTAATGATAAATCAAGTTACATCAAAATAAATTATACTTATTTAATTTTTTTAATAAAATAAATGTTCAAATGTTACGTTAAAAACTAACGGTGCCATCTATTAAAAATCGAAAAGAGTAATATATTTTGCGTTCTCTTATTCGCTAACACCAAGAACAAATAAAGGACTATATATCAATTATACATTAAATCGCCTTTGCTTAAACAAAAAATAAATCAAATCGCCATGGAAAGGAAGAATTTTCGAAGCAGCTTAATTGATGTACAAGATAGCAAGAATCGCAATACTGATAAGAGCAAGAGTACGGACGATGTGAAGGGCTTTACCGCTGAAGGCGATGTCATAGGCGGCGACGACGCAGGTCTGGATGACGGTGTTCTCCTGGCGGGTGAACGGCTGCCGGAGGAGGCCCACCCGCTCGATGGCCGCCGTCCAGAGGCGGACGAAGAAGAAGCCAAGGAGGCCGGCGGAGACGTTGAGCGAGGGGATGATGCCGGTGGTGAGGTTCAGCTTCATGACGATGACGCTGAACATGATGGCAAGGAAGAAGCTCACTGCGAACGCACGCACCGTCAGCTGCTCCCGCCACGAGGGCACGGGTTTGTCCGCGAACACACGCTCGACCGACGGCGCTTCCTCCTCCTCCGTGGCGGCCCCATCTTGGGGCGGCGGGGGCGCACGGTCGTTGGGCTTGCTCCGCCGCCGGAGCTCGCTCGCTTCCACCATCTCCACGTCGGCTGACGCACCGCCGTGGTGCTCGCGCGGCGTAGTAGCAGTCGCCATGAGAGTTGAGACCAGTGGGCGGAGTTGGAGCGGAGCGGGGCGGAGCAAGAAGACGACGGGCGGAGCAAGAAGAGCACGGGAGCTGATGACTGTGCTTTTCCGGACTCCCAGACTTCCAGCCGGCCTGGAGCGCGCGTGGGCCGTTGGATTATATGCGGGGATATGGGCCCACTTCGATAATACCAACGGGCGGTCAAGATAACGATGACGTGGCCGTAGGTTCGACGGCTGGTGAATCTGATTTGACGGGCAGCTGACGGCGAGTGACGTCGCGTGCTACGCAAGTTCTCCCTCGGTTTAAAAAAACTGATACTGATGCTATTTATTTTTAAACTTTAACTATTTGTGCTTTCATGAAAAATATCAATACTAAAAGAGGTGTTATGTTAGATGTACATCGTCCTAAATAGAATGACGGACCTTTCATTCATTGTAATCTAACTGGTGTGTGTTATCCCCTAGAATGGATTACGCTAAAAATATATATGCTTATCGCGCTCCTAAATGGTTTCAAATTTTAATAACTTTTACATATAGATTTCTTAAAACATATTTTAAATCTATTTTTTAACTTTATAACAACTAATTTATTTGTTTGCACCTCGAATCGTTCATCTATTTAATTATTTAGAATTCCATTCCATTTTATTTAGCCCAAAAGAATACATAATTAGTGATAAAAGTTGAAATAATGATACTCCCTCCGTCCCAAAATATAAAAATATTTCTAATTTAAATTTAAACTGGAAATATTGCTATATTTTAGATAGAAGTAGTAATTAACATTGACAGTTATTTAAAAATGTAGGAATGATTAGCGTGGTGCTTTAGAATCGTAGTATGGTTTTGATGCTAATAAGTTTTCTTTATTGCCTTTGCAATATTTCATTTTATTGAAAAAATAAAAGTGTAGAGTATTTGAAGAAACTTACTAGCAGCTCTCCACTTATATTTGCAAGTAGTAGTATTATTTATGAAGGAACAACGTATTCCACTTATAATTTAATTCTAATGGAACGGGTGAGAGAACCTGGACTCAAACCCCGGCCGACAACAACACTAGCAGCTCGGCCAGGACTGCGCTACGGGCCGTTTTATTTCTTGGTGTCTTCGACTTTTTTTATCCCCCTGTATTCACTTTTGAAATGAACATTTTTAAATGATTATATTGCCCTCTCTCATATTTATGTTCTAGCTTACTAAGAAAAATACAATTTTTAATGTAAAAATATTTATTTATAAAAAAGAAAGGGGATAGACTTATTTAACCACAGATTTCAAAACTGAAATGTAAAATTTTTAAATATAGTTGAAATCACATTTGATGAAATTCATACAATATTTTCACCAAAATTTAAACGTAAGTAAAAAATAATTTTGGTTTTCAATTTCGCAGTGAAACTCTTGCATTGATTTAATCCTTTTTAAAGAAATGTTTAAAAATTTAAATTTTATTTTTAAAATTTGGTGTCAAATAATTATGTCCCATTTGATTTATTATAAAATAAAAACCTTTTCACGTTTGAGATTTATGTTTTTGAAGTAAGTAAGTACTCTCTCCGTTCTAAAATATAATAACTTCTACTATTTAAAATTTTTCTCAAAATATAATAACTTTTTCACCTATACTCTTCTCAACCAATCACAACATTTCACCTTTTAATTTCTCCACCTATTTTCTCTTCTCAATCAATCATAATATTTTTACATTTAATTTCACTTACTTTCTTGATACATATGTCCAATCCCAAAACTTCTTATGTTTGGGACCAGGTAGCATCACATAGGATGAGAGATGGGCAATATAGTCATTTTAGAAAAATCTAACGGTTAATTAGCAGAATGGGCATAGAGGGTCCAAATGAAAACTCATAAGCATATAGCGGATAAGGCAAAATTTAGGGGCATAAAAAAGATTGAGAAAAACTGAGGGGTACGTAAGGAATTTTCTCTTGGTTTTTCTCCAATTGACTGTAATGCCCTTCTTTTAATACAAGGCCAAATATATTGCCCTTCCACCAAAATAAAACATAAAACGTCAACCGGTGAAACTCATTTCAGAAATAAAAAAATCAAAAGGGCGACAGTAACCAAATCATATAATTTTTAATATATTTTAATCCTAAATTTAAAGACCAAATTGTATAATTTTGGATTTCAACCAAATTTTAAGTAAAAATTTAGAGAAGAATTTCCAAAAAAAGAATTGAATTCCTCAACGGCCTCTCAAGGCTTGGTTTAATTTTAGTTGAAATTCATTTCTTTCCAATTTTGTCAAATTTGAAAATTTTGGTTATTTAGCTATTAATTTCGCCCCTGAGAATATTTTTATACAAATGGCATTTTGATCTGGGTAGGGAAGCTTCTTGCTTAGGTTATTAGCTAGGGGCAATATTGTAATTATGAAAATACGGAGCAATAGTGGTAAGCCATACTCAACTGATGTCAAAACAAACCTCAAGGTTATAAAGACAGTTAAAATCTCAGTAGGTAAAGTCATACACCCATAACCGTCAAGTGCTTCCTCAACTCTATAACTAAAAGCTTAGAACACCGCACTGAACTTTCACATACACGTGAATCGTCCAACAAGAAACTTCTTCGAGCCGCAGATTGTCTAACTTGGACAACTATACACACATGCTAGACTACACTTTTTTTTTTCTGAGGAACACGGTAGCAACACGTGCACATTCATCCTCCATAAATACACACACGCACACTCTATCTCTATGAGCATCTTCAGAAGACTGGGTCAGCGGGCACTCCAGAAGATTAGGCCGGTATATCTTCAGATTGAGAAGTCACCACGGGCACTCACTATCGATGGGTATGTCGTCTACCACTAAAAGAATAATTAGCTATAAATACAAGCACACGTGCCAATTCTACGACTTGAACACAGGTAGATAGGTTCCACCACAAGAAATCTAACCAATTGGGTTACACTCACTTCACTAGATGTAACGTCCCGCTTTCAGCGTGACGTTAAACGCTATTTTAATAAAATCTATCTGTGAAAATTTCGTTTTTTGTGTGCTGTGTTGTGAGTCGTGCCTGAATCTCAGTACATCTCCCTATCCGTGAATCTCAACACACGACTGCTCCAAACTCTCCGCTCCCAAAACCTTGTCGAGTTTGAATCGCCGTATTCGAGTTTGCTCAAAAAACCGTAATGGCACGTTCCTTCAAATCATTCAAAAATTCCCGCTTCCATATTTGCCCCAGTTCCCCGTATAAAATTCCGAAATAATCCTTCCCTTGTGTTCTCTCCGAATCCATCCCCGAAGTCTTCGGAATTTTTCAAATCGATATTTGAATTGGAATACCCACCCTAGTTGAATCCCCTCTCAAATAATTCCTAGAAGTCCCAATACAAAAGTTATTCCAAAAATACGGAGATATCTAATTTGGACTCCCTCCTTTGATTCCTTGTTTTCCCCTAGTTTAAATACTTAGTTTGAATTCAAAAGCTAGTTAAAATATTCAAGTTTGCCCTCCAACTCAATTCCCTTTGAAAGTCCAAATACAAAATCCCCTCCAAAATATCAAACCCTCCCCTTGAAATCCCTGCCTTTGAGATCCCTGATTTAATTTGACTCCAAATAAAAAGGTTTGAATTCAAATGCCAAATCAAATATCCCAAAACCATTCAAATCAAATTCTCAAGAAAAATACAAATCAGTACTACTCCTTTGGGCCGCATCATCGCATTGGCCTGCTCAGCCACCTTCCTTCTCTTTCCCTTACCGCGTGGGCCGTTTCCCCCTCCCGCGTGGCCCATGGCCTGCAAGCAGGCGTGAGGCACCGCTCGCCCCATGCACCTAATGGCCACCAAGAGTCCCCACTCCCCGTGCCAGCCGTCGATTCCCCATCACGCGAGCGCAACCGGCAGCCGCCGATAGATGCTCGACGCGTGTCATCTCGCCCCCGACAGCCATAGTTATTAGGACCGGAGTGGTCTTTGAACCGCCTAGGGTCTTGGTGCACGGTTTGTTTCGTCCAATTGGTTGGACCACTGGTTCAACACGGTCTAAATAGAATGAATTCTACTTCTAAATCACAAACACAATCATAGCCTGGTGGTAGAATTCCTTCGCTCTGAAGCCTAGGTTGTGGGTTCGAAGTCCTATCCCTCATTATTTTAGTGATTTTCCCGCCGCTCCGCTCCCACGTCCTCTTTCTCCTCCGGTCTGCACCGTTTTATACCGGTTTCTTCAAAAAAAAGGGTAGTTCAAATGGTTTTTTCCGGTTCGATTGCAAATCTAACCTTTTAGCTAGACCGGATCGGTCGAGGCTCCGGTTCTGGTTTTTTTTCGATCGGACCGCTAGTCCGATCCGGTCCTAATAACTATGCTGACAGCTGTTCGATCTTCCCAAACAGTCATCGTCTTCCCCGTTCCACGTCCCTCACCCCGTTCAAGCCCACGAGGTGCTAGGTCAAAAGACCCCGACCGCCTCTCGACGTCACGGCACCCCTTGGCCTCCCATGCTCTCCACCGTGCCGCGACAAGGAGTGGACAGTAGCTACCGCGCTCGTTTGCCACCTCTTTTCCTTCTCTTACTCTCTTTTGGCCGCGACTATCGTCGGTCGAGACCCGGTGACACCGCCCCAGCCACTCGCCGCCCCCACCTTGACCGCGCCACCCCAATCCCTCCCGCGCATGAAATCCAAACTCCGCTGCTCGATTCACCGCCATCGCCTGCCCCGTGAATCGCCGCTGTTGGTCGATTTTCACACCCAGAAATCCTCGCGCCTCCTCAGCCTACCTCTCTCCTCCATGATTGGGCTGCAGAGCTAACAGCCGCGGTGGAATTCCCAACCTTGCCCCCGAACCGACATAGCCGCCTCCCTCGCTCCACCACCCTCTATAAACCCCCGCCCAAATCCCCTCCATCCTCCACCCCTTGGCTCTGCTGCTGTGAACGCCGCTCGGCTTCGCCGCCTCCTGAAGCACGGTCGTCGCCGCCGCTTGGCTGCCTTGGGGCATACCGCGTCGAGCAGGACCCGGCGCCGTAGACACCTCACGCTGCCTAGTCCTCCTTTACCCCGAGCATGCGTCCTAGAGCCCGAGCGCCTCCGCCCGGTCTCCTTCCTCAACGGCGCCTTCCCGTCCACACCGACACTGTTTACTCGCCGTCGGTGAGCTCCCGGCCTACCTCTCTTATTCGCGCCCTCTCGAGCACGTTTAGGGACCGTGCGCAACCGCGGGCTGGTCCTGGCCCCTCGCCGTCCTCCAGCCAAAGGGCCTCCTCCGTCCTCCGCTGTGCATAGACGCGCGCCGCCATTGAACTTTCCTCCCCCAAGCGGCCTTCCTCACCGTCGGCATGCTGAACTCTATCGCCCCCTTGTTGCCCCATCGCCGGTGAGCCCCTCACCAACCCCTCGCGCCCACGCTTTTTGGATGAGCCTTGCGTGCCCAAAAACCCCAACTCTACCTTCTTCCCTCGCTGTGCCGCCGTCGTACGCGCTTGCACCCAAATCTCTCTCAGCCGCCCTCAGTCTCCCGTCGCCGGCCGTTGTCGAGCTCTATCTCCCAAATCCAAACCGTTGATCGGTTTCGCCGTGGTCCCCTCCTCCCGCCGGCCGCCGCTCGCCGAATCGCCTTGCGCCGCCGTCGGCCGTCAATCCTAGGCTAGGCATGCCGCCGTTTCTCTCACCCCGGACAACTGGGCAACCATGTAGGCGCCAGCTCGGCGCGGTTCGGTCCCGCACGCTGCCAGCTGGCTGGCTCCCACCCCGTGCATGCACATGGTCCTCCCTGAACCGTGCCACTGATGTGTCGGCCTAATCCCCTCGGTCCACCGCAGACCGCCCCCGTGCACCAAGCCCACTCCTCCTCTCCCTTCGTACCACAGTGCACTCGGTCCGTGGGCCATCTGTCGCTGGTGTGTGGGCCTCTGTGCCTCGGTCCACCGCCGGCTCTCTCCTGTGAACCACCTCCATCCAAACCCCTCTCTCTCCCCTCCATGAGGTCGGTCCACCATGGACCAGAGACTCATCCCCTCCTCTCTTTGACTCAGGGCTCCAGCTGTCGGCCGGAAAGAATATTCCTATAGGAATATTCCTTTTCAACTTCAGAAAATATAAATTTTGATAATATACCACTCAATTCGCACGCTTTTAGTTTTTTATCACTCAATTTGTACGTCTTTGATAAAATACCACCGGGCCGTGAATTTTTTAATTTTCTACCACTTTCTTCACTTTTTCTTATTTCTGAAATTTCTTTTAATGTTTTTTTTTATTCTCAGTTTTGTGAACGAAATTACCTCTAGGCCCACATGACAGAAAACACAAAGAGGAAAAAAATTCATGAACGGGATCGCTGCTTGCCACCCTGCCGAGGCCGACGCCTGCCTGCCCGACCCGACGCCAGCGCCTGCGGCCGCCGCCGCCCGACGCCACCACCGCCACCGGCCGGAGCCCCTGCTTCTCCTCCCGCCGGGACGGCGTAGGGGCTGGGCGGCAAATGCGTACTCCTTGGCTGACTTTTGAATGCGTACTCCTTGGCTGACTTTTGAGATCACTAGATAGTGCGAAAGTGCACAATCGAGTTGCTAAGTTTACATGTAATTTTGCTCGCTGGAAACTTACCTGACAGTTCACTTGCAGCTGTGTTCCAGAATAATTCACTGATGTATGCTGATAGTAATGAATAATGACGTGATGTCAGCATGGTGAAATAGAGGCTTGTAGTGTAGCCCTGTAGTTCATCAGTTACCGCTGCAGACGGATAGGTCTGCATAGTCGTCGACGGAGCTTAGCCTCAACGTCGTCGGCTGCTGAA
Organism: Oryza meyeriana var. granulata; assembly: GCA_003991445.1. Classification (NCBI taxonomy): domain Eukaryota; kingdom Viridiplantae; phylum Streptophyta; class Magnoliopsida; order Poales; family Poaceae; genus Oryza; species Oryza meyeriana. The sequence goes on along the minus strand of RYFJ01000273.1, from coordinate 93,581 downwards.
AGCGGAATCCCCTGCATGGCATGGTCGCACCACCGCTAGCCCAACATGATGCCCAGCCACTGCGCCGTCCCGGCGGGAGGAGAAGCAGGGGCTCCGGCCGGTGGCGGTGGTGGCGTCGGGCGGCGGCGGCCGCAGGCGCTGGCGTCGGGTCGGGCAGGCAGGCGTCGGCCTCGGCAGGGTGGCAAGCAGCGATCCCCTTGATGAATTTTTTTCCTCTTTGTGTTTTCTGTCATGTGGGCCCAGAGGCAATTTCGTTCATAAAACTGAGAATAAAAAAAAATATTAAAAGAAATTTCAGAAATAAGAAAAAGTGAAGAAAGTGGTAGAAAATTAAAAAATTCGTGGCCCCGGTGGTATTTTATCAAAGACGTACGAATTGAATGATAAAAAACTAAAGGTGTACGAATTGAGTGGTATATTATCAAAATTCACCCAGAAATCACTAATCCTCTATCCAGAAATTCATTTAATCTTTCAAAATTCATATCTTTTCTCCGTAGCTCCGATTAACTCCGTTTCAAGTCCTGTAATTTTCTATAATTGAGATCTATCTTATGACATTATTAGTAGTACTAGATAGAATCATTTTCTTGGTCTTTGTGTAGATTTTTATTGTTGGTGAATATGACCACCATAGGAGATTCGTTTCGGAGCGGATTTCGTGAAGATTTCTCGAAAACTCGTGAAGGCCTAGAGTAAGACAAGTCACCTTTGATCAATCGAGCCTATATGTGAACTTAAATTATTTTATTTGCAAAATAGCATCGATAGGTGTGCATTGAACTGTTCAGCCCCATCTGCGAGTCAGATCGGTAGGTGTCGGCGAAATGGGACTGGGGGTCCCACGTTCTGCGGGGACGCGTGGGTCTCCGGCCACGTCAGCTTCCCCGGGGCCTACGGTCAGAAACAAGCAACGGCCAACAATGCTAAGTGCCTCGGGCCCGGGCACCGCCCGGGCCCGGGTGTACCTTCCCGGGCGCGTCACAATGACAGCCCGCCCCCTCCTCGGGCCTCGCCGCCGAAGACATTCCCGGCCCCGGTTCTACCTTCGGGGCCCGGGCCAGCAATCCCAGTCTCGGCAGGCGTCCCCGGGCACGGAGCTGGAGTATTCCGGTGCTCGGGCCGCGCCCCCGTGCCCGGGACCCCCGGCCTCGGTCCCGGGTCTCGCCTCCCGGACCCGAGGACCGCAGCCTCGGACCCGGGCGTTGAGATCGGGTCCGGGGCCTACATGTCAGTCACCAAGGAGCTCGGAGCCTAGCGCGCGCGCGGATGGACGCTTTCCATCTATCGCCCGCTCGAGCAGGCGTGAGCTCCCAGGACGGCCCCCCGTGGGCCCACTCCCTGTGTAGTCAGAAGCTCTTTGGCTATGGAGGGCTCAATTCGCTGTACATCTGCTGCGCAGTCAGAGCCTTTTTGACTTCGGTGGCGAGAGCGTGCGCCGAAGTCAAGCAGTCAGAGATGCTTGACTTCGGCAGTGTGCCCCGTCACATCCCGTCGCGTCCTCACGACTCCACCGCCCGCTGTATACCAACTCCGGCGTGGGTTTGGCAGACGGACGCGTCCAGCAGGCGGCAGCAGGCGGACGCGCTCGTCAAGACGGCGACAAGACGGCGATAAGACAAGCCATACCTGCTCTCTCATGTAGCTCTCTCTCCCTATCAGCATGTATCTTGGCACTGTGCAATCCCCTTGCTCTATAAAAGGAGGACCAAGCCACGGACTGAGGCAGGACCTCTAGCTCCCAGCTCTCAGCACCCGAGCTCATTCTCAACCTACTGCTCTTCTTCTCCGGCTCCGGCCGCGTGCTGAGCTCATCTTGTACACAGCAAACCACATCATCTCCACATAGCATACACACAGGAGTAGGGTTTTACGCTCCGGCGGCCCGAACCTGTATAAATCCTCCCGCCTCCTCTGTGCGCCTCTGTTCATCGTCTTCCCCAGCTCGATCCCTTCTTCCCTGCGCGATCTCCTCGGTTCGGACGGTCCAGACCCGGTTCGGACGGTCCGGACCCTTCTGCCTTCGTTCACGGTTCGGACGGTCCGGACCCGCTTCGGACGGTCCGGACCCGCTTCGGACGGTCCGGACTCCTCTGTTTCTTCTACGTCTTCTTCGCGTATCTTTCTTCTACACCCTGACGCCGGCTTCGCCTGAGAACTACTCCCCTGGCCGAATCTCAAAAGAGGGGTCTCCTGACTTCCCGCCGTCGAGGTTTCATCCTCCGACAGTAGGCCTACCCAACCTTGCCGCACATAACCCTTTCTTGACATTGCAATATCCTGTTCCCTTGTAACCAGCTCTGTTGCGCCTCGGTATTCGTGCATTCCTGTGTGAATACTGATGTTTACCTTCCAAATTTAAAATTTGGAAAACATCTTAGGTAAAATCTGAGTTGTACGAAACGTTTGAAAAACCTGACACCTGGGTCGGTGCCTTGTGAAAGTAAAATAAGTTTAAAAATGGAGGCTCGTGACACAAGGTTGGTCTGGTGTGTGATGCCTGTGTGGTCGCCGTAAGAACCGATTCCTTCGGAATTTCATCTAAGCATACGATAGTACAACCACATGGGTGAAATGGGAAGCTCCTAGCTGAGTAACTAGTCGTCCAGGGACGCCTTACGTGTCAATGGACTGTGGAAACGCTAGGAGGGCGTCAGGGAAGGCCTCCTGGGTTCCTAGCAGAGTATGGTCTGGGACTTACCCTGTTATTGGTCGTGGACCCCTTCAGTTGACATGGGGTAACCTGGGATGGCTCTGAAAATACCTTATCACGAAAACCTCTATATCACCGATCGTGCCTGATCAGTGCGAGCTATTGGCTAGAGTAAATTGTGTCGTGTGGGTAAAGTGTACTTCCTCTGCAGAGGTCTAAACTGTTTGAACAGTCATGCCCATGGTTATGGGCGGATATAAGGTGATTTCTTAGTGTAGTTTTGTTTTATCATGTTTGTGTGTGGTTTGGGAACTGTGAGAAGGATGTGCTGTCGAGGACACGGGACGTTTGATGAAAACGGCTTGGCTATCGTGGACAGCGGGACTCGGGAAGTCCGAATAATTGTTTTGGCTCAGTGAGCCGGCTTGAAGCCAACTCTTGAGATTGTGAAAACTAAATAAACAACTTGACACCTTTCACTCTGATCGGGAGAGTTGTACTTTCACTCTGATCGGGAGAGATTACACCTCACGCTGACCGTCGAGAAGCACACAATTAGCTGATTTAAAAGAACTTCAATCAAAACTGATTGCAAAATAACTAGACACTCTTTGAAGCCTGCAACAACCACCTAAGTTTCCCTGACTTGCTAAGTACGTAAGTACTCACCATTGCTCTATATATAGTTTCTCTGTCGGAAGCTGGAGTTGGAGTTGCAGTGAGATGAAGATTAGGGTTTCGTCCTAGTTCTCAGCCGTTGCCTGTGGTGTTGGGACTTAGTCTGTTGTTCCGCTGTTGTCGTTGTCTCTGTGCTATTATTGCTGTCTCCGGCTTGCTTTGAAGCTGTAACGTAAGTTAAGATATAAGTCTATTTATTTATTTAAAGTTTTGCAATAATACATATCTGATTTCCGTGGATACCAACACTGCGTCCTGTGACTGGTATCAGTATCGTGGTTTTGCGGGGTAGCAGTTCATGTTATTTTCATACGGCACGCTCTATTTAGTACCGTTGTACGCTGATGCCAAATTGGATTATGACACTAGACTACACAATTGGATGTACATAAGTATGATGCGTGCATGTTTGGATTTCCCAGCCATGTTATCAGGAAAAGGATATCATATATAAAAATGAAGTTTAATTTATGAATCCTTGAACAATATATTTGGTTCTGCCATAAATAAGGCGCAGATGCTTCACCTTATCTTGCTTATAGAAATATATATGGAAGATCAAGATTCTTTCTTAAGAAAAACAAATCAGTTTTCCTTTCCTACAGCTAATATTCCTTAAGCATGCTCCATCAAGATTCCGGTCATATCACTGAATGAGTTGTCGCTTTTAACACTTTAATACTAACACAACAGTTCTCGTAATAGTAAAATGCAGAGTTTGTGAGGTACTAGTAAGGTACGGAGATGGAAAGAAGCTATATCTTTCGAAGAGACGACTCAGGCATGGTTTTGTACAAGTTTGGGAGGGTTGATCAATAAGTTTGAGTGTCCAGTGAGCATGTTTTTTGGACAGTTAAACATTGTATTTTATAAATATATATATATAAATTATTTTAAAAAAATCATATTAATCTATTTTTTAAGTTTGTAATAGCTAATACTTAATTAATTATATGTTAATAATTTATCTTATTTTACGTGATCTTATTTTTATTGTTCTTCCTTTACCTTCAAACTAAGTTTAGTTCACTCTATTTATTTTTGGTATTAGCTGTCATAACATCTGTAGTACTATTTACAAGTGATGTGTAATATTAGAGATATAATTGCTATCTTAACTATTGGACATGTAGTATACAGCTAGGCGAATTCTTCACGCCAGACCAATGGAATCTCCACCAGGATAGCGACCGAATGAATCTTGATAGCATCAATTCAAGCGATCACTTCGCCATCACAACCAGTAGTTTAGCTTTGCATTCCCATTAAGCTTCAACTAGTGCTGCTTTCACACTTTGGCCGTCTGTTCGTTTCAGTGCCTTCACACAAAATCCCCTAAGAAAACCAGGGAACGTAGATAGCTGTACCGGCTTTGTTACGTAGATTCTGATCATTCGATCTAGTTGTAAATGCAGGAGTCAGCGATGATGCGTGTAAGTTTCTGCAGATACTTCCATTTTCCTTCCCCCCCCCCCCCCCCCCCCCCCCTTGTTATATGATTGGATCAGCATTCAGCAAAACCGGCTTGAACATGCATGTACAGTTGCAGTCGTAGGAACGAGGAATTCAGTGATGAACTGATGAAGTTCAGTTTGACTTTGCTCTGCACAAAACAAAGCCAAAGCCAATCTTTTGGCAGATTCAGATGGCCGCTAGCGTTCATCAAATATTAAAGTCGGAACACGAGCCCCGCATGCGGCCGGTTCAAATTCACGCTGGATCTGCAAGTTTCCGATGATACGAAGTGGATTACTTCCTGCACACAAATAGGGGCGGAAGGAAGAACTCATATCAAAATGGGAACGAGCTCAGGAGCCAAGGCTAAAACAATAGCCACTTGGATACTACAACGTCTGCAGCACCAAATTGAATATAAAGATCCTACTGCAATGTAATGAGCATCGAAAACAACATCCAACTAAGCTCCAAATCTAAAAATAAATACACTCGATCAAGGGAGAATTTGATTGATGTAGGAGTATTTGCGCCACTGCCAGTCACAACCAATCAGGACGATGAACGAGTCAGCGCACGCCCGTGCCTCTCCACCGTCCGATTCATACTGACCGGTGCGTACCATAAATACACCGGCGGCCCACCACCTTGCGGCCACGCTCCGGACAGCAGAACACCTCGCGCGCGTGCTGTGCTACTGGTCCAAGGGCAATGGCGTCGAACGCCACCGCCGCCGACGAGGAGATGGTAGAGGCCAGCACGCTCCGCCACCGGCACGGCGCGGGCAAGGACGCCGGTGGCGCCAATGGAGGCGTCGACGGCGGCGCCGGGCGGCAGCTGGCGGCGGGGGAGGGGGAGGAGGAGGGGGTGCCGTCGGTGGAGCGCGCGTTCGTGGACAGGGCGGTGCCGTCGTGGCGGGAGCAGCTGACGGTGCGCGCGTTCGTGGTGAGCTTCTTCCTCTCCATCATGTTCAGCATCATCGTCATGAAGCTGAACCTCACCACCGGCATCATCCCCTCTCTCAACGTCTCCGCCGGCCTCCTCGGCTTCTTCTTCGTCCGCCTCTGGACCGCAGCCATAGAGCGGATGGGCCTCCTCCGGCAGCCGTTCACTCGCCAGGAGAACACGGTCATCCAGACCTGCGTCGTCGCCGCCTACGACATCGCCTTCAGCGGTGAGTCAACCTAGCTAGTAGTACTACTACCATTTCTCGGGTCATCTCAAGACTCCAGTAATTCTTGTGTTGTATAAAGGTTACAGCGCTAAAAGTTCGTCCTGCATGCCTCATAACGGTGATTGCATCATATGGCAGACTTTTCACTTTTCCTCTTAGTGGGCTTTGAAATTTTCTTTCAATAATAAAAATAGTTCACATCTTCGATCTCTGCAATATAGACACACAGCCAACGTACTTGGGCTTGATTATCTAAGAAATAGACTCATATATTCCGAAGTGTTAAAAGGACCGGGCAAAATGAGAAATGAGAATATGCTGTCATTTTCCACGGATTTTGCAACTAATAGAATTTCACTAAGTAGATAATTGTTTGGTACCCTTTTCAGTTCTTTCATGAGAATCTTTACAAAGCTTTTCAGTGGGATCGTTTGATGAAAATCTCTTTCTTTGTGCTATGTTTGATGAAAATCAATAAGAAAGAATTACCCACTTAACAATTTCTCCAAGTAGCTTAGAACAAATAAACAAGTTTTGTAGTAGCTCAAAGATACCGCTGCGCTTAGAATTTCCTAATCACGTGGTCGTCAGCATCTGATCAGTAGTCAGCGTTGGGCAGCCAAATTGCGGTATGTATGAATTCAGGATCAGCTCAAGCTGCTACCCTTCAGAGTGACGTGCCGCATGGACGTGGCGCCGTTGACTTGACATAAACAACGTATCTTATCCGGTTTTAGAGTTCTTAAAAATATTAATAATAATATAAAGTACTTCCTCCGTGCCAAAATATAAATATTTATAGGATTTAAATTTTGTTTCACCATATAAATATTTCTAGCACTATTCACAATACTACTAGTCTCATTAATCACTTTCTATTTAAATTTATTCCCATCTTAACCCTAACCAATGTATTGGGAGACATCGAAGTTTTCTCCTCAAACTTAATATCTACTGAACAACCTAGAAATGCTTATATTTTGAAACGGAGGTAGTATTTCTCAAGTCTATTACTAGATTATTTTCATGTGACAAATGTTTGACATTCTTTACTGCTTACTTTTCCTGGCAATGTTCACTTCAGCTTATAGCTAAAACTTATCATCTGCGTGTAAAGCAAGACATGTCATTGGTGCATGATTAATTAAGTATTACCTATTATAAACTTAAAAAATAGATTTATTTAATTTTTTAAAGAAACTTATATATATATATATAAAGTTTTTGTAAAAAATACATTATTTAGCAGTTTGGGAAGTGTACTCACAAAAAATAAGATAGTAGCTAAGGGCATGTTCGCATCAGCTGAAGGCTGAAGCTTATTCGTGGCACCGGAAACACAGTAGGTTATTACCATATGATTAATTAAGTATTAACTATTATAAACTTAAAAATTAGATTTATTTGATTTTTTTATAGAAACTTATATATAAAAAAATTTAAAAAATATATCGTTTAGCCGTTCGGATAACGTGATCACGAAAAAGAGGAAGTAGCTAAGCCAATAAGTTGAATAGAACAGTGTCCAATAAGCTAATTAGACCGGTACCTTAAGTATGGAAAAAAAATGCACATTTTACTGTACTAACTCGTCCCAGATGATCAGGTGGGTTTGGCACATATTTGTTTGGCATGAGTGAAACAATTGCCAAGCAAGCAACAGAGGCTAATGATGCTCAGAATATCAAGAATCCTGACATCGGGTGGATGATTGGATTCCTCTTCCTCGTCAGTTTCATTGGGCTATTTGCTCTTGTGCCCCTGAGAAAAGTAAATCTTCTACTCTGTTTCTTCTCTTCATATTACTGAATCCCTGTATAATAATCAACTGAATTTCTGGTTCAGATTATGATTGTCGACTACAAGCTGACCTATCCAAGTGGCACGGCAACAGCTTATCTTATCAACGGCTTCCACACGCCAGAGGGTGCAAAGCTTGCTAAGTAAACCATCTTATTGTTCTACTTTGTGCTACTGCTATAGTTACTGCCGTCACTTATAGCATGACACAAGTGGAACAGAGTTACTGACAGCATAGTTTTATGTTTCAGGAAGCAAGTCAAGGCACTGGGCAAGTTCTTTTTGTTCAGCTTCGTTTGGGGCTTTTTTCAGTGGTTCTACACTGCTGGAGATGGTTGTGGATTCCAGAACTTCCCTACATTAGGCCTTCAAGCTTATAGAAACAGGTTAGATTAATTTCTATGACAATATCTTGGGTTTGAATGATAAACATGGAATGCTGGATTTCCAATATCAGAAAATAGCTTATAGCATTCTGAATGTATTTGTTTAGAACACTGAATGGCTTACTATACTGAACTTCACAATTTCACATTCCATCTTTCAGGTTTTACTTTGATTTCTCCCCTACCTATGTTGGAGTAGGGATGATTTGCCCCCACATTGTGAATGTATCTGTTCTACTGGGAGGCATCCTCTCATGGGGAATCATGTGGCCCCTGATAAGAAACAAAAAAGGGAGTTGGTACTCTGCCTCTCTCCCAGAAAGCAGTCTTCATGGACTGCAAGGCTACAGGGTAAGTAAATATTCACAAAAACTCTCCTCCGTTTACTGCTATAGTTGAGTAGTAGTAGTAGTAGTAGTTGATACCAAGCAGTTAGCAAATGTGTAGTTCCTGACTACTGCAGGTGTTCATATCCATTGCCTTGATTCTTGGAGACGGGCTGTACAACTTCGTGAAGGTGCTCATTCGCACAACTGCTGGCTTCGTCGCGATGATGAAGAAGAACAGCACACTTCCAGTCTCCAACAATGGCAGCCCCATGGTGGCCACTGAAGCTGTCTCCTTCGACGACGAGCGCCGCACCGAGCTCTTCCTCAAGGACCAGATCCCCAAGACGGTCGCCTTCGGAGGATACGTCGCCGTCGCCGCCGTATCGATCGGCACTCTTCCTCAGATCTTCCCGCAGCTCAAATGGTACTACATCCTGGTCGCCTACGTTTTCGCGCCCGTGCTGGCCTTCTGCAACGCCTACGGTGCCGGACTGACGGACTGGTCGCTCGCGTCCACCTACGGCAAGCTCGCCATCTTCATCTTCGGCGCGTGGGCCGGCGCGTCGCACGGCGGCGTGCTGGTCGGGCTCGCCGCCTGCGGCGTGATGATGAGCATCGTGTCGACGGCGTCCGACCTGATGCAAGACTTCAAGACGGGTTACCTGACGCTTGCGTCGCCGAGGTCCATGTTCGTCAGCCAGGTGATCGGCACGGCGATGGGGTGCGTCATCGCGCCGTGCGTCTTCTGGCTCTTCTACAAGGCATTCACCGACATCGGCATGAGCGGCACCGAGTACCCGGCGCCGTACGCCATCGTGTACCGCAACATGGCCATCCTCGGCGTCGACGGCTTCTCCTCGCTGCCCAAACACTGCCTCACTCTGTGCTACATCTTCTTCGCCGCGGCGATCGCCATCAACCTGGCCAGGGACCTGGCGCCGAGCAAGGTGGCGAGGTTCATCCCGCTGCCCATGGCGATGGCGATCCCGTTCTACATCGGGTCCTACTTCGCGATCGACATGTTCGTCGGCACCGTGATCCTCTTCGTGTGGGGGATGGTGAACAGGTCCAAGGCGGACGCGTTCGCGCCGGCGGTCGCCTCGGGCCTGATCTGCGGCGACGGCATCTGGACCTTGCCGCAGTCCATCCTTGCGCTCGCCAAGGTGAAGCCGCCGATCTGCATGAAGTTTCTGTCGCGATCGGTGAATGCGAAAGTGGATGGTTTCCTGGGTAATTAGCTGTGATCAGCCTGACAGTTCGGCTGGCAAGGCGGGAAATCGGAAAGGGTCCTCGCCAATGTCAACAATCTGTGTGTCGTATCAGGATCTTGTATGTTTTGTTAGGGATTGTACTGTAACTAAAGTATCAAAAACTTGTCTATTGTATATGTTAGTAACAGTGTGATAATCATGTCGAAAATGCTTATGGTCAGGCGTCCGATTTGTGCCCAAAAATAGGGCGCCCGCCCCAGCCACTCATCATCTATCTCTTCTCACTCATCTCTCTCTCTCCATTATCTCAAGCTATCAAGCAAGAGCAACAATTCCTTTCCTTTGTCTTCTGGCCCACTTCCTCTCCTTTCTCTCCCACTGAGGCCATGGTGCAGTGACGACGGCATGTCCCTGTTGCGGTGGACACTGCGGCCGGCAGCATGACATGGAGGACAACTGCACAGTAGAGAGGAGGAGGGAGCAGCCCTATCGTGAGGAAGCGGCGGACGGAGTAGGAGGTGGTCGCGGCCGTTGCCGCTGACAACGAGAAAGGCGAGGTCGTCGACTGGAAGGAGCACCAGGTCATTGCATCACAACTCACGAGGTCGTCGAAGGAAGCCCTATCCAGCCATTGGAGAGAAGGAAGAAGCCGTATCTAGACCGTTACAGTTTGTGAATTTCCAATGTTTCGGCCAATATATCGTGGTGTTTCCCTATATTAGATCAAAATGTTTCAGTGGAGATTTGATGTTGTTTCATTTTTTTTTGTCTTCGCCTCTTGTGGATTTGTTGATGTTTTGACAGTTTGGAGCTCGATGTTTCATGTGTCAGAGCGAAATGTTTTAGCTGTGATTCGACTGTACTTCGTCATTTTAATAGTTTGAAACATTTTGACCTGGCGGTGAAACATTTTTCTACAGGCGGCGAAACAGCGCCGATTTTTTGTGAAAAATCAGGCGCTCAATCCATAGTCTCCTAATCCTGTATCTGTTTTGTTATTTTTGCAAAGGCATCCTTCTTGCAATCACCAATAGGTGGTGTTCCACCGAGAGAAGCACGCTACTCAGGCCATTGGTCTGAAAAAAACCTCCATCCAAGCTCTAGCAGGTCGAGTATCGGAGCCATATACAAACGCTTTGACTCCTCCCGTCGCTTCGACTTCTCTCCGCCTTGCCGCTGCTCGAGCAGACTGTCAACATCCCGTGCAGCTGCAAGGAAGGCCACAGTGGAGCTTCTCAGCGGGGAAACCGGTTCCCCACAGGCGATGGAGCGCGAGGTGCTAGGAGCGGCGCCTGAAGCAACGGCTGAAATGAGGGGCTGGTGAAGCAACGGGGCTCCATGGTGGCGAGGGCGGTGGTTGAGGCGATGGGGCTTCACGGCGCGGTGGTGTGGACGGCGGCGGCATTGAGGCTTCTCGGCTGCAGTAGCACTAGTGGTTGTCGGATTAGGGGCCTTCCGGTGGGGCGGCGTGGACGATGGCGGCGAGGAGGCTTCTCGGTGGCGGTGGCACTAGCAGCTGCCGAATCAAGGGCTTCCCGACGGGACAGCGTGGACGACGGCGGCGAGGAGGCTTCTTGGTGGTAGTGGCACTTGCGGCTACCAGATCATGGGCTTCTCGGCCCGGCGGTGTGGATGTTGGTGGAGAGGAGGTTGTTAGCCTTTATATTTTCTACATGTAATCTTTCATCATAGGCCCGCTGGTCTCCATCCTATCTCATTCCGATTCTGTTTCTATAAGTTGGTTGTAGGGATAAGGAAGGTACCGCGTCTATATATACTTGCGCCCTCGTATCAATACATCATCGTGTTGAGTCTACTTTCTTTCATGGTATCAGATGATTTCCATTTCCACACCTAATCTACTCTCGATGCCGGCGCCATGTTGACTGAGTCAGCCACACCCTCCTCTCCACGATCCCTCACCCTTGCCGACGCATCTACAGCAGTCACCGACGCCATACGCGCGGCTTTCCAGTTGCCGCGCAAGATCGACGAAGCCATGGCGTCGTCGCTCGCCGAGTCTACGGCGTCCGCCACTTCAGCCGCGGCCCGCAATGTCCTAGCTGCGCACTTCGCCAAGCTCCTCGCTATTGATGGCACATCCTCCACCCCATCGTCATCGAGCTCCGGTGTCCTGAGAGCCGAGCCTACCCCGCCGTCCACCGTGGTGGCTCCTATGCCGCCTGGATCCCTCCCTCATGCGGTGACCATGCCCGCACCTCCGGCTGTCGGCACCTTGCTACCGAACCTGGAGGCCCTCTTCGCCGCCCCCTGCACCTACATTGGGCATGCTGCGGGCTATTCCACCGGCCATCTGCCGCTACCCTCTTTCTATGGCAACAGTGGCCAACCCTTGCTGACTCTCCTTTACTGCAACAGTCCGGCACTCCTGTCCGTGCCCCATGTCCTCCTGGGCGACACGTACATTCCCAACAATGATGCCACGGCGTCTCTCCATGCACAAGGTGTCAGCGTGTCTTGTTCCCATCGTCCTCAACCTCAACACCGGCAACTACACTAAGTGGCGTGGTCTTCTCCTCGTCACGCTCGGCAAGTATGCCCTTGCTGATCATGTCCTCTCTGACGCCTACCACCCCGATCGCCTAGAATTGGGTTCGCATGGACTGCGTGGTGCTCCCCTGGATCTACAAAACCATCTCCGCCGACCTCCTCGTTGACGTCATGTCCCCACACACCACGGCGCGCCTCGTGTGGCGAAGCCTTGAGCACCAATTCATGGGGAACCGCGAACATTGCGCGTTTCACCTCTCGCAAGAGTTTCACAACTTCCAACAAGGTGACCTCTCTGTCACCGACTATTGCCGCCGTTTGAAGTCTATGGCCGACAACCTCGCTGATCTCGGCGAGCCCATTGGCGATCGCACGCTCGTCCTCACTGCCCTAAAAGGTTTGACTGAAAAATTCGGTCATCTACAAACTCTTCTTCCAATGCAGCGCCTGTTCCTATCCTTTGCCGAGGTCTGGTCCCAACTCCTTCTTAAGTGGAAGTGCATCTAGGTCCCACTCAATTTTATTTTGGCGATTAATGACAACATAATTACAATGGACTAATTTGGTTTCAAGTATCTATTTTTGTAGCTTAGTTTGAAATTGACAAAAGGACAAAACATGTGATTGGTTGAAACAAATGCGTCGAAATTAACTATGGTAATTCAATGTATTTCACATTTTCCTTGAGTTAGGACGCCGTACTATTAATAGGGATGTTGTACACATATAATTGGATTAGATACTAGTGCTCATTGATTCCTTTTATTTGAAGTATCTGTCTATTTGGATCAGAATTTCCAGTAGTGTGTCGGAATTTCCGATCCATTGGAATTTCCGGTAGTGTGTCGGAATTTCCGATCCATTGGAATTTCCGGAATCTTATGCAACTCGACTCTCTGGATGGACTTTTAAATTAGGTCGAAATTTCCGATGGGATGTCGGAATTTCCGATTGATCACAAAGTCTGAAATCTTATGCAACTCGAGTCACTGGACAATTTGATTTATTTGAATCAGAATTTCCGATGGTGTAATGGAATTTCCGATCCATCGAAAAATCCAAAATGTCATGTAACTCGAGCTACTGGATAAGTTGATTTAATTAAGTGAGAATTTCTGATGTGACGTCAGAATTTTCGATTGATCGAAAAAATCCGAAATCTTATGTAAGTCAAGTCTTTGTTTGGTGAAAGTGTGCTAAACATCTATCCTTCAAACTGTAGAAAGGACTAGTGTGTGACAGAGCATTGAAATATAGTAATATCTGAACATTATGGATAGACATGGCCCAATACTGAACATTCAAACCGAAGAAAAATAATATAGGGTGCATTTGGTTCCTAAACTTGGCTTTACTAGCCTGGCCCTGGCAAAGCTTTACTAGCCCGTTTAAGCCAGGCCGGCCATTCATTTGGTTCAGTCGGAGAGAGCAGTTCCATCCATCATGCAGCGCAAAAGGAAAGCTTGCCATCATCGGAGGAGCCGTTTTGGTTCTCTCTCTCTCTCTCTCTCTCATCAGCAAACACTCTAGAATGAAAAGAAGTAAATGCAATAAACATCCAACCTGTCACTATTACGCCGTCCATAATGAGAAAAGATACCCATGACGATGGACTCCAAATGTTTACAGCTTGGTTTTAAATCCTACCATATACGTACTCAATATCTCTTCCCTTATACTAGGGCTTATCTTCACAGAGCAAGCCAACTGCCAACAAACGCTGCAAGGAGGAAACTGATAAAAAGGAAGAAATCTCCTTATCTCCCAACAGTTTAAAAAGTCGACAGTGTATCGCAACCGAGAGCTGTAATAGGAATCTGAACCGTCCGATTCAACAGGAGATACGGTATCTCAGATAACCCAGCATCCAAAACGGCGCAGCGCCTGGGTAGACGCAGCTGGCCGATCGTATCACGCCGAACGCCAAACGGCCTCTCCATATATCATGCACACGCCACCACGTGTGGTCTCCAACACGTAGCGACCTGAGACGAGGCCAGAGATCATGGCGTCGGCCGCCGCCAGCAACAGCTCGGCCGCCTACGGCGCCGACGCGGCAGAGTCAGGCAGCCTCCCCCGGCGCCGCAACACCGCCCGCGGCAATGCCGGCGGCGGCGCGGCCGTGGTGGCAGAGGAGGGGGTGGTGTCCGTGGAGCAGGCGTTCGCGGACAGGCCCGTGCCGTCGTGGCGGGAGCAGCTGACGGTGCGCGCCTTCCTGTTGGGGTTTCTCCTCTCCATCATGTTCAACATCATCGTCATGAAGCTCAGCCTCACCACCGGCGTCATCCCCTCGCTCAACGTCTCCGCCAGCCTCCTCGGCTTCTTCCTCGTCCGCCTCTGGACGGCGGCCATCGAGAAGATGGGGTTCCTCAAGCAGCCCTTCACCCGCCAGGAGAACACCGTCATCCAGACCTGCGTCGTCTCCGCCTACGGCGTCGCCTTCAGCGGTAAAAATCAATCTCAAGCTCTTCTTCTTCCCTGCTCTACTTGCAAGTGGTTTTGGTGCATTGCCTTTTATTAGGATTGTGTGGAAATATCTTGGCTTTTCAGGGATCTAGTTTGGAAGAAAAATAATAGATCTGTGCTTGTATTCAGGTTTCTGTGATGATGGATCAAAACTTTTGGCCGCTCTTTCTGACATCATGAGTAGATTAAGATTTTTCCACTGAATGACAGTTTCTGCAAAATTTGCTGACTTTTAGTGAATGTTTGTTTGATACTGAAAAACAATAGAATTGGCTAGCAGTTTTCTTGATTTACAATCTGTTCCAATTGTTCAGGTGGGTTTGGCAGTTACCTGTTTGGTATGAGTGAAACCATAGCTAAGCAAGCAACAGAGGCTAATGATCCTCTGAATGTCAAGAATCCTCACCTTGGATGGATCGTCGGCTTTCTCTTCCTCGTCAGTTTTGTTGGGCTATTTGCTCTGGTGCCCATGAGAAAGGTATCTATTTCACTAATTCACTTCCTTTGGCCATTGTTAACACACAGCATGTCAACATCTACCTGCCACAACTTGTCAACTTTAACTCTTTTATCAGGTGATGATTGTGGACTACAAGCTGACCTATCCAAGTGGCACTGCAACTTCTTACCTTATTAACGGATTCCACACACCCGAGGGTGCTGAACTTGCAAAGTAAGCAACAGGGTTACCTTCTTATTCTTAATAGATTAAGAGGTCGAATAAGCAGTACACTGATATGATGGTTAACCGTTTCAGGAAACAAGTCCGGACATTAGGCAAGTACTTCTCGCTTAGTTTCCTCTGGGCTTTCTTCCAGTGGTTCTACACTGCTGGGGACAACTGCGGATTCAGCTCCTTCCCGACATTTGGCCTTGAAGCTTTTAAGAACAGGTTAATATGACTACATCTCTTTCAGCAGCAGCAACTGTCTTGATATACCATTAGAAAAGCTGATATTGAACTATTTCCATCATCCAGGTTCTATTTTGATTTCTCACCTACCTATGTTGGTGTTGGAATGATCTGCCCCTATATCGTGAATGCATCTCTTCTCATTGGAGGCATCATCTCATGGGGCCTAATGTGGCCGCTCATAAGCATGAAGAAAGGAAGTTGGTACTCCGACAAACTTCCAGAAAGTAGTCTACTTGGACTGCAGGCTTACAAGGTTAGTCCGTTACTGTATGCCGGATGAAATTATGTAGTTGTCCAGAACTGACATGCTAACAATGCAGGTGTTCATAACCATAGCAGTAATTCTTGGTGATGGCCTGTACAACTTTGTGAAGGTATTCGGCTACACAATGAAAGGCTTCATAGATATGTATAAGAATAAAAATTCAAACACACTTCCTATCTCCGATAATGGCACTCCTGCCACCATTGAAGAGGAGTCATTTGACGACAAGCGTCGCAATGAACTATTCCTGAAGGATCAAATTTCCAAGACAGTTGCAATTGGGGGCTATGTTGTTCTTGCAGTTATAACGACCGGCTGCCTCCCACTCATCATCCCGCAGCTCAAGTGGTACTATATTTTGATTGCATATATCTTTGCACCTGTAATGGCCTTCTGCAATGCCTATGGAAGCGGCCTAACAGATTGGTCCCTCGCCACCACCTACGGTAAGCTTGCAATATTTGTGTTCGGCACGTGGGCAGGCTCTTCGCATGGTGGCGTGCTTGTAGGTTTGGCTGCCTGCGGAGTCATGATGAACATTGTGGGAACAGCTTCTGATCTTATGCAAGACTTCAAGACCGGATATATGACTTTAGCCTCGCCAAGATCCATGTTCATCAGCCAGGTGATAGGTACTGCCATGGGGTGTGTGATTGCACCCTGCGTCTTTTGGCTGTTTTACCTATCCTTTAACATCGGTGCAAGTGATGGTGCTTACCCAGCCCCTTACACCATTATGTACCGTAACATGGCGATCCTGGGTGTCAATGGATTATCCTCGTTGCCAAAGTATTGCCTTACACTGTGCTACATATCCTTTGCTGCTGCCTTCACCATCAATCTGATAAAAGACCTGGTGCCAGAGGAGGTGGCAAAGGTCATCCCGATCCCCATGGCAGCTGCAATTCCCTTCTACCTCGGACCATACTTCGCCATTGATATGTTCATGGGCAGCGTAATACTCTATTTCTGGGAATGGAGGGACAAAGATGAAGCGCAGTTGTTCGGGCCAGCAGTTGCATCAGGCTTGATGTGCGGTGACGGGCTATGGGCCCTGCCTGAGGCTATTCTTTCTCTTGTCAACGTGAATCCTCCACTTTGCATGAAGTTCTTGTCAAGGGCTGCCAATGCCAAAGTGGATAAATTCCTCGGTAACTAGTCAGTAGTCATAGCTGGTCTAAAAGTATAGAATTCTCTGAAGTTGATAAGTGGTTGTGTAAAGATTTAGGAATCACTGGCCACATTTTTATATTTACTACTATGGTTTATGGGTAGTCCTCAAGCACATGACAGAAGTTGTCTGGTGTTTTCTGTCTCCTTCAGTAAAGAACTTGCTTAAAACAAGCATTGCTTTTCTATACAATTGATCGATTGACCATCTTTCCATGCCCTTATAATTTATCAATGCAGTAAAATTCTTACGCACATTTGACCCTTGTAGAACTATTTCGTTTTAAAGAAAAAACAACAAACGGGGGAGACACTTATTAGAACCGTCTGGCTTCTGATAATATGTAATAGAAAAGGGAGAGTCTCCCTCCTAAAAAAAATCTAACAAACTCTTACTATCTCTAGTCAGGTTGCAAATTTGCTCCTATGATCTTATCTAGTCATCTAACAAACTCTTACTATCTTTAGTCAGGTTGCAAATTTGCCCCTATGATCTTATCTAGTCACGTAGCAAATTTGCTCTTACGATCTTATCTAATCCTACAATACTCGATTCAGTTCAGAGCTTCAAATCTGAGCATACTGCATACTGTTTTTAGAGGCTAAAAGAGTCCAATGTACTTGCCTGACTGCCTCCGCTCCTGCGCGCCTCTTCCGGAGTTTCGGATCTCCGCCCGTTCCTCTGCCCTTTCTCCATCCACCGCCGCTGCTTCCGCCCGCTCCCGAGTGAGCGCGACTGTGCGTGCGGCCAGCTTGGATGCGATGCGATGCGAGGGAATTGGGCGCTGATCGGCGGAGAATTGCTGGTTGGAACTTGGCGGGGGACGGTGGATGGTTGCATCGCCCATCTGCGCCGGCGCGTCGCCCCGGTGGCCACCGGGCGCGCCTGCTTGGTGGCGGCGTGGTGGCCTGCCGGTGCCTGGTGAGGAGCAGTTGAGATGGGCCGGGTTGATTGGGCCTTCCTGACGACGGAAATGTAGCCTCGAACACAAGCAGGTGGCCGGCCCAAATTTTGTTGATTGGCATTAACGGCAGAGCAACTACTAATACCGAAAATCATATTCATTTTTTCCGTAAAATTTACAGTATGCTAACAGGATAATCGTGTCCAGTGATCTTCATTACTCATCTATATACATTGCACAGCTGTACAGTGATCTTCATTATTATCTATATACATGGCACAGCTCTACACAGTACACATACAGATTCAGATGATCAGATCAAAGAGCCAGTGGGTTGCAATGCAGCTTGTGTCTTTATTTGTTTATTCGACCATCCCGGTTGAGCAAGCTGACGCATCTTGCATTAAAGCGTCATTTCGTAGTAGCAGCAATCTGTTGTATGAATCGTTCAAGAGGTTGCGATGGCACTTCGTTTGTTCCTTGAAGTTCAATTAGCCGCCTTGTCCAGAGTTTTCTTCAGATCGAGAAGTTTTGACCACCGTTGGCTATAACGCTTCTTCTGGTTACTACCATCTGTGGATTCAGAGATAAGCAAATGTTTCAGTGATCTCTGCATCGCTAACTGAAAATAAACTGCAGCTCAGGTAAGTCCATACATTGCCATACAACAGTGGATTTTTCGCATGCCTCTGAGCATGAGCCCTGCATGATTCCCAAAGATTAATTAGTCAGTAAGAGGTGCCCTTCGAAAGTAAAAAATCAGCAAGAGTTGCTGTTAGTGCAGAGTGCAGACCTTGGCTGATGCTGTTAGCCGTATAGTCTCTTTGATCACTGAGTCAAGATCAACCTCTGCCCCTGGTCTCACATAGATAACCTGCTTAAAAGTATAAGAAGTTGCAGCATTTTGAGGTTGAGTAACAATAAATGTTTTTTTTTAACATTAAGTTGTTGCTAGCTGAAAGTCTGAAACTGACAGACGCACCGATGGATCGCTGTCTCCAATATCAGGCAACCCACTCTGTTCTTTCCTGGTCGAGGACAGCACAGTGAGATTGAACTGCTCATCAATCTGCAATAGCAAGAGCATATATACTGATTGTTGTCTACAAGAATATGTTGCTGAAAAAAACTGCCTGCAGTGCTGAATAATACCATTCAATGCTTTCTAGTTTCCCAAATAATGTGTCTTGCTTGTCATAACTTGCATAGAATGTTTGAGGTGAGAGCACTGCACCTTTGCGCAGTAGGGCGAGGAGCAGGAGTCACATATTTTGCTGAACGACGTGACCACTCGCCCTTTGATTGACATTCCAAACTGAGTATGCTGTAAGCAGATCACGCAGATTACCAGTCAGTTCCTGATCAGTTTACCTACTTAACATCACTAGCTCTCCGCATGCTCGATCAGTTATTCAGTTACCTGCTGAACTAGGAGGTGTACCAGGACGTCGGCGTCGTTCTGGCCGTCTTCGATGAGGTCGCCCAGGTGCAGCTGCCGCAGCGTCAGGTCGAAGTCGCTGCTCCACTGATCCCCTCCACCGCACGACGTCCCGACGGACACAAGGCTCTGCCGCGAGCCCGGCCCCCTCCGGCGGCTCCTTTTGAGGCTCTGAAACCAAGCATGAAGCATCCATACGTCAGACGACGATCGAGCTACTGCTCCTGAGCATTTTACTCAAGTGCACGTACATAGTATCGATGTGCACCTGCGTGATCTCCGTTTGCTTAGGCGACGACTCCGCGGCAGGCTCGTCGTCCCGGCGGCCGGCAGGCGGCTGCGCGTGAGCGGCGAAGCCTCTGCACCTGCCGGCGTTGCTGGTCCTGCGGCTCGGGAGCTGCGGCGTGATCGGGTTCGGCGGCAGCTGCAGCCTCAACGCGGGGCTCCAGGCTCTCGCCATGATTTCTCTCGTCTCGGATGCAGGCGTGCTGTCTACTGTGTTACCTTATCAGCTTATCATTTCCTCCACCGTGGCGTCCGTGACGGGTGGTGCTGGACTAGGGATGGCAACGGGTGAGAAACCCGGTGGGGGCCAAGAGAACACACCCACCCCCACCAGGGTTGAAACACCCCGTCACCCGTACCCGCCACCCGTCACGGGTATCAAAATCCCCCATACCCGTCACCCGTGTGGGTAATGGGTACCCATCGGGTGATCCTTCCCCATCGTGCTCAACCGAATCAATCGCATGGACAAGATCATGAGGAACGAGTAAGTACCGCAAATCCGTAAGAGATACATGAAAGGAGGGGAATCGAAGAGCGCACCGTGCACGAGATGAAGTGGGCGTCTCCGGTGAGGATCCACCGGCCCCAGCCTGGATCCGCAGTGCCGGCGGTGGAGAGCTGGCCATTGGCGTCGAGCTGCCGTCGGCCGTGGAGCTGGAGCCGGCCGCTGGCGTCACGCCTTCTTCTCCGGGCTGCGGGCTCGCATCTCCATGCTTGGGAGGTGAAGCCATCCCTAGGCAGGGGAGCGGGCAAGCGGGCGAGCAGCCAAGCAGGCGAGCGGCCGCCGCCTCGTCGGGGTCCCGCCGTCCGGGCCTCCAGAGAGGCCGAAACCGAGAGGGAGAGGGGCTAGGGCCGCTGGGTCTCGGGGGTGGCGACGCAGCTTCAGCTCATGGCTGAGGTTGCCGAGGAGGAGCGCGGCGGCCAGGCAGAGGACGGCGGCAACGAGCGACGATGAGACGGCGGCGGCGCCGGATGTCGGGCTCAGCACGGGGGCATTGGCACCGTACGCGAGGCTGGCGAGGGCAGGCGTGACACCGGCGGCCGGCTCCAGCTCCGCGGCCGATGGCACTGTACGCGAGGCCAGCGAGGGAGGACACCCGCGACGACGGCGGCGGCGTGGATAGGGTAGGAAATGGGATGGGGATTGGGGAGGGATTGGCTAGGGTTTACAGCATTTATATACGGTGTATTTTTAATGGGTGGACCTACATGTCATACTCAAATGGGGGACCCACCGGGTAACGGGTATGGGGTACGCATGAACGCACCCGTACCCGCTTCACCCGATGGGTGAGAAAATCACCCAATAACAGACCCGTGGGGGTCAAAATTCCCCACACCCACACCCTAATAGGGTTTTTACCCGCGGGTAAACGGGTGACGGGTCCCCATTGCCATCCCTGTGCTGGACCGCTTGTGCGTGCTGGATTCGTGTACCACCACGCCGTCCTCTTCGATGGAATTTTTTTTATTTTTATATTTATTTAATAAAAAATTTACAAAACTACATTTTCATTTCAAAAATTTACAAAAATATACTCCCGCCGCCCTTTGGGAGGGCGATATCTCTAAAATCGCCCTCCCAGAGGGCGATATGATGACGTGGCTGACGGTCGTTGGCCGGCGGCCCACGGCCGTCAGCCATTTTGCAGGCGGCCCCCCGGCCACCAATAAACAGCCCTCTGAGAGGGCGGTTTATTGGTGGCCGGGGGGCCGCCTGCAAAATGGCCACCCCGAGCCGGCTATTTTGCAGGCGGCCCCCTTGCCGCCCTCTCAGAGGGCGGTTTATTGGTGGCCGGGGGGCCGCCTGCAAAATGGCCACCCCGAGCCGGCTATTTTACAGGCCGCACCCTTGCCGCCCTCTCAGAGGGCGGTTTTGGGGCCGCCTGCAAAATCTGTCCGGACGGTCCGCACCCTATACGGACGGTCCGGACAGGCTACTTTGCCGGCGGCCCAGAGTACTGTCCGGACCGTCCGCACCCTATACGGACGGTCTGGACCGGCTAGTTTGCAGGCGGCCCAGAGTACTGTCCGGACCGTCCGCACTCTATACGGACGGTCCGGACTGTACAAATTGTTGTTTCACAGTATATAGTCCGGACCATCGACACCCCTATTCGCACGGTCCGCACTGTACAAATGGTTGTTTTGCGTTATATAGTCTGGACCATCCTCATCCTGTCCGACGGTCCGGACAGGCATATCTGTGGCGGCAAGGAAGAGAAAGTACCCACGCTGCACACAGTAGTTACATCTCTACTTGGTTATCTGTTTAAAAATTCCCTAAGGCATATAATAACGATAACTAGAAACGTTTGATGTGTCGTTTGTACTCTTTGTATGGATAATTTCATTAATGTTCGTATGCCAATTAACGTGTGTTCGGTTGTCACCGCTCAGAATGTACTTTCGCCGTAAAATTGAAACTGAAAAATTCATGTTTTTGATCAGTTTCGTCACAAACATAGATCGTAAACGATCGACGAGCGTACATAAAGTAAAAGGGTTTCTTCAGTATACATAGAATTAAAAAAACATGATATACAACAGACAAACTATCACTGATGCAACGTACTACGGGCCCGGACCGTAACCTCTAGCCCTCTTTGTCTTCTTACCCTGCGCTCGCACCTGCCCCTGGGAGTACGTCAGCCGGTCTGGTGGTACTGCACGGCCAGCGCGGGTTGTCTGCACGGGTGTGGCAGCTGGTGGGTCCTATGTCTGTGGTGGCGGAGCTCCTTCGAGAGTTAGCGTTAATTATTGTTAAAGTTTATAGCATTGTTACATGATAATAAAAAACAATAGGACGGTACATATCTTCTATAACAAAGAAGTAGTATAGACTTACACTACATCGTAGCACCACTAATTGTTCGAGAACGCCTAAGACATGGTCGTCTAGAAGTTGTGCCTTCACCCGTAGGACGCCTGCCATCAGCGGCTGAACCCGACGGTCCAGCTTCCGCCGCACTTGGACCGGTTGCATCCTTTGGACATTTCTTATATGTATGACCTGTTTGGTCACACCTTGAACAACGTTTATGCCTTCCACCGGCTTTTGATTCATCCATGTCATTATGGATGCGTCTTGTCTTGCGGCGACCTCGTATATTCCTCAATTTTATTGGGTCAGGAATGTACATAGCTTGAGGATGCTCCATAGTAAATGTACCCGCAATACCGAAACCGTATATCTCTCTGCTCCAGGTATTATAGATTGCTTCTTTCCTGAAATAAGGTGAGACAAAATAGCGTGCTTCTATCCCGCACTCACCGCTCGCGGCAATAACGTGAGAGCATGGCTTGTGGAGCAGAGTAGGTTTGCGGCACGAGCACTTGCAGATCCCGTCTTCCTTCAGCACACACTCCTGCACAACTTTTTTACGGAAGATTCCGCGCATGCCCTTGTCGACACACAATATTTCAAATCTGTGTTCTTGTGTGCCTTGAGGTACAACACGATGTCTTCGGGCCTTTTTACTTTTATCTTGCAGATACTTCGTCAGTAGTGTGCCAAAGAAAATATTATTGTCCGTCATTGAGGGCCTAGCTGATCTGAACCGATCTCTGAAGTACTTTGATGTGCCATGCAAGATAAATTCAACTATGCCAACAAGTGGGACCCCTCGAACACGCATCACCCCAGTTATAAACCTCTGCCAAATTTGTGGTCATTATGCCAAACCGAGAACCATCCTTGTCATACAGCAATGCCCATTTCTCCTTTGGCTCATTCTCAATCCAATCTGAAAATTTTCTAACTGAGAATGCAGACCTTCTTCTCATATGAGGTCCGTCAGTTGATAGAGATTCAAGAACTTGTGGAGCCACATCCTCTCCAATGGTAGCCCTCCTGGACTGCTCATCTGTTAGTTTAGAGGTCAGCTCATCCAACCTCCTCCAAAGCTCATTGAATTTCTTCTCTTGATTCTAGGCGCAAAGCCTCTTAAAAAGATCCATAAGGTGCTTATTCTTAAATTGTCTGTAGAAATTAGCACCCATATGACGCATGCACCATCTGCTTTGGACATCAGACCACCTTGGTGTATATCCCTTCTCAACACATCCATATCTCAATTGCTCAATTGCAACGCAGCAGCCGGCGTTACGGTCATGTATAAGGATACGTCTGGTCTCATCCGTACAACTGCAGACTTAACCCTTTCTAAAAACCAATACCAGCTATCAGTGTTCACTCTCAACAAAAGCAAAAGCAACTGGTAGAACTTGGTTGTTTCCATCAACTCCAATTGCTGTTAAGATCTGCCCTCTGTACTTTCCGGTCAGAAATGTCCCATCGATGCAGAGGATGGGACGACAATGGACAAATGCTTGAATGCAAGCCCCTAATGCAAAGAATACTCGTTGCAACACACTTTTATTACCATGGTGAATTGATGGAAAGGCTTTTAGGTCGTAGCACGTCTCCGGATTCCTCTGAAGAATACAGCCTAACAGACGAGGCAAATTATCATAGGATGCTTCAAATGTGCCAAATCCCATCTCTACAACCTTCTGTTTTGCCCTCCAAGCCTTAGCATAGCTAATTGTGTATTTAAATTTCTTTTCAATATGTCTAACAATTGACCTTGGTTCGTACCCCATATTGTTAATAATATGGGAGTACATCTCTGTCGCAACAAATACAGATGTCATGTTTCTGTGATATTTTTCAACACCGGGTAAATAACATGAATACTCAGTCACGATTGAAACTTGCCAATAATCTTTCCATTTACCCTTGAATGCGTGCACCCGCCATGGACACCCATCCTTCATGCACTTTACTTCATAGACTGATTTGCTTGACTTCACGACTGAGAACTCCCTTTGAAGTGACACGGCCTATTGTTTTACTGCCTCCTTTAAATCCTCTACATATGCATACTTAGCTCCTTGGATGATCTCATTTTCCTTGTACTCCCATGACACATGATGTCCCTCGGAGATAGAAAGCCTAGAGAAGTCCTGGTTGCTCCATTCTGTAGGCGAATCATCCTGCTCTGCTTGCTCGTTTTCAGAATCTTCCCTATCCATTTCTTCGACTATTCTGTTGATTTGTTCTCCCTCATCTGCCACACCTGTTGGCTGTCTATCTTCTTCATTCCCTCCTTCATTCCCTTCTTCATTTTCTTTCATTGTTTCGCTATTACCTCCCGCCGTACTTGGACCCTCATCATCTTGTACGGGCATTGCACCAGCAGTGTTTTCTTTCTCATATATCGACACAAGTATGCCCAGTGGCCAACCACGTTGGAATGCATTCTCCACATACCATCTCCAAGTGGCAGTGCAATCCACCGGCATCAGTTCCCAAAAAAACCTTCAGCTGCACGACTGACTACTACATACAAGGTTATTGCGCTGAGCTCGGGGTTCAATCGAAACCCTCGCATCAACCAGTTGTACACTGACCCAAAACTTCTCTCAGCTGGTCTATCAATCCCCTTAGCCGTTGAACTAAAATCCGACAGATCTACCCCTTCTGGACCATATTTAACATTCCCTTGCCCGTGAAATAACTGAAATATCACCTTATTTGACATTTCTGTTGATGAAAAAATTCAGTTAAACTAGATACCAATATTTTCCTCACATCTCTACAAAAATTAAATCATCTAACACATTAACTAAAGACCTACAGATCTACGAGTAAAAACTTATTTTCATATAGTACTATACACATAACCAGTACAATACTACATTAATTTATGTATAGAAATAGAAATTACAAATAGATAATAGATTTTACCTGCAGACAAATCAGTAAGCTGACAGAGTTCGCTGCTTTCGTTCAGGCTCGCTCTCAGCTCTCTCTTCTTTTTTTCTGTAATTTCAGTGAATTTTATGATATTTTTGGAGTTGGGAGGGGGTTTTTATACTGCCCGGGCTAAAACCGCCCTCTGAGAGGGGGCAAGGGGGCCGCCTGTAAAAATCCGGACGGGGGCCGGCCATTTTACAGGCGGCCCCCTTGCCGCCCTCTCAGAGGGCGGTTTTTAGCCGAAAACCGCCCTCTGAGAGAGCGGCAAGGGGGCCGCGTGTAAAATGGCCGGCCCTCGGCCGGATTTTTACAGGCGGCCCCCTTGCCGCTCTCTCAGAGGACGGTTTTTGTGTGGCCGAGGGGGCCCCTGCAAAATGACTGACGGCCGTGGGCCGCCGGCCAACGGCGGTCAGCCACGTCATCATATCGCCCTCTGGATATCGCCCTCCCAAAGGGCGGCGGGAGTATATTTTTGTAAATTTTTGAAATGAAAATGTAGTTTTGTAAATTTTTTATTAAATAAATATAAAAATAAAAAAAATTCTCTTCGATGCGAATATAGGTACTACAGTCTAAGCTCGATGAGATGGCCGATGGGCCCATCCAGTGGCCCATGGCCAGACCGGCCTTACAAAACCAGAACATGGGCTGGCCCTAGATGGGCCGCCACAAACCTGACACCAGACGTGCTTGCCTCTTCCAACTCGTGCTTTGACCCTTCCAACTCCGATTTCTCCTTTTCCTTTTCTGAACTCAACTCCCATCTTCATCCTGAGCATCCCACGAAGGCATGTCACTGGAAAGGGAGGACAGCTCGTACGTACTGTACCTTTTGCCTGCAAATGAACACATGTAAAACGCACGCACGCGACCGATTCCGCCGTCGCGTCAAACCGGGGGACATGTACTGCGCCGCCGGTCACCATCCCCTGCTCGCTCTGCACTACCAGCGCTGCTTTTCCTGCTACTTGTGTGCTTCTCGATCAGATTCTTTCCTTTTCTCATATTTCGGCATTCAGATGAGATGATAACCCGTCGGTTTCTTCTCACAGCATTTCGACGTGTCGATAATGGATTGGTGGACACTAATTAAAACCCAACCGTTCAATTAACTTCGATCCTTCAATGTTTAAGAGCGTATATTCTTGATAGTTCTCAGGATATGCATTTCAACCGCCACTTAAACGGTGAAGAGAAAGATGCTAATAATGTACATCTAATAATGTACATGCACCTGCTTAAGCATAATACCGATCCTACAATATATTGTAAATCTGCATCAACAACGGGTGGTCTCTCTTAATCTCATTCACGAAAGACCTGACGTTCCCCTGCGCCAAACACCTGGCCTCAGCCGCCACGACCCTCTGCCTCAACGCGTTCATCTTCTCCTGCAAACGCGTCCCTTCCGCGCCTTCCATGATCCGCTCGATGCAGTCCTTGACGATATCTTGGCTCATGCTGCCGAGCTTGAGCCCGACCTCCCAAGCCCTAGTGATGTACGCGCAGTTGATGAACTGGTCGCCGGAGACAGGGTAGCACAGCATGCGGACGCCGTGCTGAATGGCCTCGACGGTGGAGTTCCAGCCGCAGTGCGTGAGGTAGCACCCGATGGCCGCGTGCCTGAGCACGTCGTCCTGCGGCGCCCAGCCCACCAGCTTGCCATGGCCGGCGACCCTGGCGGCGTAGCCGCCGGGGAGGCCGGCGCGCCACGATGGGTCGTCCTTGAGCGCCCACAGGAACGGCCGGCCGGTGGCCTCCAGCCCGAGCGCGAGCTCCCGGATCTTGCCGTGGCCGATCGGCCCGACCCAGCTGCCGAAGGAGACGTACACCACCGAGGCCGCGGGCTGCGCGTCCAGCCACCGGACGCACGTCGAGTCCGCCAGCCACATGCTGGGGTTCTTGCTGCACGGCTGCTGCTGCGTGTTGTTCGGCGCCGCGACGCCGCCACCGCCGTCACGTTTCGCGCACTCCACGTTGCCGCCGGCAAGCAGCAGCGGCCCGACTGGAACGACACGCGGGGCGCCCTGCTGCCGCGGCTGCTGCCCGTCGTCGTCGGCGCTGCCGTCTTCGCCGGGGAAGGAGTTGACGAGGACCGAGCGGAAGCCCCTCGCGCGGTGCAACGTCTGGAGCCAGAAGGTGAACCTCGATCTCTGGGTAGCCGAGTCGCCCACAAGCCATGGGAGCTCCTTGGTGCTGAGCTCGAGCTGCGCCGGCAGGATGCGCAGGCCTCGAATCACCTGCTCCTCCTCCTGACCACCGTTGTCGGGCTGATTCGACGAGACAGCAGGGGTACCTTCACGTCAGAAATCAATCAAAGGCCGGTTCAGTGAAACAGCGGCGATCGAGTGGTGCATATCGTTACTACACGTGCACATACACACACACGACACACACAATTAATCCTAGCCTCCCAATCGATCTCCAGGACGTACGTACACAGATGCAGTGCGCTCGTGAAGCTGTAACTCGTGTCGGCATACACTGCACTGCGGTCACCATCAGTCGATCAGGCCATCGAAAAAGCAAAAGGCTATAATCAACTTTCAGCACCATCATATCACACCATGCAGGCAGGCATCCGATCAACTTTGTGATCGACTGGTCGGGCTGCCAAAACTGCCGTCACCTCACACACGTACGGTTGTTACTAGCAAGTCATGTTCGTCATCTTCAGCATGCCAAGCGCACGTGTGTATATCCAGTGCTGCACATTGCTATCTACTCCATCTATTCGTTTCAAAATATAAAAATTTATAAAATTCAAATATTATTCTACAACATAAGGATTTCTAATACTATTTACAATACTACTTATCTCATCAATTACTTTTCATTTAAATTTCTTTTCACTTTATCCTCATCTACCATCCCACATCTATTCATTCTATATTTATTGAGAAACACCAAATTAAATCTTTTAATCTCTATTAAACAATTTAAAAATATTTATATTTTAGAATAGACGAAATACTCACTAGCGGCTAGCTACTATTGTCGGAGGATATAATATCGTACAGCCTCTTATATGGAAGAAAAAGTTGTGGTGCACAAGGCCAACTTTTGGTGTTCCTTTCCACAAACAGTCATGCCATGGTTAAACAAAGGTATTTGTATATATACTTTTTTTACCTTAAAATATAATAAGTTTTAGTCCTTAACACAGATATTAAGGAGAGAGATAAAAAGATTTATTTCTCTTCTTGAAATAGCTGAGGTGTGAATTCACACTGGTTAGATGATAATGAAGAAAACAGGATAATATGAATAGTTTAGTGGTAAATATCATCTTTTACAAATACTTTCTCCGTCCAAAAATAATACAATTGTTATTAATAGGAAGAAAAAATGACTTAGATACTCCTCATTAAATATTAAATGAGAAGAGGTAACAAGCAGGAGAGTAGTTAGGGATAATATGTAAATAAATTTGAATGAATAGTTATAGGTGGAAGAAGTAGTACTCTTTTTGGACAAATTTTGAATATTGTAATTGTATTATCTTGGAGACGAAGGGAATATTAAGTTGTTATATTTGGAACAAATCTAAATTTTTAGAAGCTAGTATATTTTAGAATAGTGAGAGTAGCTCC
This sequence comes from Oryza meyeriana var. granulata, assembly GCA_003991445.1. Classification (NCBI taxonomy): domain Eukaryota; kingdom Viridiplantae; phylum Streptophyta; class Magnoliopsida; order Poales; family Poaceae; genus Oryza; species Oryza meyeriana. The sequence goes on along the minus strand of RYFJ01000273.1, from coordinate 64,582 downwards.
TTTAGCTTTTAGAAAAAGCTCGTTGCCACCAACTAACACAGAAAAGTCTAGATAAGCCAGGCGAGAAGACCTCAAGTTCTACATGTCAATGTATATATAGCTGGTGGACGTCTAGGTACGGACGATGCACACCCACCGTCCGATCCACACGCATGATTACGAAGAGTACGACAGCACTAGTAATTAGTTGTGCATTGGGCCTATGGACATTTTGCGATGGATATAGGATAGGGGATGGTTGTCCATGAGAGGATAGTTGTGTGATGTTTTGGCGTCTTCTAACTGAAGACTGAGTGTTTCAGAGGCAAAACAACATAGCAAGGGTGGTGCAGGCCTGCTCATGGGTGGTCTGGCCCAACCCAGCCTACCTTAGACCAAGTTTAGTCCTATAATTTTGGCCCACAAATGTCAATTAAGCATAAAATGTCAAACAATGATACTCTCTTCGGATATAAATATTTGATATTTAAGATAATATTTGGTTAACTTTTGAAATTTTGACCATCGATAACTTCTCAAATGATTAGTTAAAAAATAATATGCGTGAATTTGCCTTCAAAAGTATTATCACAATATCATAAAACTCGTTAGATTTTTATAAACTTATTCTGATATAAAATTAATGGTAAAAGTTTTAAAAGTTAGACCGAATCTTATCAAAGACTAGCGTAAATATTTTATCAAGGAGTACTATTATAGAATTAACAATTACTAAGTCATTTTGAACATATAAGAAACATGGAAATTTAGCGTGTTGTTTTTTTTGGTGTTTTTTAGTTGTTTTTATTTGGGAGTTGTTTTCAGTGTTTCCTTTTTTGGTTTTCTTTGGTGTTGGTGTTCTCTTCTTGGTCAATGAAATGAAGCATAGTTTTTTCTTTTCCTTTTCTTAAGAAAAGAAGGAAAATTCAGGTCATCTAGACTCTGGGCCTAGATTTTTCTAGGCCAGATGGTACCCTAAGATTTTTTTTTTTATGTGAAGATGAACAAAGTCTTAATCATTCGTTATTGTTATCCTCTTTGGATGTTGGAAGTACTGAATTATGGAAGGAAGAGGAACCAATCACATGTGGTATGGTCTGCCGAGGGAGGGAAGTCAACTCTCGTGAGATCCTTTTTTAGTCCAAAACTAGGCTAAAAATACACCAAACTGGAATGTGGAGCTGGCCATGCCAGGCCAGCTGGACAGATGGATCAGATCGGTCCATAGCACTTGGTTGGAAAACGCAAACGCGCGGGTCCCACGGCTGTTTGAATGTGCAATTGAAGGTAACAACCTCCTATATTGCAATCGATCCAACCATGTTTGGGCATAACTATCAAAACTACTCTCTCTCAAAATATAACAAATTTTATCTCTTAGCACGACTATTAAATAGAGGTATAAAATAACTTGTTGCCTCTTCAGAGTGAGTGAGACCAATGTGGATACGGATTAGTTAGGGTGATAGTGAAGCCAAAGGATAATATAGATAGTTTAGTAGTAAAAACCATATTTTATAAGTATACATTGTTATATTTGAGATAAAATTTAAATTGTATTTTAGCACGCTGAGTATATACTGCTTGATCCATATACCAGCCTTAATTACCTGCAAGGATCTATTAAGCGTACATGGCCAATCGTCTTTCCACAAGCAAGCTACACATAGCACGCTATATTGGTGAGTGATTAATTAACTCGATATTATACACCAGCTGACAGACAACATTGATTTTGCAACATAAAACTTGATTGAACGTACCAATCATGCGCCTCAAAGACTAAAATGCCCTCAGTTGGTGTGTACCAAAATGGATGTTTCATGATCAAGTTACCACTCAACTTGAATTGACATTTTTTTTTCTTTGACGTGGATTGAACTAATTAACATGCATATGCAGTGTTTGTGATATCGTATAGTTACTGGGCAGAAGTGCTAGCTCAAGAGCATGTATGAATAGAGCATGCATAGTCTGTGTGTTTTGCATGTTTTTTTCCTATGCATGTACGTTTATCACGGAATTTATCTTTTTTCATGGTGAATACCATCTAAAATCAGGCTCTCATACGCATGCTAGCTTAAATAAACTCTTTTACATATTTCCTTTAAAATATATGATACCTGGATTTTTTTTCCTATTAAACTTTTTAAACTTAGATATTATTTTTTTAAAAAAATCTTAGTTCCAGAACATAGAAATAATATGTACTGTAGATTTGTCTAAAAATATTTCTATAATCTTATAAACTTATTAGATTTTATAAACAAATTTTAATAAAAAGATACGGTCAAAGTCGTACATCACATATTTTTAATCGGAAGGGTTAGCTCTTATTTTACAGAGGGCACTCTTTTCGCTTTTTAGATCACATCAGTGACAGATAATTAAAGACTAATTTGCGGCCGGCAGTGTTGCTCCTAGTCTTCTACTTCTTAACCAGTATAATTAAAGTACACGAGCTAATAATTAATGAACTTAAGCATAGATAAAACTCTTAACTCGATCGACCGGAGCCTCCTCCCACACGATCCGAACCAAAAGAATCTCAAACATCATCGTACTATATCCAGGAGCTACTAGCCAGCTGCCGACTGATCTGCCGTTTGCCGCGAGCAAAACCAGAACGCATGCGATCGAGCGCGCCGGCCACGCGCATGACATGCATACTGCATGCGATCGATCGAAGCATATGCAAGAACGAGGAATTAAGTGGAGCATAATTAAAATTTTGTTTCCAAAGTCAACTGAGATCTAACGTGTTACGACGTGCGGGCGCCGGCCTGGCCGTGGCCGGTGCAGTAATCAGGAAGAAAACCAATTTAAAACTGTAATAACGCGCGTGCGTGTGGTGTGTATGTGCGAACAGTGTGGTGTCGATCGATCGTACGTACCGGACTCCGAGATGATGCCCTTGCCGAGGAGCTCAGGGATGGCGGCCACGGCGCGGTAGCTGGCGAGCATGGCCGGCCAGAACCCGGCCGCCGGCACGCCGCACCGCTCCGCCACAGGGACGGCCCACGAGGCCAGCACGTCGACGACGAGGCACGCGACGCGGCCGCGGCAGCTCGCCAGAAGCATGCACTCCAGGTGCGCGGGCATGTGGTGCTCCATGGCGTGCACGATGGCGCCGAACCCCGGTGGGTCGGCGTCCCTTCCGCCGCCTTCCTGGAGGAGGATGCCGCTCGGGATGGAGGCGAGCTCCACGCCGACGTCGGCCTCCCTGGCGCGGCTGCCGGCGATGCGGCGGTGGATGAAGTCCGGCACGGCGACCGTGGCCGCGACGCCGTGCGCGGCGAGGGCGCGGGCCAGGTGCAGCATGGGCGTGACGTGACCCTGCGCCGGGAACGGCACGAGAAAAACTGCAGGCTGGATAGCCTCGGCTCCCATGCTGACGTCTCGATCGTTGTGGCTGCAAACGCTACTGCTCCTTTTGAGTTTTCTCCGTGGTTTGGGCATATCAGGCGAGCCAACGAACGTGTACTCGTGTGCGATTTTTATAGCTGTTGCGGTTGGGTTAGCTTCGCTGCAGTGCCACTTTCACTCTGCTCTCGTCACTTTTTTCTCAATTTGTTTTGGCTGCACGTTTTCTTTTCTTCTCCATTGATTCGAGAGGTTCACGCTTCGCTTCGCCACTTGGGGAACATGTTCGTTGTCACGCATCGAATGCGTGTGTGATCAATTCAGTGCACGTAGTACTCCTTGTGGCAACCAGGTTTGTTCCAAGTTTTGTCGATTTGGGAGTATTAAAAAAAACCGAGATATGGGAAAGAAGTAAAGGCGCTGCGCCTCTCGCGTTTCCGGGTAGTACTGGTCGCTTTTCGATCGTTAGTGGAATTCGTTTCACAGTGTGATATATGTGCAGGAATACAAATCGATCGACTTGTGCAATATTGGTGTGGACTTTTCCATTGAGAAAATCTATTCCTCTTGCTATGTTCACACTTTGTCATGAGTTTTGTCTGCGTTTATATGTTTATATTTGTTTAAGCCATCATTTATCATTAAACTTCTACTCCATATATACAATCACCACTAGTATATGTGATGAAATTGCTTTTACCTTGCGAGTTAGAGACGGGCGGCCGATTTGCCTACTGAAATTACTTTAGATCGTATTTGAAAATGTTTTCGTAGTAGTGGCTACATGTAAATATTTTTGGAGTTAGGCAGCCAACCCTGCAGTTCACCTCATCTAGCATAAGAAAAAAAAGTGAATTAAGGGTATTTCGATCTTGTTCATACTAAACATTAACGACACAGAGGGTGATGACTTTAAATAGGATGAGCGATAAATCTGTGAGTGTGGAAATAATATATTCAAGTCAATGGCAATAGTGAAGCTGAAAGAGACTCAATAATAATGTTCATTTTCTCGTTTCTTGGATAAAATCCTTGTTTGTCCCTAAAAGTTGATTTGATATCTTGTTCATCACTTATTATATCAATGATATGTGGGTCCAGGACCCACGTATCAATGGCTCATCATATCATTCTCAGTATGGTCCTAAAATTGAACCAATAATTAAAAGTGAAAGAAAGAAACTTCATTCAAATACACACTGCATGCATCGACCCAAAGGAAAATCTATGGTTTGCATCAAGATATTGGTTCGAACCATGATGATTAAAACATTGTATGTGCCATCTATGGCTAGTATTTTTGACGGGGAGGGTTGCGGCTGTGCAGCCACGTAACTGTTCTAGTTTGTCTAATTGTTTATAGGCCCCACATCGCACGCTGCACAAACCAAGTCATGCCCTCATGGGAAAATAAGGGTTCATGTGAACTTTAGGGGTTAAAAGGGAAATCACGCCCATTTCTTTTTAGTGCTTGTCTTGTGGGCTTAGTTATACCATTCGACTTGTGCATTACTCTATGAGTTCATCTTTTTTTTCATCTATCTTTTCAAACAGGTTTCGAATCAGAATCTCTGTTTAGAAAAGATACCACATTTAATTAAGTAGATTCTTAGTATGCCCATACTTTCAAAAAAGGAGTTACATAGCAATCCATTAGAAACGACAAATCATAATATCAGATAAATATAAAAACTTAATATTTGAAAAAACACACACTCACTAGCTATCAAGACACTCGAGATCAATGGCGACGGATGCCCTAGGTCACTCGACAACGCAAACATGGTTTCTCGCCAACACAATCAAGCTCTAGCCTTTGGCGCACTGCAGCAGCCGACGCTAGCTCCACCAGGCTACCCATCCTCGAGGTGTCATTCAACACCACCTTCAGGCCTTGTTCGTTTGGGCCGGGATCGAGCGGGATTGCAGCCCAATCCCCACGGGATAGCCCGACCGGGGTTGTTTTTCCTCCGTGGCCCATGGACGTGTTCGGATGAGGCCAGGGTAGGGAAAATCCCGGCCCAATCCACGCCTATCCTGAGGGAGAGAAAAATCGTCTTGGAGGCGTGTCTTTTTTCTCTCTCTCTCTCTCACTCGCGACGTCCTCCTCGACAGGCCACGGCATAGCGCCGCCTCGCTCTCCTCTCCAACTGCGCCGCCACCGCTCTCCCTCGCATCTCCTTGTCACACCCCGATCTGGCACCGCCGTACAACGGCACCAAATAGGGCGTGCTGCAGGAAAACAGCGTGAACTGCCTTCCTGCGGAACCACGATACCGATACCAGTCCTAGGACGCAGCGCTGGTATCCATGGAAATCAGATATACATCATTATAGTACCTTAAATAAATAATTAATTAAATGGACATATACCTTAATTTACGTTGCAGTTTCGGAGCAAGTTAGAGACAACAACGAACAACACAGAGGCAGCGACAGCAGCAGAACAACGGACTAAGTCCCAACACACAGGCAACAGCTGGGAACTAGGATGAAACCCTAATCTTCACTTCACTGCAATACTAGCTTCAGCTCCTGATAGAGAACTATTTATATATAGAGCAAGGGTGAGTACTTACGTACTCAGCAAGCCAGGGGAACTTAGGTAGTTGTTGCAGTCTTCAAAGAGAGGCTGGATATTTTGTAATTCCCTTTTGTGAAATCTTTTAAATCTACTAGTGTATGCTTCTCAACAATTAGGGCGAGGTGAGTCTCACCTGATCAGAGTGAAAGATGCATCAATCTTTATTTCTCTAGTTTTCGCAATCTCAAGAATTCACATCAATCGACTTCCCGAGCCAAACCATTTTTTCGCCAGACTTCCCAAGTCGTGCTGTCCGCGACAGCCAAGCCATTTCATCGGACGACCCCCGTCCTCGATGGCACATCCTTCTCACAGTTCCCAAACCACTCACACATTTTGCAAACAGGGTAAAATAAAACTATGCTAGGGAATCACCTCACATCCGCCCATGACCGTGGGCACGAATGTTCAAACAGTTTAGACCTCTGCAGAGGGGGTACACTTTACCCACACGACTTGACTCACTCTAGCCACCACCTCGTACTATACAGGTATGATTGATGACATAGAGGTTTTCATGACAAGGTATTTCCCCAGCCCTCTCAGGTTACTCCGTACCAACTGGAGGGGTCCTCGAGACCAATCACAGGGTAGGTCCCAGACCATGCTGTACCAGGAACCCAAGAGGCAACCCCGACATCCTCCCGCATGATCCACAGTCCAATGGCATACAAGACGTCCCTGAGAGTCTAGTTACTCAGCCAGGGGCTTCCCAATTCACCCATGTGGTTGTACTTTCATATGCACGGATGAAATTCTGAAGGAATCGGTCCTTAAAGCGACTACACAGACATCACACACACCGGACTGGCCTTGTATTGCAAATCTCCATTTTAAAATTCATTTTGCTTTCACAAGGCACCGATCCAGGTGTCGGGTTTTTCAAACGTTTCGTAAAGCCAAGTTTTACCCAAGAAATTTCTCAAATTTTAAGTTTAAAGGAGCGACGTCAGTACTCGCACAATAGTGCACGAATACCGAGGCACGGTAGTGGTGGTTACAAGGGAACATGGCATATCAATCATCAAGGAAGTATTTAATTGCAGCAAGGGTGGGTAGGTCCACCGGTCTAACTCGTAAGCGGGGCCGAACAGATTAGTGCATGCCTATTGATGCAGGTTTTGCAAATAAAATAATTTAATTTCAATTATAGGCTCGATTGATCAAAGGTGACTTGCCTTGCTCTAGGTCTACACGAGTCTTCGAGAAATCGCTGCGAAATCCGCTCCGAAACGAGATTCCGACGACCAATTACTATACGCAAACTTACAAAAATCTACACAAAACCAGTAAAAAGGTTCTATTTAGTACTACTAATAGTGCCATTAGATAGATCTCAATTTTAGAAAATTACTAGAGTTGAAATGGAGTCAATCGGAGTTATAGATAAAAAGATATGATTTTTCGAAGTTTAATTGAATTTTGGAATCACTGGAAAAGGAGTTATTTAATTTCTGGACTGGAATATTCTCTAGAATCTTCATTGTGTCACTGACAGCTGGGACCCCTGGCTGCTTTGGCCCACATGGCAGTCCGTGGAGAGGGATAGGGCAGTCACTGACTTCTGGGGCCGGGTGGCAGTGGCATAGCGCTCACGGTGGACAGAGGCACAAGGGCCCACGAGCCAGTGACAGATGGTCCCTGGATCGGCACGCGCGGTAGGGAAGTGAGGAGGGTAGGGTCCACTTGACAACGAAGGGAGAGAGAAGGGCTTCGGGTGAGCTGGCGGCCGTGGGGCCCAGACGTCGGTGTGTCTCGGCTCGGGGAAAAGAAATGAGGCACGAGGTGGCTGAGATCGATGGCGCACGACAGTGAGAGCGTTTCCGGCGAGCGACAGTGATTGGCGGTGAGTGGCGGCGCCGTCGGGGAGCGAAGGTCAAGTGAAACCGAATGAGCGACTCGGATGGCGTCGCCGGTGACAGAGATCGGCCAGCGGTGGGGCACACAGAGATGGTAGGGAGAGGGGAGAGACGCCAATGGCGGCGCGGCGGCTTGGCCATCTATGGCGGCTCAAGGGAAGAAGAAAGAGAGGGAGAGAGAGATACCGGGGGCTGGGAAAGGAGGGGAGAGGAGGCAGGCGGCCTGAGGATTTGCCATGCAAGACCATCGGCGGCGCGCGGCTGCACTCGGTGGCGTCAAGGGAAAAACAGGGAAACAACTCACTTCGGCTAGAGCACGGCATCGCTGGTCTAAGGTTTGTCTGAAGCACCATGGGGGGGGGGGGGCATACTCAGACGGTGAGAGGAGCTCACCAATGGCACTTGGGTTCGGAGCGACGACGGGGCTCGGGATCGGGAGTGGTGAAGGTAACTCGATGGCTTTTTGGGAGCACTGCGTCCTCGGTCGCACGGAACCGGGTGAGGGACGAAGCCGGAGGGGGTGGCGTTCACCGCAGCTCGAGGGAAGATGCCCGAGGCGGTCGACGACGATGGTGGCCGAGCTCCACGGATCGGGGTGGCCGGCGGAGCTCGGGTACTCGGGCTCCACGCTTGGGTCCAACAAAAGGAGGAGGAGGCCTCGAAGGGGGATTTTATAGGGGCGAGGTAAGGCGGCGTCAATGATTGAGGCCCAATCATGGAGAGGAGGAGGAGAGGGAGGCGGGAGATAAATTGGCGCCGTGGCGGGATAGTTCTCACGCGGCAGAATTTCAGTCGACAGCGGATATTGGTCACGCACGTAGGGCAGTGCATCGGAGGGCGTAGTTTGGACCTCACGTGCGGGGCTCGCGTGGTCACGGAAATTTTTGTTGTGGCGGGATGGCAATAGAGAGAGCATCATGGGAACCATGCCGTCATGGAGCTCGGTCAAAAGGAAGGAAGAGGGAGGGGAAAAAGCGGGGCAGCTTGGGCGGTCAGGGCGGTCCCCTTCTTGACGGCGAGCGGCGACCATGGCGGGGCCGGGCGGGGCCACAGTGACGGTGGGAGGCCACTGCGGCATTTCATTGAACGGGTCGCATGCGCGAACAGGACGGATGGAGGTAGAAGATTCACAGTGCCGGGTTAGATCGACGGCTGCACGGTGCTTGGGGGGCACGTGTCATCCATCCGGCGCGGCGGCTACGGAGATCGAACAGCAGGGCGTGAGGCGATCGGGACACGTGGTGACGATTGGCGGGGCGGGGCGCGCGTCCGTTATGAGGATCGGATGGCGGGCGAGCAGCTCGGGGAGCGACTTGGCGGGGTACGTGGCGTGCATCTGGAGTGGCTGCGGCGCTCATGCACGGGTGAGATGTGCGCTGTGCGGGTGGCGAGATCGGACGACGCACGGGTGCGCGGGGGCACACGTAGCACATCAGGTGCATGCGGGCGGGGCGCACGCAATGCGGCGTGCAGAGGGGAATCGGACAGTGGCTGTACGGTGCACGGGACACATGGTGGCATCATGGCCGTGCGCCTCGCGTGTGCACACAGCCGAGGGCGAGCTGGGCCATGAGGGGGTGGGGGAAATTGAGGCCCAAGGAACACAGTGCACTTTCTTAATTTTCTCTGAGATTATTTGGATGGGTTTTGGAGATATTTCAAGGGGATTTGAGTTTAGAAATATATTTGTACTCAAGAAAAGTCCAAGGAATTTAGGGGGGAGGGGGTCCCAAGTGCATAATGGGTATTTTGGAATTAATTTTTTGTATTTTGGCACTCAAGGATTATTGATGGGAGATTCAAAGGAGGTCATTGATGATGGGCTAGCACACATTATACACTCGTGTGTGTGGATGTATACATACATACATATATATACACATATGTACATATATGTATTTCGGTAGGATGGCGGATTTGAGTGTGGGGCAGGGACAGGGTTGATACAGGTATATCCATGTTTATATACGTAGGTGTATACTCAAGGATATATATATATATATATATATATATATATATATATATATATATATATATATATATATATATATATATATATATATATATATATAAAGAGGGTTCGAATAGAGGTTCGATGCCCAAGTCATATTATTTAAACCTGGGATTTTCTCAGGGACTCAAGGGAGAGAGAAAGTAAGGGGATTTCAGGAAGGGGATCAAGGGGGGATATTTTTGGGTTCCAAATCGAGACAATAGGACAGATGTCGAAACAACAAATTTTAAGGGAGGAGACTGAGGGACTTCGCCGTTTAGGGTTTTAGGAGCGGAGTTCGATAACGGTGATTCAAGATCGAAGATTGTTTTGGAAACAGGGGTTTTTGAGAGGAGGGATTTTGAGATCAAGGCAGAGAGATAAACTCAGATCCATGGCACAACTTACGATACAACACACAAAGGGGCGAAAATTTCACTGTTAGTTTTTAGTAAAATATTGTTTAACGTCTTGCTGAAAACGGGGCGTTACACTCCTCGTCATATCAACGTGGATCTTGGAGCTCGTCGTCACACTATCATCCCCAGCTTGCAGTGCTGCAGGTTAATCTCCCACTCCCCCTCTCAGTTCTCCTCCCATCGTTGGATTTAGGGTTTCGTCCTCACCCATTTTTCTCCAAGATTCTTGCTGCCGAGGGATAGGGAGAGAGAACAAGAGTTCTTCCTGGGTTCCAATCAACGAGAGGGAGGAAGAGAACAGAAGGGGAGGAACTCCACTGAGTCCTGGTGCTTGGATCCGGAGAGGAAGGTATGTCTCGGCACAAATGTTCCTGCATTTCGTGCAATTGTCATCTATGAAATTGTTGCTTCTTTACCCCTATGTTTAAATCTACAAAAGAAATATTCCTTGGTTATTTTGGCTTCAGGTTTTCTACATTGCATTTAGGTCTTCAAAATTTTTATGCAATAGTTTGTGCTGCTTGGTGCCTGGTACAAGTTCCACCTTTGCCCCTGGGTATTATGATGCAAGGAATTGGTCAGGAATTGGACTAAACAAAAATGCTATTTTTCACTGGTTATAACTAGGCAGCTTGTTGTGGTAGCCAGGTTCTTTTAGAAAGAAGAATCTGAGGATGTTATAGCTTATAAATAATGCATATATCCTTAGTGTTTTTCAAAGGCTAAGCGTTGAACCTATATTTTGGTAACGTAGTGCTGCAATTTGTTTATAGATTCCATTTACTGCCATGAATTTCCATTGCTTATACATTATGGTAGTATGTATAGGTACTAGTAATCTGAACTAGTTTTTCTTCATTTTATAGTGAATCTCATAGTATTGATTCCTATAAACAGGTAAAGAGAATATATGTGCCACTACCTGATCCAAATGTTCGGAGATACTTCTGAAAATTCAGCTCAAAGGATAATCATTCAAATTGTCCAGCAAGTAACTGCTTTTAGGTTTTAACACATGCTCTTTCCAGTTGTTTAAGACCTTCTCTTGATAGATTCCTTTGGACTACAACTCTACAAGTATTCGTTCTTTCACAGAAGTCCATTAACCAAAAATGAGATTTCATGGTTTGCACATTAAGTGGAGATCATTCAAAAATGATGTTTTCACCTTCACCTTTAACCCTAACATGATTGAGTCTACCACAATTTAATGTTTCCTAAGATGATCCCTAAATAGTTTTCAAAAATCACAATAACCTAGATTTACAATGCCCCCTCAAAAGTCTGGATTTTTCATAGTGAAAGCTTCTTGAGAAATCAGCCTCTTTGTTCCTTGCCTGAAACATGGACATCTCACTTTAGTGTTTAGATAGTTACATTGTGGAAACTAGAAAGGCTAGTTTTATATGTCTTTGGGCTGTTGTATATGTAGCACCATGATTCATGAGTGCAGGGCATGTGACCTGTCTTACGTGGTTAAAAATGATCCTAGTAAGTGTGACCCGTCTTTATCTTTTGTTGGAATACAGATTTTACTTTTGACAACCAATTTAGAATATTTTTCTAATTTTTGAACAAGTATTTCAGAAATACTTAGCTACATTGTTTTAGGGACAAGTTATTTGCTTCTAGGAATAGCCTTGCAAAATATTGTCACTGCAAATATATCACTGAAATCCTAGGTTTTATCTCTAAAATATTGTCACTGCAAATCTCTGAATTTATTTTCTTATTGGTTGGGCATAGACATCGATTGTAGTATGCTAGTATCTAAAATGGCACAAGCCACTGTACTAGAGAGGGGTTTTGTTCTAGTTTCCATGTACCATTTATTGTAGTCAGGTTATAGTATGGAGGGGTTTCTTCTATTATTTCTCTTGTTACATGCTTTTTTCATAATTATGTTTCTTTACCTTTGTTCAGCTATGTGGTAACCTATTCAACTATGTAGTTCCAAAAGAAAATTTCCTTCTAGGAAAGTAGAAAAGCTATGTGGTAACCTGTTTGCACTTCATAGCTGCTGTGATGGGCTGTAGTGTATAATGGTTTCATGTTGCAACTATAATAAACAGATTTGTACCTACCGTCCACTTCTAAGATATGTATTTCACATGTTTATATTAACAAGAGTTGCTACTTGCAGTGATCAAACTGAATGCCACTGTTGTTTCATTAATTTTCCAATGTGAATTTTTTTGTGGCAGTTATCTTGATACAAGTTTGAAGGAGAGCTGAGAGCTGCATTATGTGTTTAACAACATCCTCTTGATCAAGTTTCACTAGCTTTCAGAGATTCAGCAAAGCTTACTATGATGCTAATGGAACTATGCTTATGTCTTTGAAGCTAATTCTTCCGAAATCATGTTGAGCACTTCATTTTAGAATTTTGTAGTGGATGTATTGTTGCCATCGTTCAGAGCTAATACTGTCTTATACTCTCATCACGTTAGGATTTTGTTGTCAGCTTGTATTAGAATCTGTAACCCTTTACTCCTATTACATTTGAGCTCCTTTTCTGTTCCAGAAGTTATATTAGAATTCAGAACTATGGTCACTTGGTAATTCTGAGTTGTGAATGGAGGTTGGTGAGGTCCCGGAAGAATTATCTTGTATTGCATCGGATCTCTTGCAATGCATTATCGGATTTTTCTTTTTATTAACAAGCCTTCTTAATTTTAGTGTGCTATGCATGTATGATTCTACTCTTGCAATGCATTATCAGATTTTTTTTCCTTTAATTTTTGGATTATTTTCATAATTTTCTACCATCCCTAAGTTCAACATGAAGTAAGCCCTATCATTCCCTGTGGTTTCTAGCTTGCATCCAAATGAACGAACAAGTGATTGGAGGGGATTAAACCCTATGGTGGGAGGGGGTTGGGTGGGTGGGAGGGGATCAACCCAATCCCTATGTGGTTTAATTTTCCTTTGGAAAAATTTCCACTGCTACAGAACAAGGCCTCACGGTTCTCCTCCACCATTGTGTTTGTTATCCTTCTCGACAGCTTCTCGACCGTCGACCAACAGCACCATGCCCAACACCGCTAGTATGTTGCATATATCTCCTGGCGTGGCCCCGCGATGCTCCGGATGTGGCAGATCACAACGGCTGAGCGAGATGCACGGAGTACGGCGACGGCTTCCGTTCTATTTTCCTTCGAGTTTTTCTCCGAACATGCGGTGCGCACGAGTAGCGTCGAGTCCGGGTCGTGGGATGGCACGATCCAAGTGTTTACTATATATGTAATAGGCTAAGTTTAGCACTAATATAGGTTTTTAATTCCGGTGCAAGAGAAGGGGAAAATTGCCTTGAAATCATTTATGCGTCTTGCTCTGTTCTCGCTCTGTTTTTGCGTTGCCAGAAATTTGTTGTTTCTGCTATAGTGCCAAGCCGAGAGAAATTGAGAGGGAGAGATCCTGCCTATTACCCAACAAGTGGTATCAAAGCTGCAATCCTTTCTCAAACGCTTGCATGGAGAAGTCGGTGATTGTCCCGGCGGGGAGTAGTAGCGGCGGCGGTGGTGGAAGTTCGAGCTCGTATCAATACCTGCAGCTCTCGGCGGCACACGACACCAGCTGGGCGATTCACGTTCAAGTGATCATGGAGGACCAGGGCATCTGGGCGGCAGTCCAGCCGACGCCTAGCGACGCCGTCGACTTGAAGCTGTGCAGGAAGGCGAAGGCGCATCTACTCCAAGCACTTTCGGAGGATATTCTCATGCAGGTGGCAAAGAAGAATTCCTCGAAGGAGATTTGGGAGGCTCTGAAGATGAGATTCATTGGAGCCGATCGCGTCAAGAACGCACGGTTGCGGGCGCTGAAGAGTGACTTCGACGCCATGCGAATGGTCAATGGAGAATCGCTTGATGACTATGCAGGAAGGGTGACGGCGATGTCGGTGAAGTGCACCAATGTCGGGGGGGCGCTGGACAACGTGGCCATGGTGAAGAAGTTGTTCGGCACCGTGTCGGATCGGTACCTGCCCGTCATCTCCGGTGTCGAGCAGTTCTGCGACATCGACACGATGCTGTTCGAGGAGGCACTGTCCTGGCTGAAGGCGTTCAATGAGCGCACACGCTTGCGCCAAGCCGGGGGCGGGCTCACCATCGGTGGCCAATTACTCCTCACTCAGGCTGAGTGGGAGGCGCGGCAGAAGAAGGGCGGCGGTGATTCTTCGTCAAACCAGAAGGGCAAGGCACCCGTAGTTAGCGGGAATCATGGTCGAGGCAAGGGAGGTCGTGGCGAGGCGCAGAATGCTGACGGTGCGGGTGGCTCCGGCAGCGGCGGCCGTGACAAGAGTCACATATGCTGCTTCAATTGCAGCGAGATGGGGCACTGCTCCACGCAGTGCAAGGCACCCAAGAAGAAGGAGGAAGTCCACCTCACGCAAGCCGACGACATCGAGCCGGCGTTGCTTCTTGCAGTTTCGGAGGAGCTACCGCGGGAGGCAATCGCGCTGCCACGAGAGGAGATTTCGCTGCCGCGGTAGACTCGTCAAGAGGTGGTGCTGCTCAACGAAGATCGGGTGTGGCCGAAGCGGTACTAGATAGAGCACGACACATTGTCGGCTGCCATCTGGTTCCTTGACAATGGCGCAAGCTACCACATGACTAGTGACAAGGAAAAGTTCCGGGAATTGGACGAGGGCGTCACCGGCAGGGTGAGATTTGGCGACGGCAAATCAGTGGAGAATGAGGGGAAAGGCTCGATCCTCTTTGCCTGCAAGAATGGAGATCAGTGGCTGCTCAAGGAGGTGTATTACATTCCCAGTTTACGCAGCAACATGGTCAGCCTTGGCCAACTCACCGAAACCGGCCACAAGGTGATCATGGACGAGGACGAACTCGAGGTGTTTGTGAAATATCCGATGTGGCTGCTTATGAAGGTGAGGCGTACTCCAAACCGTCTCTACAGGATCGAGCTCACTCTAGCGCATCCCGTGTCCCTGTTGGTGAGCTTGGACGATCCGGCGTGGCTGTGGCATGCGTGCCTGGGTCATGTGAACTTTCAAGCGTTGAAGCTGCTCACCGACAAGTCAATGGCTGGAGGAGTTCCACCGATCTCGCATCCGCAGCAGCTCTATCAGGGCTGCCTGGTGGCCAAGTAGACGAGGCAATCGTTCCCGGCGACAGCAAACTTTCAGGCAGAGGAGCCGCTCGAGCTGATCCATGGCGATCTTTGCGGCCCGATCACGTCGGCGACAAATGGCGGTAATCAATACTTTATGCTCCTTGTGGATGATTGCACTCACTGGATGTGGGTGTATATGCTCAGGACAAAGGACTAGGCGCTGCCGGCGTTCACAAAATTCAAGGCATTGGTGGAGAATGCGCGGGGATGCAATATCAAGATGCTTCGCACAGATCGCAGGGGAGAATTCCTCTCGGCCGAGTTCACTCGGCTGTGCGAGGACGTCGGCATCGATCAGCAGTTCACTGCCCCATACACTCCGCAGCAAAACGGGGTGGTGGAAAGGAGGAACCACATGGTGATGGACACGGCGCGGTCCCTGTTGAAGAGCATGTCGGTGCTAGGAAGGTTTTGGGGGGAGGCGGTGAGGCACGCCGTCTATCTCCTTAACCGGCTGCCGACGAAGGCCATGGGCAGCCGCACACTGTTTGAAGCCTGGAACGGGAAGAAGCCGCATCTCGCTCATATTCGTGTGTTCGGGTGCACGGCACACGCGAAGGTGACTATTCCACACTTGAAGAAACTCGATGATCGAAGCCAAGCAATGGTGTATCTCGGCGTCAAGGACGGGAGCAAGGCGCATCGGTTATTTGATCCACGGCGCAACAAAGTGCATGTAAGTCGTGATGTACAATTCGAGGAGAGTGTGGAGTAGAGCTAGAGTGCAGGTACAGCAGCAGTACAACCATCGGAATTTGTTGTTGAAGAAGAAGCTGCCGCTGCAGGAGTCCCGCCACCTGAGGGTGCAACAGCGGGGCCAGTGACTAGATCGCGGGCGGCGGCACCTGCGTCGTCACCAACCACGCCGGCTACCTCACCGTCGACACCAGCGCATGGTACGCCAGAGCTCGACGCCGTTGCACCACCTGCGGCAGGGGTTTCTCCTCTCTTGGCGGTTGGAGATGAATTGTCACGCCCAGAAATTTAGCCAATTTCTAGACTATTTTGTATATTAAAATCCATGTCCAGGAATCAAGCCAGGGTACACAAAATGGACCAAAATCAATAAACAGATCAAATGTAAATAAAGCGTACAATGCTTACAGAAGAGGCTTAGTCCTCACACAGAAGAAAACAGCAGCGAAAAGGCGAAACTAGATGTCTTCAGCTCCACACCACAGTAAGCTCAACTGGGGTATAAGCCAAGGTCTTCTAAACTCAACTTCGACACGAACGGTCTTCACTTCTGAAAAGGGGACATAGCAAGGTGAGTACCACCCACCGTACTCAGTAAGCCACACCATGATACATTTGTGCACGGATTCAAGGGAGGCTGGTGGTCATTTGCGTAAAGCAGTTGTAAACAGGTATAGTTCGCAAACGATAAAGGTTGATTAATGAACAATATTAATCCTCACTGATTAATGTTACATCACGTTACCAGGCCCAACCATCCTCTATCTGATTAACGTAAAACCCACGTTAACCAACTCCACCGATTAACGTTACAAAAATCACGTTAACCGACGTTACTCCGCTGATCACGTTGTCGGAGAGCGGAGAGAACTCAACGCGGGGGGGGAGTTTGGGGGCCCCTTTGAGGTTCGGCCAGGGGAGTGGTTCACAGGACAGTTTGCGAGGCCTGGTGATTGGCACGCAAGGGAACAGAAGAAGTGCAGGTTCGGGCACAACGGAGGGGTATATCACTCCTGTGTGTATCTGCTCGTGGGAAGATGAATGTCCGTTTGTTCTTACAAGATGTTTCTTGAGGGTGAGTGACTCAGGAGCTAGCCCTAACTTGGGAACTCAGTCTCTCTAGAAGCTGAACTCAAACTCTCCAGAAGCTCTCTTCCCTTTTTTCTGTTGGCATGGATCCTCCTTTTATAGTCCAAGGGAAGTCCACATGGCCTAGTACACATCCAAGAGAAAGCTTTTTCTAGGTACGATAGGTCTCCTGTCAGCACACGTCTGCTGAGCACACCGGAGTGCTGCTTCGGCGTCTGGTCGTCACCTTGCTTGGCTGCTGCGGGCGGCTAGGTCATGAGATGTGACAGCGCACGCCATCGCCGCAGGCATGGCGGAAACTGCAGCCTCTTAGTCAAATATTCTCTGACTGCACATTGGAGCGGGGCCCGCGGGGCCATCATGAGAGCCAAGCGTGTCGAGGCGGGCGCACGGGCGACACGCCCATCGCCGCGTCGCATATTAATGCAGGTAGTGTTGGAGTTGATCCACTCGAGTCAGGCTCGTGCCCGGGGCAGGAGAGCTCATCGAGCCCTCCTCGTGCACAAGGCGCCGAGTTCCTCAGGGACGAGGTTGCGAGCCCTGGGCTCGGGAAGCGCGCCTCGAGCCGGGAATGCCAGCGATGTGTGCCCCTAGGAACGCGCCCGGGACCGAGCCTGTGGGTCCCGGGACCGGGGGGCGAGACCCGGGGTCGGCGATGTCAGTAATGTGCCCAGGAGACGCGCCTCGGGCCGAAGACTTGTGGTCCCGGACGGAGGGGGGCGAGACCTGGGCCGGGGAATTCCAGGCCACGGGGTCTGAGTGGATACGAGCGTCGTCGCGACGCGCCCGGGAAAGGTGCACGGAGATTTGGCTAAGGCGGGCCCGGACAGTGCTATGGGCCGGGCACTTAGCGGGAAAAACGGCCGTCGCTTGTGCAGAATGTGGGCCGCCGGAGAGGCTGACGTGGCTTAAGGTTGGAGTCCACGCGTCCCGGGGGATGTGGGCCCAACCGTTTCGCCGACAAACGTTACACACATTTGATTCAGCTCACCGATTAACGTTGTCATATTTTACAACCGGCAATAGAACTATAAGGCTACTCGGCAAGGGAAAACTCGGTGGATTGCAGAGGAACGCAAAGAGATTTTATACTGGTTCAGGCCCTCGATGTGAGGTAATACCCTACATCCAGTTGTGGTGTTATTCCTCTGAAGTGTTTGTCGATCAATGATCTCGTGCCCTCATGGGGCGCCCTGCCTCCCCTTATATACTGGGGGGGCGGGGTACAGGATAGGAACCCTAGCCGGATCCGGCCAAGGGATTTCCTTCTTAGAGATAGATCTTACCCGGCTAAGACTGTACATTCCTTATTATACAAGGCAAAGCCTACTAGGTGCTACTATATCTCTAACTACAAGACTCGGCCCATCCTCTATCCGAGTGGCCCATATGCTTGTGATGAGGTACCCGGGCCCATGGCCTCCACAGTAGCCCCTGAGACCTTCATAGTTGAGTCACAACTGATGCCGAGCGCTCGTCCTCCACGGTGAAGATTGTCCGAGTGCATTACTCCCGAGTACTCTGTGTCCGAGTGCTTCTTCTTCACGAGTCCTGCTTCATGTCAGCTGGCAACAAGGCTATGAAGGACTTCATATTGATGAATAAATAGTATGCGCCGAATAGGCGCACCTATTAGGTGTAGCCCCCGACTTTGTGCTTAATTGTGAAGACAATTAAACATAAAGTCAAAGATCTTTAACCTTGTAGTCTTTCCTGAGTAGATTACTACTGGTATATGAGACTCTTCGGTATCATGTCAACCGAAATATGATTTATAGTCTTGCCGAGTAGCATGCCACTCATATATGGGACTCTTCAGCTTCATGTCAGCTGGAATAGGGGGTTTATAGTCTTTCCCGAGTGGCGTCCCACTCGGAAGTTAGACTCCTCAGCGTCATGTCAGCTGGAAAAGATATTTATAGTCTCTCCCGAGTAGTGCACTACTCGGAAGTTAGACTCTTCAGCATCATATTAGTCGGAATAATGTAGCTCATGGCAACTGGTGGCCAAGCATATAGGCCGAGTACCACTGTATGAAAATAAATCCATTGCGTGGTCAGGTGTACTCGAGAAAGATACCTGCAACCCCAATTTTAATGAAGACCAGCTTATGATCCTTGTAAAGATATATCCTCGAGACTTGGTGGATAAAATAGATACCCAAACATATATGCTTAGTAATAAGGCTCTCATGAAGCATATCTGTTTAGTTCATCGGTTCCTGTTAGTAGCACCAGCACTGCGATTTTAACACAGCCCACGAGCGGCCCATTATGAGCGTGCTACTGTAGAAACTCATATCTTGGTGGCCCAGTGCCGGCAGCGTAGGCCCAAGCCCGTTTAGTCGGCACGGGCTCTATAAAAGACAGGGAGAGAGAAAAAGATTCCTTCATGTTCCCCAAAGCAACCAAATCGTTTTCGTCTTCCGCTCCGCGCCCAAATTTTTTGCCTTTGCTTTGCTAGGGTTCGCTGCTGCTCGCTGTTCCCCACTAGAACTCAGGCGATTCCGATCTTCTTCGTCTATTCCAAGCCACCAATCGCATTTCCCCCAAACTTCTCCACCCCCAAGCATGTCGAAGGCTTCAGATTCTGCGGGTGCGTCGAAGAACGCCTGGCCAACTTCGGATTGTGGCACGGTGAAGCTGAAGCTGCTGGAGAATCAACTGAAGCTGCAAAGCCAGGAGGTGATTCATTGGCGGCTGGCTAAGGGTGGGTCGGTTCCAAATCCTTGATCCGGCGAGACCGTAGTATTTGCCTCTTTTTTCGACCGGGGCTTGTTCCTTCCCTCTTCTGCATTCTTCCGCCACATCCTTGACTTCTACAAATTGGAGTTGGTGAATCTGAATCCCAACTCGATCCATCAAATCTCCATATTTGTGACTCTCTGCGAATGTTTCTTGGGTGTGGAACCCCACTTCAACTTCTTTAGGCATTTGTTCCACATTAAACCCCAGCCCTCCAAGAGTAACATCCAAGTGATCGGGGGGGCTGGTCTTCAATTGAGGAGCGAGAGGAAGAAAACATACATCGATCTTCCTTGAAAGGTTGGCACAAGGAGTGGTTCTATTGTTCAGATCTGACACCCTCCTTGTGTCCATTTACTGGCTTGCCAGCAGTGGTTTCACCAAATTGGTCAGTAGATCCAACCTTTGAGGAGATGGGCCAAGTGCATCAATTGTTGGCGAAATTGGACGGCTTCAAGAAAGCTGGCCTGACCGGACCTTCGGTGGCCAGGCGTTTTCTGACTCGGTGCATCCAGCCATTGATGCTGAGAGGCGCATTTGGTTGGGATTACCTAGGAAAATATGACCCTGACCGAGTCAGCCACGAATCGGCCAACGAGCAGAAAGTGACCGAAACCCTGTTTGGTTATTTCTCTAGCGGGGTGGTCGAGACCGAGGACGAGAAACGCCGCATCGCGTCTTATAGCCACAATCGGCCCCATCCCCAGGTAACCTTCGTCTTTCTTCTGTAATGAATGCCAGTGAACTTGTATATATGATTGCCCAGCATCGTGTGATGTACTTTGTTGAATCATCTGTAGTGGTGCGAGGAGTTTGATGATGACTCCCACCTGTTGTCAGCCTCCAAGTCAAAGAAGAGGCCGAGCAGTCCTTCTGCTGCCCAACCCGACTCAAAGAGAGCAGGGAAAAGACCAGTCACGTATCGGGGCAAGAAGGCCGTGACGCCGAGTGCCGCGGCAGGAAGCCTGAGGATAAGGGACACAGCCGACGCGGCACCCAGGCCATCAAGTCCCAGGCTAGGACCAGCGCAGCTGAGCTCAACACGGTCGAGCCCGTCGAAAGTGCCACTGAGTACGCGGCCAGGGCAAGCGCCGCCGAGTACCCAAGCACCCGAGCCGGCCATACAGCAAATGAGAATGACTCGGGGGAGAACGCCACCACCGATTGCCGCACCGACTGGCTCGACAGCCAGTCGTAGCGTGCCGTCGGGGCTCGGATCACCCGGTGGGAAACTTAAGTTCTCCAAGAGGTGAGCTATGTTGGATCTTCTGGAATTCTTGTCCGCTGTAGCAATGTTTTAATGTCCGACTTGTTATGTAGGAAACGCGTCGATATCGATCTTAAGGAGACCGCACCGGCCGCTCCGATCGTTGAACCTGCCCCAGCCGAGCCGGCGCCTGCGAGCATACCTGTCAAGCCGGAGGCCGTCCCAGTCACGGAGACCAAGATGGCCCCGACTATAGGGCCACCGGCGCCGTCTGACCAAGGGGCAGTTGCCGAAGCTGCCGACGTAGCCCCTGAGCCAGCGCCTGTCGTTGAAGCCCTTGCGGGAGCTCCTGAGTCAGCCCCCGAGCAAACGCCTGCCGTTGAAGCCCCCGCCGGAGCTCCCGAGTCAGCGCCCGAGGCCGTAGGGGCCGCTGAGGTGGGGGCCAGGACTCCGTCGCCGCCATGGTCGTTCTCGTCGTCGTCATCGTCGCCGCCGCCGGAATTGCCGAACCTCCCCAGGATTGAGGCGCCACTGCGTAAGTTTGCCAGGACATTCCACTGGACGGCGGCCGACGGAACCGCGAAAAGGTACAAACACGACGAGACCGCGGTGAGAAAGGAGCTTGAAGGCTTGCTCTAGGCCACGATCACCGCCTCCCAGGGGATTTAGGTGTCGTCTTCGTCGTGCTGGGGTCTTGATAGTCTTCCTTGTGTAACGCCCTGACAACTGACTTTGCTTCGACTTGCTTTTCTCAGAAACTCGTCGACCACGCCGAGAAGATGAACGAGGTCCTGACCAAGGTCGCCCCTCACCTCCAGGAATTGGACCAGCTTCGGGAGCTGAAGACCACGTTGGAGGGGCAGGAGACTTGGCTGAGGGATGCCGTCGCTCAGCTCAGGACCGAAAAGTGGGACCAAGCCAAGAAGATCAGAGGTAAGTTCCCCGCATAAATCTTCCTGACCAAGCCCTTGTTGTGATTCCTCCAGCTATGCTATCTCCCGACTGCCCAGTTGCGTCCTGACTGCCATGCCGAGTACTTGACTGTTTTGATGTGCAGCCCTCGAAGCCGAGTTGGAGGCTCGAGCAGAGGAAAAAGTCCTGCTGGAGGAGTCCGAGAGAGCCAGGGCCGAGCTTGAAAGAAGCGAGGACAGTCTGACAAAGGTCAATGCCGAGCTCGAGCAAGAGAAGGCCGATCTGAAGAAGGCCACCGCCAAGCTCGAGGACGAAAAAGATGAACTGGAGAAGGCCGCAGCCAAGTGGGAGGCCGACTATAAAAGTAAGCCTCCGCCTTGACAGTGACTTTGACCAATCCATTTATTGCTCCATCTGCCGTTTTGCCTAATGAGTTTACTCGTTGATGAACCTGGGCAGCTGCAAGAGTCAATTCCCAGGCCCAATTTGAGGCTTACAGAGAGGAGATAAGACTTGTCCAGTGGTCGCGGGAGGCCCTCGTCGACTCGGTGAAAGGGCTCCTTGACCTTATAGATCCTTGCCCCGTGGGAACCAGCTACACCAGGATCCCCCAGGTAGAAGCGCGTCTTAAAGATGCACCGAGTGCCCTAAAGAGGTACTCGGATGAGCGTGTTATTACCGGCGTGGCCCAGACCCTGGCGATGACCAAATCCATCTACCCAAGGGCAGACATTGAAGCCATTGGGGAGGGGTTTGCCGAGGAGACGACGCCTGAGGAGGCTCTGGAGCTGATAGTCGGGGCAAGGCCGACTGTGGAGATAATCACCCGAGACCTGGGTCTGTAAGCGCAATATATCATGTAGTCGGTATGCAGAAACTTTTGTGAGTACATGTGTAAATATATGTGCAATGCCGCCAAGCCCTAAGTTGTTACTCAGTTGTCATTAGTTTTACCTGACTATATGGTCTACGCGAGTTAGTCTATAGAAACTTAACAAAATCGTTCACTAGAAAGCTGTACTCGGGCAAACGTAATAAAGTCGTAGCAAAACTTCATAACTTAAGTAACAGAGGTTCGTATATTATTGACAAAGCACATATGATACGTGCAGCCCCCGACTCACTACTCGGTTGGAACAAGCGGCGTAGTGAGTCAAGAAGGACTGTACACATGGAAAAAAAAAATATAAAACTCAGGTATAGAAAGGACGTAGCTATTCTATATTCCATGAGTTGCTGATAAGGGCACTGTCTTCGGTCTTCAGTCGGTAGGCGCCTGGCCACGTGACCATCATGGCTATAATGAACGGCCCTTCAAAATTGGGGATAATTTTGTACCTATATTTTGGTGGTTTGTATTTTCCTCAAGATGAGATCCCACCAAAAAGGCGCGGCACGGACATTGCGATTGTGGTAGCGAACAGACTTTGTAGATACCATTGCGACTGGATTGTTGCGATGTCCCTCGTTCTTCCAGCTTATCATTAATTCGCAGTCGGCTTGTGTTATTGGAGATGTCTTCTGAGTAAGTCCCCGAACTCACGGAGAGCCGAACTGTAACTCGGTAGGTAGCATAGCCGCACCGTAGACAGCAGGAAGAAGGGGATTGCCTGTTGCCGACTAACCGTGGTTTTGAGAGACAAAGAACAGATGGGAGTTTTGGTACACACTGGCCCGCATATGGTTGTAGTCGGTCGAATATCTGGCTTTGATACCTTGTAAGAATCCATACCGTTGGCTCGTTCAAAAGCGGTCTGTTGCTCGTGGGTGTGCACGATGCGTAGCAGATCTTGATGCCGAAATCTTCACAGAAGTCTTGGAATACGCCGCCCGTGAACTGAGTACCGTTGTCGGTGATGATGCGGTTAGGGACCCCGAATCGGTATAATATACTCATGATGAAGTCCTTTGCTCATGCCGCTGTTATTGTTGCAACGGGTTTAGCCTCAATCCACTTGGTGAACTTGTCAACTGCAACGAATAGATGTATGAACCCCCTTGGCGCTTTCTTGAAGGGGCCGACCATGTCGAGCCCCATACTGCGAATGGCTAGGAGATAGGATTGTTTTGGAGTTCTTTCTTGGGCTGGGAGATTGGTTTGTCGTGCGTAGAACTAGCAGCCTTCACATGTGCGAACAATGTCCTTGGCGTCTTGTCGATGCTTTGCACCGGCAATAAAACTATAGGGCTACTCAGCAAAAGTAAATTCGGGTGGATTGTGAGAAACACAGAGAAAGATTTATACTGGTTTAGGCCCTCGATGTGAGGTAATACCCTACCGTCCAGTTGAGGTGTTATTCTCTGAGGTGGTTTGTGATCAATGATCTTCCGTGCCCTCATGGGGCGCCCTGCCTCCCTTTATATACTAGGGGACAGGGGTACATGATAAGGATCCCAGCCGGATACGGCTAAGGGATTTCCTTCTTAGAGATAGAAACCTATCTGACTAAGACTGTTATTCCTCATTATACAAGGTAAAGCCCGCCGGGTGCTATCTTATCTCTAATTACATGGTTCGGCCCATCCTCTATCCGAGTGGCCCATATGCTAGTGGTGAGGTACCCGGGGCCTTGGCTCCACAAGTAGCCCTGAGACCTATAGTTGAACGTCACAGCTATGCCAAGTGCTCATCCTCCACGGTGAAGCTGCCACGAAGTGCGATGCTCCTGAGTACTCTTTTGTCCGAGTGGTCCTTCTTCCCGAGTCTTGCTTCATGTCAGCTGGCAGCGAGGCTATGAAGGGCTGTCATGGAGTTATGAATAGTGTGCGATGAATAGGCGCACATAATTAGGTGTAGCCCCCCGACTTTGTGCTTAATTGTGAAGGCAATTAAAATAAAGTCCAAGATCTTTAACCTCGGAAGTCTTTCCGAAGTAGATTACTACGGTATATGAGACTCTTCGTCTTATCGTATATTTAACCGGAATAAACTTTATAGTCTTGTTGCGCGAGTAGGGAACTACTTGTATGTAACTCTCCCGACTTCATGTCAGTTGGAATATGTATTTATAGTCTTGCGAGTAGGATGCTACTCGTATATGGGACCTCTTCAGCGTCATGTCAGCTGAAAAAGGGGGTTATATAGTCTTTTTCCAGGTGGCGTCCGCACTCAGAAGTTAGAACTCTCCGCAATCATGGTCAGCAAGAAAAAGATATTTATAGTCTCTCCGAGTAGTGCACTACTTGAAAGTTAGACTTTCACGCGTCAATGTCGGCTGTAATAACGTTGTCCTCAATGGCAACTGGTGGCCACGCATGGTGGCCGAATACCACTGCATGAAAATAAATCACAGCGTGGTCAGGTGTACTCGAGAGAGATACCTGCATCCCCAATTTTAATGAAGACGAGACTTGTGATTCCTTGTAAGGATATATCTCAAGCCTGGTGGCAATTAAAAGATACCCAAAATATATGTTTAGCAATAAGGCTCTCATTAAGCAATATCTGTTTACCTCATCGGCTCCTGTTGGTAGCAACAGTGCTATAATTTCAACTCAGCTGCGAGGCCCACGTGGGGCATGCTACTTGTAGGAACTCTATCTTGGTGGGCCCAGTGCTGACTGTGTAGGCCCAAGCCATCTAGTCGGCAATCGACTCTATAAAGCGGGGAGAGAGAAAAAGATTCCTTCATCTTCCCAAATCAGCCAATCGCTTCGTCTTCCACCTTCCCGCCCAACTTTTTCACTTCCGCCGGCGAGGGTTAGTTGCTGCTATTCCCCACCTGAACTCGGGGCGATTAATCCTCTTCGTTTGTTCAAGCCCCCGCCCGATTCATTTTTTCCCAAAATGCTTGCCGCTTCAGCCATGCCCGAAAGCTTCCGGATCTTGCGGGTGCGCCGGAGAGTGCTTGGCTGATTTTGATTGCGGCTCGGTGAAGTGAAGCTGCTGGAGAGTCAACTGAAGTTGCCAGACCAAGAGGTGACTCGCTGGCGGCCGGCTAAGGTGAGTCGGTCCCAAATCCCCAACCTGGTGAAACAGTAGTTTTTCGCCTCTTTTTTTCGATCGGGCTTGTGCCTTCCATCTTCCGATTTCTTCGCCGCGTCTTGACCTTTTCTACGGGCTGGGGTTGGTGCATTTGAACCCAACTCGATTCTTCATCTCCATATTTGTTACTCTCTGTGAGTGTTTCTTGGGTGTTGAACCCCACTTTATTCCTCTTTTCCGACATCTGTTCCACATCAACCCGAACCTCCAAGAATAATATTAGTGTGATTGGGGGGGCTGGTCTTCCAGTGAGGAGTGATGGAAGCAGACATATCTTGATCTCCCCCCTTGAATCTTCTCTGAAAGGCTGGCAGCAGGAATGGTTAATATTCGCAGATGCTGGCTCCCTCGCTTGCGCCATTTACGGCTTGCCGCCTGTGGTTTTACCAAATTGGTCAGCAGAGCATCCTTTGAGGAGAGATGGGCTTCAGGCACATCAATTGTTGGTGAAGTTAGATGACCTCAAAAGAAAAAAAAAAAAAGGGGCCCTGGGGCTCTGAAAAAAAAACTTTGGACATTGGGGGTGGCCTTTTCGTTGCCCCTTCTGACTCGGCGCATCCAGTCGCTGAAGCTTAAGGAGTGCATTTGGCTGGGCCTTTAAAGTCAAAAATGATCCTGAGAGGGAGTAAGCCGAGTCGGCTAGCAAGCCGCGTAGTGACCGGGACCTCTGTTTTGGTTACTTCTTCGAAGGGGTGATCATCGGCAGCAAGAGCGAACAAGCAGAGTTGAAGACACGAACAGAGAGGGAATCCCACTGAAGGAGGCCGAGAAGCCAGGGCCGAGCTTGAGAAGGTCAAGGCCGACTAACAAAGGCCAGGCGCGGCGCGAGCTTGATCGGGAGAAGGCTGAGTTAAGAGGCCGTCGTCAAGCCTCGTAAGGAAAAAAGCTGAACTGGAGAAGACCCGTGGTTCGGGGGGGAGCCGACTATGAAAGTTAAGTCTCTCAACTGACCGTGATCTTAGCCAATCCATTAGTCATTCGTCTGCAACCGAGTCTGACAAGTTTAATTATCGCCGTTGGACCTGGACAGATATGAGAGTCAATGTGGCCCAGTATCGTTTGTTTTTACACAGAGGAGATAAGAGTCATCAGGGAGTCACGGGAAGCCCTCGTTGGGTCCCGTGAAAGGGCTCCTTGAACTCTATAGATCCCAGCCATGTGGGAAACCAGTTGCAGCAGGATCCCCCAAATAGAGGCAGCGTCTTGAGAATGCACTGAGTGTTGAAGAGGTATTCGGATGAGCATGTTGTTGCCGGCGTGGCCCCAAACCCTGGCGATGACCAAATCCATCTACCCCGAGGGCAGACATTGAAGCCATTGGGGAGGGGTTTGCCGAGGAGTACAACGCCCGACGGAGGTGCTGGAGTGATTGCCGCGGGCGAAGCCGACTGCTGAGATAATTACCCGAGACCTGGGTCCTGTAAGGGTAACAATATTATGTAGTCGATATGTATTGAAACTTTTGTGGGAAAACATGTGTAAATATATGTGAGCCACCGCCACAGTGTACTCAACGCTTAATGTCTCAGTCGTCATTAGCTTTTACTTGAACCGTGCTTGCGGTCTGTGCCGAGTTTATTCTGTTAGAACTTAATAAAATTGTTCAAAGTAGGAAGCTGGACTCAGGCAAACGCGACAGTTGTAGTAAAGCTTCGTGACTGAGTAGGATAAGCTCGTATATTATTGACAGCACGTATATACATGCAGCCCCCGACTCACTACTCGGTTGATGCAAGCGGCGTAGTGAGTCAGAGAAACTGTACACATGAAAAAGTATAAAACTCAGGTATAGAGAGGACGTAGCTGTTCTATGTTGCATGAGTTGTTGATGAGGACACCGTCTTCGGTCTTCAGTCGGTAGGCGCCTGGCCGCGTGACTCGGCTATAATGAACGGCACTTTCTAGATTGGGGATAATTTGTGCCTGTCTTTGGTGGTTTGTATTTTCCTCAGAACGAGATCCCCGACCAAAAAGACGCGGCCACGAACCATTGCGATTGTGGTAGCGACGTAGGCTTGAAGATACTTTGCGACTGGATTGTTTGCGGTGTCCTTACTTCTTCCAACTGATCTAGCTCGACCAATCGGGTATTGTTTGAAACATCTTCTGAGTAAGCCCGGACTCGCGGAGAGCCGAACTGTAACTCTGTCAGTAGCATAGCCTCGACACCGTAGACCAGGAAGAAAGGGGAATGCCCTGTTGCCCGACTAACCGTGGTTCTGAGAGACCACAGAACAGACGGGAGTTCTTGTACCCACCGGCCTGCATATGGTTGTAGTCGGTCAAATATTCTGGCCTTGATACCTTGTAAGACCATACCGTTGGCTCGTTCGACATGCCCGTTGCTCCGCGGGTGTTCCACAGATGCGTAGCAAATCTTGATGCCGAAATCTTCGTAGTAGTCTTGGAATACACCGCCCGTGAACTGAGTACCGTTATCGGTGATGATGCAGTTAGGGACCCCGAACCGGTATAGTATATTCATGATGAAGTCCTTTGCTCGTGCCACTGTAATTGTTGCAATGGGTTTAGCCTCAATCCACTTGGTGAATTTATCCACCGCAACGAATAGATGTGTAAACCCTCCTGGCGCTTTCTTGAAGGGCCCGACCATGTCGAGCCCCCATACTGCGAATGGCCAAGAAATAGGGATGGTTTGGAGTTCCTGGGCTGGGAGATTTGTTTGTCTTGTGTAGAACTAGCAACCCTCGCACTTGCGAACAATGTCCTTGGCGTCTGTTACTGCTGTGGGCCAGAAAAATCCTTGCCGGTAAGCCTTTCCAACTAACATCCTGGATGCGGCATGGTTGCCACATATGCCCGAGTGAATCGACTGCAGGATCTGCTTACCCTCCTCGGTGGTGACGCAACGGATGAGGACACCAGATGTGCTCCTTCGGTACAGGTCTTCTCTGACTAGTAGGAAGCTTTTGCTTCGACGCTTTATCTGCTCAGCTTGACTGCGATCTTCTGGGAGTTCATCATCCAGGAGAAATTTGACAACAGGGGTCCTCCAGTCTTGACATATGTGCAGCACCTCGTTTGTGGCCGGGGTAGGTTCGCCTCCCGACTGCTCCGGCGCCGGTTTCTTCTTGACTAATGGCTCCATGAGTTGCTCAACAAAGATTCCAGTTGGAATTGCTTCTCGCTTGGATCCCATGTTTGCCAGCTCATTTGCCGCGTCATTGTATTGACGTAGGACATGTGTTATTTCCAACCCGTTGAACTTGTTTTCTAGCTTGCGGACCTCATGACAGTATGCCGCCTTGGTGTTGTCGAGACAAGTCCAGTCTTTCATGACTTGGTTTACCACGAGTTGGGAATCCCCACACACAACCAGTTGACGTATGCCGAGTGATATGGCGATGCGAAGCCCGTGGATAAGTGTCTCGTACTCGGCGACGTTGTGGGAGGCCGGGAAGTGGATTTGTAGAACATACTTCAGTTTTTCGCCAGTGGGGGACGTCAATATGACTCTAGCCCTGGCGCCGCTGATCCGTAGAGAACCATCGAAGTACATTGTTCAGTACTCTAGCTTTGCTGTTGATGTAGGCAGTTGAACTTCTGTCCACTCGGCCACGAAGTCGGCTAGAGCTTGTGATTTAATTGCTGTCTGTGGCTGGAAAGTGATATCGAACGCCATCAGCTCGAGTGCCCATTTGGCGATTCGGCCGGTGGCCTCGCTATTATGAAGGACATCCTGTTGACGCCGAAAACCCGCCGGGGGCCGTCCGGTGTCTGGGTGACACGCGAAGGCCTGGGAGATTTGCTTCACTCCAGTGCAGGTCCTAAAGTTTGAGGTTCGTAGGCGTGCCAGTCAATTTGACCCTGTAATTGACAAGGAGAAAGGAATGTTAAATTCGTGAGCCAATCGGCTGGAAGCCGGCTTGGACTCAACTCATCGGCCTATGGCCGATACGCACTGTAGCACTTATACATCGGCTTAAAGCCGATGACGGCAGGAATAATAGCATAATAATAATCAAGTATCATGCTAGCCGATCATAGAAGGGGTACTCGAAAACCGGCTATAAACTTGGTAAAGTAAACATGCAGGATGTGTAGATAAATAAACCAGATAAATCCTAGCCGATCGTAGTTTAGTGTTACTGGTATTGTCGTGAAAATACTACCTGCGCCCGTGCCCGGGCCCCTTGCTCCCATCGGCTCCCGGGATCCTCATCCGCTGTCCATACCCGTGCCCGGGTTCTTACCTAAGCTCGTGCCCGGGTCCTCCCCTGAGGTCGTGCCCGGGAACTCGGTTGAACAGAATAAACCAATCGGCTAGCCCTTAGCCGATCGCAACAGTAATACAGGCAAGGATATATAACAAGGCAAGCGATAACATAAATGATAAGCAACTGACGGATCTGCCGACTACTAAACAGGGCATATGGACATCGGCTGGAGGCCGATGACAAAAAGATAACAGAATAATAAAGCCATTACCAACAATATAAAATAAATAGATGCAGTCGGCCTCAACAGATAACTTATCGGCTAAGCACTCCGATAAAGACACCGCATAATACCCATCGGCTCATCAAGAGTAAAGCTATCATCATCGGTCTAGTAGATCGGACCCAACCGTTGCAGCACAGACTGATGACGATAACGATACCTTAATAGGCCGATAGATCTGATGCAATCGTGATGTAAAACATGATAACTTACCGGCTATACATCCCGGTAAGACGCCTGCGCATAAAGCATCAACTTAGCAGGAACGGTTTATCGCTAGCAGCTTAGTAGGTCGGACCTAACCGATGCAGCACAACCTGATGATAAGCCACTCCCAGTAAGCTGATACAATCTACGCACGCGTGATGTGATATACCTAGTCAATCTATGAGATCAAACTGAACTGATGCAGCCATAGATAAAATAAATATACCGTGGTAAGCCGACTACCATAAACCGACTAGAATATCGGACCTAACCGAGGAAGTCCTAGCCGATAGGTAGCCGGGGTGACGAGACTTACCCTCTCGCTGGAGTTCGGACCTAACCGATGCAGCCCGGCTC
Source organism: Oryza meyeriana var. granulata (assembly GCA_003991445.1). Lineage (NCBI taxonomy): Eukaryota > Viridiplantae > Streptophyta > Magnoliopsida > Poales > Poaceae > Oryza > Oryza meyeriana. The sequence continues at coordinate 33,597 of RYFJ01000273.1, read as the reverse complement.
GAGAAGCAGGATCCCGTCAAAAGGGTGGCGATGCGCCGAAGTTTGTATTGATTGTTGTGTTTATTATTTACAAGGTGCCCGGGCGTACGTATATATACCCCGAGTTACATGAGTCCTTATAAGACACGGTATATGATTTCCTAATTATAACAAGAAAAACACTAACAAGGCCTGATCGGACACGAGGTCAGGTTTCCTAAAAAAGATAAATCTTTCCTAATAATATAGTAATTAACTGCCCGCGCGGTCTTCACGGCTCTTTCTCGGACTCGGCCTACTCTTGAACCAATTTTTCTGTTAACCGACTGCAATCGTCCTCTTGACCGAATCTGATACAAGGCCTTACCAAATTTTGGCGTTAACACATCCCCGAGTGGAAACGTTGTGACCACCGTGACTTGATGTCCTTGAAAATAATGCACCAGCTTCCGGACTGTAATGAGTAGTCCATATAGCAGCTTCTGGACCTGCGGATATCTCCTCTTCTAGTCAGCAAGGACCTCGCTGACAAAGTAGACTGGCCGTTGTATTTTCTGAATGTGACCCTGTTCGGATCGCTCAACCACCAGCACCGTGCTGACTACCTGAGTAGTCGTCGCCAGATATAGCATTAGCGGTTCTTGGGGCAGAGGTGACACCAACACGGGAGGTGATGTGAGAAATTGCTTAAAGTCTTCGAAGGCTTGCTGGGCTTCTGGAGTCCATTGGAAGTTGTCCGCCTTTTTGAGTAGTTTGAAGAAGGGCATACCCCGTTCGCCCAGTCGGGAAATAAACCGGCTGAGTACCGCCATGTAGCCTGTCAGCTTCTGGACGTCTTTGAGGGTAGTTGGGGGTGCCATGTTCATTATGGCGTTGACTTTCTGTTAACGCCAAAATTTGGTAAGGACCTGTATCATATTCGGTCAAGAGGACGGTTGCAGTCGGATAATGGAAATTGATCCAAAAAGCAGACCGAGTCTGAGAAGGAGCCGTGAAGACCGCGCGTGGCAGTTAATTACTATAGTTATTAGGAAAAGGTTTATTTCTTTTAGGAAACCTGATCTCGTGTCCGGTCAGGTCTCGTTAGTGTTTTCTGTTATAGATAGGAAATCATATATCGTGTCTATAAGGACCATGTAACTCGGGGTATATATACGTATGCCCGGGGACCTTGTAATCTATCACAACGATCAATAAAAATTCGGCGCATCGCCACCCCTTCGACGGGATCCTGCTTCTCGAGCCGGGCTGCATCGGTTAGGTCCGAACTCCTGCGAGAGGGTAAGTCTCGTCACACCGACTACCAATCGGCTAGGACTTCCTCGGTTAGGTCCGATATTCTAGTCGGTTTATGGTAGTCGGCTTACCACGATATATTTACTTTATCTATGGCTGCATCAGTTTAGTTTGATCTCATAGATTGACTAGGTATATCACATACGTGTGCACAGATTGTATCGACTTATTGGGAGCGATTTATCATCAGTTCGTGCTGCATCGGTTAGGTCGACTACTGAACTGCTAGTGATAAGTCGATCCTGCTGAGGCCGATGCGTTGTGTGCAGGCGCTTTATCGGAGTGTATAGCGATAAGTTATTTTCATCACGATCGCATTATATTCTATGCGACTCATTGAGGCATTGTTATTATTGTCGGTCTGTGCTGCAACGGTTAGGTCCGATCTACTAGATGACGATAATAGCTTTACTCTTAATAAGCCGATGGTGTTGTGCGATGGTGTTATCGGAGTGCTTAGCCGATAAGTTACCTGTTAAAGCTGACTACATTTATTCATTGTTTTTATCCTGTGTTCGCTTTATTAAGCAGTTGGCTAGCTTATCAATTATTTATCATTTACATTATTGCATATTTTTATTATTTGTTCTTGCCTGTATTATTGTCACAAATCGGCTAAGGGATAGCCGATGGGTTCATTCTGCGATTCCAAGTACAAGTACAAGCAGGTTCCCGGGCACGACCAGGTAAGGGCCCGGGCATGACCCCGGTAAGGACCAGTGCTGGGCCCGGACAGAGGACGAAGATCTTGGGAGCCGATATGAGCAAGGGCCGGGTGCAGGCATACCTTCATAATAATAATACCAGTAACACTAGATCATGATCAGCTAGGATCTGTTTTGATTTATTCATGCATTATACTTGCTTATTTTATTAGCTTACAGCCGGTTTTTCGAATATCTCTTCGATGATCGGCTAGCATGATATTTGTTTATTATTACATTATTGTCCTTGCCATCATCGGTCTTAAGCCGACGTATAAGTGCTACAGTGTACATCGGCCATCGGCTGATGAAACGAGTCTAGATCGGCTTCCAGCCGATTGGCTCATTGATCTAACATTTTCCTCCTTGTCATTACAGGGTCAAATTGACTGGCACGCCTACGAACCTCAAATTTTAGGACCTGCACTGGAGTGAAGCAATCTCCAGGCCCTTCGCGTGTCACCAGACGCCGAACCAGGACCCGGCGATTTTCGCGTCAACACGCTTTTGGCACGCCCGTGGGACACGAAGTTTTTGAGCCCAACAAACATTGTTTTCAATCAAGATTTCAACATGGCTGGAAAAGAAGTCAAGATGGACAACGTAATTCCGGTCACCATGGAAGATCTAACTGAAGAGCAAAAACAGCAAGTTGAACAGACCATGACAAATTTCCAGAAGCTGTGTTTAGAATCCTTCAGTATGACAAGACAAGGGCCGATTCAGAAGTCTCAGTTTCCAAAACCAGTACTGGTAGGAGAATCGAGCCGCATACAACCTGAGAGTCACCATCAAGCCTTTACAGGAGATGGTCAACGAGGCTGTGCACCACGCACTCATCAATCAGTCAGGGGTCTTAGTAAATACATTGCAACAACCTTATCAAGAAGACTGTTGATGGTTCGATTGCCCAAGAGCCAACTCGGGTTCTGTTTTCCTCCCACCGAAGATAGAGCCAGGCCAAGTTAATTAAACATTAGAGAGATGTACCAGAACACTTGTTCGCACAAAACCAGGCCGGGGGGCAAACAGGAATATCCCTCCTGGATATCACCGATCTATTTATTATGGGGGATATCAGCAGAACTATCCGGGAGGAGGAGCCGATCCAGGTACTTACCAGAGGGAGTATCACAGACAGAATCGGCAACCAACCGCCGATGCAGTATCAGCAATATCAACAGGAGAATGCAAGAGAGGAAGATTTGTCGGCACGGGTTGAGGAAATAGTAAGGGGAGCAGTTCGGGATCAAGCCCAAGGAGCAAGCGTTCATGTATCGGCCCCATATCCTGAGTGGTTTGACAGGGTTCCGTTGCCACCGATAACATGGGTCCCGGATTTCTCTAAGTTTTCAGGGCAGGACAAACACATTACAGTAGAACATGTCAGCCGATTTCTGGCGCAGTGTGGGGAAGCATCGGCTTGAAGAGGCCCTAAGGGTTAGGTTTTTTCCCTTATTCATTATCTGGATCGGCTTTTACATGGTTCTCCTCGTTACCGCCGAATTCTGTTCGGGGGTGGGCCGATCTGGAGAAACAGTTTCACAAATATTTCTTCGCTGGGATTCACGAGCTGAGACTGTCAGATTTAACATCGGTTAAGCAGCGACCAGATGAAACAGTACGGGAATACATTCAGCGATTTCGGGATATCAGAAGCCGGTGTTATAGTTTAAACCTGAGCGATGGGCATCTGGCCGATTTAGCTTTTCAGGGACTCTTGGCGCCAATCAGAGAAAGGTTTTCATCTCAAGAGTTCGAATCTTTGTCGCACCTAGTACAGAAGGTATCGGCTCATGAAAGCCGGTTTCAAGAGGCGAAAAAGGACAAGTACCAGAGGAGAGTTGCTCAGGTTCAGGTCTATTCAACGGATTCAGATGATGAGGAATCCGACGCTGAGGTTGGATTGGCGGAGTGGGCCAGGAACAAGAAGTCGGTATCATGCCCATGGGTCAAAGATATCGGCAAAGAGGAACGATATGATTTCGATGTGAGCAAAGCCGATAAGATCTTTGATTTGTTGTTGCAGGAAAAGCAAATACAATTGCCGCCAAACCACGTGATTCCATCAGCCGAAGAACTAAAAAAGAAAAAGTATTGCAAATGGCACAACGCGATATCGCACCATACTAACGAGTGTAAGGTTTTTCGGCAACAAATTCAGCTGGCCGTTGAGCAAGGACGAATTAAGTTTGAAGATAAAAAGCCAATGAAGATAGATGGGCACCCGTTCCCCGTAAATATGGTCTATGCGGGGTCATCGTCCAGAACTCAAGCCGATGAAGGAAAACGTCAGAGTAAATCAAGGATTACTTCATCAGGTATGATAGAGAAGTACTCAAGGTACGATGAACAGGGGGATGGACCGGAACAATATAATCCGCATTGGAACTGCCCGTTTTTTCGTTTCTGCTGGGATCAAGGGATGAGATTGACATCAGCTGAAAATTGCCCCGAGTGCAGCGGTACAGGGAATCGGCATGATCGCCAGCAGGAGTGTTCGCGGGATCGGTCGCCTGGGAAAAGAACATCGGTTCATAGCCGATTGGGGCCGATCCATGAAGAGTTCTTTGAAGAAGATGAAGAGGAAGCGCATGGGAAACAAGTCCAGAATCCTCAGTGGTGTCCTAGCGGCATATTCACGAAGAATCAGAAGAGAAGGGCACAACGGCTACGACACCGAGAACAGCAAAAGGAGCAATGCCAGGATCAAGAGGAGGTTGATCATCGTCCCAAAAAGACTAGGCAAGTTTGGCAAGTAAAGAAGAAGGACGATGAGGACGTATTAGCACCGGTAAATATGGTGTTCTTTTTGCCTCGGGAGTATAAAGCGCTGTCATCAGATGAAGAAGGAGATGAGGAGGTTTTCGCTCAACTAATGCTGCAATCTGATCAAGCTATATTTGATAAACCTGAGAAGTCGGAGCATCGGCACTTAAAGCCGTTATACATCAAGGGATACGTAAATGGGAAGCCGATGACAAAGATGTTGGTTGATGGAGGAGCCGCGGTTAATCTCATGCCTCATGCTACGTTCCGGAAATTGGGGAAGACTACCGAAGACCTGATCAAGACAAATATGGTGCTAAAAGACTTCGGTGGGAATTCATCTGAAGCGAAAGGCGTATTAAACGTGGAGCTGACAGTAGGGAGTAAGACATTACCCACCACGTTTTTTGTGATTGACGGAAAGGGGTCGTATAGTTTGCTCCTCGGCAGGGACTGGATTCACGCGAACTGTTGCGTGCCTTCGACAATGCATCAATGTCTAATACAGTGGCAGGGAGATCAAAGTCGAGGTGGTGCAAGCAGATCGGTCCGACCAATATTGCCATGACCGATCTACCAGTCTGGGAAGCCGATGGTGTTGACTGCTTATCCGGAAGAGTTTGGGAAGGAGATTACCTCAAGGTTACTAGTCAGGGGATACAGCCGATCCAGCAAGTCGGCTCTGAATTGTTACTCTGATGGGCTCCATTGAAGACTTCGAGGGGAAATTGGGGCAAGGATTTACGTCGGCTGATGATTTGGAAGAGATTGATATAGGACCAGGAGATAGACCAAGGCCGACGTATATAAGCAAAAAATTAAGTCCTGAGCTACGAGAAGAATTGATAGGCATTGTTTGAAGGAGTATCGGGATTGTTTTCGCCTGGGAATACCATGAGATGCCAGGGTTAAGCCGATCAATTGTGGAACATCGGCTACCTATTAAACGCAGGGTATCGGCCATTCAAGCAGGCTCCAAGGAGATTCAAGGCAGAATTATATGAACCGATCAAGGCGGAGATCACAAGGTTGTACGATGCCAAGTTCATAAGGCCATGCCGATATGCTGAGTGGGTTTCTAATATCGTCCCGGTAGAGAAGAAAAATGGAAAATTGAGGATATGTATTGATTTCCGGGATCTAAATAAAGCTACCCCAAAGATGAGTACCCGATGCCGATAGCGGATTTGTTGGTGGATGCAGCGTCAGGCCACAAGATTATCAGTTTCATGGATGGCAATGCAGGATACAATCAGATTTTCATGGCCGAAGAGGATATACACAAGACTGCGTTCCGATGTCCTGGAGCTATCGGTTTGTATGAGTGGGTAGTAATGACTTTTGGATTGAAAAGTGCCGGTGCAACCTATCAAAGAGCAATGAATTATATATTTCATGATCTCATCGGTTTGTTGGTGGAAATTTTACATTGATGATGTGGTGGTTAAATCTAAAAGTGGGGAAAGCCATATAGCCGATTTACGAAGAGTGCTGGAGAGGGCCAAGAAATACGGACTAAGAATGAATCCCAATAAGTGTGCTTTTGGTGTATCGGCTGGGCAATTTCTGGGTTTTAATGGTTCATTGAGCGAGGGATTGAAGTTAGTCAGCGGAGTATCAGAGCCATTAAGACCACAGAGCCACCAAGCGATAAGACAGAGTTGCAATCGTTGATCGGCAAGATTAATTTTGTGAGGAGATTCATATCAAATTTATCAGGGAGAATTGAGTCTTTCACGCCGTTATTGAAGTTGAAAGCCGATCAAGAATTTGTGTGGGGGGCAGCGGCAGCAGAGGGCGTTTGACGAGATCAAGAATTATCTTAGTTCCCCGCCTGTTTTGATTCCACGCAGGAAGGAGTGGCCGTTCAGATTATACTTGTCGGCCGATGAGAAGTCCATCGGTTCTGTTTTTGATCCAAGAATTTGAAGGTAAAGAGCGAGTTGTGTTCTATCTAAGTAGGAGACTTTTGGATGCTGAGACGAGATATCCAGCGGTGGAGAAGTTATGCTTGTGTTTATATTTCTCGTGTACTAAGTTGAGGCATTACATCCTATCGGCTGAATGTACAGTAGTTTTGCCAGGCCGATGTGGTCAAATATATGTTGTCGGCTCCAGTCTTGAAAGGGCGAGTTGGCAAGTGGGTTTTTGCCTTGATAGAGTTTGACTTGAGGTACGAATCGGCTAAAAGCAATCAAGGGACAAGCAGTGGCCGATTTATTGTCCAGCACAGGGGGTCTCACGAGGACTATGTGGGAGCCGATCCCGTGGGTCTTGTTTTTTGATGGATCGGTTTGCAGGCATGGATCTGGTATCGGTTTGGTTATTGTGTCGCCTCGGGGGCAAGTTTGAGTTTGCTTTTACAATTAAGCCTTATCGGACTAACAATCAGGCGGAGTACGAGGCGGTGCTGAAAGGACTTCAACTATTAAAGGAGATCGGGGCCGATATTATAGAGATTATTGGTGATTCTTTGTTGGTGATCAAACAGTTATCTGGAGAATATGAGTGCAGGGATGATGTTTTGAGGTCATATTATGAAGAGTGTGTAGATTTGTTGAAGGATTTCAAGATGGTGTCAATGAATCATATTCCCAGAGAGCAGAATTTGGAAGCCAATGATCTTTGCACAGATTGCTTCAGGATATCGGCTGAATAGGCAGGTTGAGGTGGAGATAGCCGATATTGATGTCCAGAACAAGGCCGATGACTGGAGACAGGAGATAATTGATTACTTACGAAACCCGTCGCAGTCTGTTTCCAGGAAGATTCGGTATAAAGCTACTAAATATGTGCTACTTGATGAGGAGTTGTATTATCGGACGTTTGAGGGAGTTCTGCTTAGATGCCTAGATTTGGAAGAAGCCAAAGTGGTTATGTGTGAAGTGCACGAAGGCATCTGTGGAACTCATCAATCGGCTCATAAGATGAAGTGGTTGTTGAGAAGAGAGTGGGGTATTTGGCCGACAATGCTGGAAGATTGCTTTAGGTATATAAAGGGTGTCAAGATTGTCAGAAGTTTGGAAATATACAGCGGGCACCAGCATCAGCTATGAATCTATCATCAAACCGTGGCCGTTCAGAGGATGGGGAATTGATATGATCGGCCAGATTTTTCCTCCATCAAGTAAGGGACATAAGTTTATATTGGCAGCAACAGATTATTTCACCAAGTGGGTAGAGGCAATTCCTTTGAAGAAGGTCACGTCCAAAGAAGCGATTGAATTTATCAAGGAGCATATCATTTATCGGTTTGGGATTCTCAGACGATAACTACTGATCAGGGGTCTATTTTTGTGTTTCTGATGAGTTTCAATAGTTTGCTGCCAGTATGGGAATCAAGTTATTAAATTCATCGCCTTATTATGCTCAAGCCAATGGGCAAGCAGAAGCTTCTAACAAGAGTTTGATCAAGTTGATTAAGCGGAAAATTGATGAGCAGCCACGGCGATGGCATTCTACATTAGCCGATTCACTATGGGCCTATCGGATGGCATGCCACGGGTCTATGTTCTCGGGTACCGCCGTATCAGTTGGTGTATGGACATGAGGCGGTTTTGCCGTGGGAAACTAACATCGGCTCTAGAAGACTGTTCTTTGCAGAATCAATTGACGGGCCGATGATTATTATAACTTGATGGCAGATGAACTTGAAGATTAGCTCAGAATCGGTTGAGAGCGCTAGAAGAATCAAGGAGAATAAGGCTAGGGCAGCTCGGCATTACAACAAAAAGGTGGTGAATAAGTCGTTTGCCGAGGGGGAACCTTGTGTGGAAGTTGATTTTGCCGATCGGGTCCAGAGATAATAAGTTCGGAAAATGGTCGCCTAATTGGGAAGGACCTTATCGGATTAATCGCTGTGTGCCTGGTAACGCATATATATTAGAAGATCTTGACGGGACGGAGTTTGCTAAAGCACTTAATGGGAAATATCTCAAGAAATACTACCCTAGCGTTTGGATCAATTCTTAAATCGGTTAAGTACAGCCGATTTCTAAACAATTAGGAAAGCCGATGTTTTTGTACGTCGCCTAAAGACAGCCGATATCAATTGATATCGCCTTTAGATCAAAACAAGCGGAAAAGTTATCAGGACTGAGAGATGGGTAGTAGAGCCGATCTGGTTATATGACAGCAGAAGGGTGATCGGCATGTTCCAGAAAATCGACAATTACGAAAGTTTAAGATTTACAAGAATTTTTGGATCACTTCAATTGCGTGCAGGCGGATCTGGTCAATCTCATTGATAGCACGGATGTCATCTTTGTCGGTGCCTGGGATGGTCTTCAGGTTCTTGCGCCGATGAATGACTTGACGCACTGTCGCGGCAACCTTAGCCTCTTGGTCTTGGATGGCTTGCGGTAGACCGATTAGCTGGGATTCTGTTGCTGTAAGGTCTTTACGAACTATTTCAAGTTCTGCCAGCAAACGGCTCCCTTTTTCTTCAGCTGGTCTAACTTAAGTTGGAGCTCTTGGGGGCAGCGGCATGTCATCAAGCTTTTTTCTTATCTGCTTGGGCTAATAGCCGACGGCTTGGATGTCTTCGGTAGTCTTCTGTTGGTCAGCGCGATCGGCTATGCGCTGTCTAAGCTTGATGAGTTTAAATCTATGGGATTCCAGATATGCTGCGGGGGTTAATGCGTCGACAAGTTCTTCGGGCAGATGGTGTTCAATTTCTGCGAATCTTGCCCGGATTGGCCCGCAATCTTCCGCTAGCGCGTCAATTGGGTTTTCCAGCCGACTGAGGATGCTCGTCAGATATTCACGTACGTCGGCTGGGAAGGATGGTTTGGTCGTTGCGCTGGTGGCTGTGGATTCTTCTACTTCTAAGTACTTGCCGATGTCAAAGGAGAACAGATCGGCTATGGACTGCAAAATTGGCGTCGGTAAAGGGATCAGTAGAAAAGTTAAGAGCAGAGTATAGACAAAAGAGTTACCTGAGGTAGGACATCGGCAGCTTGCGCGACATCGGCTTCAGGGGGATGAATAGGTTGTTCTCTGGAGAGGCCGATGTCAGCCGATGGAATAGGGACAGTTTCATCGACAGCTGGAGGACTTGGTGCAAAGAGTGGGGCAGCTGAAGGGGCCATCGGCTCAGCGCTTGGAGGGATGGCAGAAGGAGGTTGAAAATCTGGAGCCGATAACTCGAGCTGAAGATGGAGCTGGTGAGATAATGAGAAAGCGGGTAATAATGGTGTAAGATTTGGCGCATACCTGAGGAGATGAGGGAGCCGATGTGGTCTGGGGAGAAGATGGCGTCGTGGCAACGATATCGGCATCGGTTTTTTTGTTTCTTCAGGGAGGGCGATGCGCTAACTTTTTCCTTTTTTGGTCCCATCGGCCGAGGTGCCTTGAGAAGAGCCGATGGAGATGGGGCGTCGCGTCCTAAGTTCGGAACGGCTGATGAGGGTTGGTACAGAATCGCCGACCTGTTGCTTGCTTTGACGGGGGATCGACGCTGGCGGCCTGCAAAGCAAGGGTCAGAGACGATTGAGGATGATATTTGAAGCTTGCAAGAGTTACCTCGTTGTCGGATTCAACATAGTCGGCGTCCAGACGGGAGCAATAACAAGTGGGCGCTAAGCAGAACAGATGTTTTTCCATTCCGACCACCATCGACAAAAGGCTTGGTGTTGGCAGTGCAGACGTACACCTCGGTGGCAGCGCTAGCAGGAGGGAGTCTGTCAAAGACGCAGCCGATCATATTCCAGGGCGCTGCTGACCGTGCCCCGAGCCTGGAGTTTGTCGGTAAAGAACAGGCCGATCGGAAGCTGGCCAAGGCCGAGTTGACGGGAGCTGGTTGATGGGTGGTAGAACTCATACGATGGTGGAGTTCGGCCCAGAGAAAAGCCGGTTGGCAGCAGGCAAGGACTGATGGCCGATAGGAATATGGCTTTAGATTGATCATCGCTCAGAGCTTTGAGTGGATCAAAGTTGGAAGGCATCTCGAATGATGATGCGTCATTGTAAGCAAACCAAAGAGTAGCATCCCTGGTAAAGCCATAATAAAACCCCTTGAACCACTGACTAACTTCAGCAGGGGATATCTTGCCGCCGGAAAGGGCCGATGCAGCCTCACCCATAGAGATGCATCGGCGGTAGATGGGTCTTGATCTTCTGGGTAATCAGCTGGGAAGGATTGCTTGAGGAGGGAAGTTTCTGGGATGGCCTTGGAGGTGTAAACATTAAGCCAGAGCTGTACGAACCACCAAGGACCCCAATGTGGCCGACGGGCTGGCCGGCCGATAGCTTGATTGCCACCTGATGGAGCAGCTGGTAGGTGGCGCCAAGGAGATAGTGCCCTAACACGGAATTTGTTTCCTATCGGCCAAGCACTCTGCTAGGCATTGCATATTGGTCGTCCGGGCCGAGGGTTGCGCCACCAAAGACGAACCGTTCCAACCACAAGTTCAGAAAAGCGACGTGCTCCCGATCATCAACTGGTCCAGTTCCTTTGTTGTGAAGAGATATGTACCTGGACCAGCCGCCGATGTTTTTTGTTGGAGCCGGTGGGCAGGCTTGAACCGGAGTTTGAAGGGGTTGATGTAGCTTGTCGTGTCAGGCAGGTGAGCATGGTCACATCTAGCAGAGTGGGGGTCATCGGCCCATGACCAAACAGAAAGGCATTGAGAGCATCAGACCAGAAGTACGAGGCCGATGCGAGCAGAGATTCATTCCTTTCCATATCGGCCAAGGAGAGGTTGATGCAGTGGCCGATGTGAGATTCTTCCCAATAGATCCTCTTTGCAGCCGATACTCTGATGTACCAATCTCTCCATCCAGGCAATCTGCTTAGCCAGGACCTGAAGCTGTTGGTCCAGTCACTGACCAACATGGCTGAGTTCTTGAAGGGAGTGCGTTGGGTTTCGGCACTGATGAAATCGGTGGGATCTTCACTGCCCATGGGGCCATGATAGAAAAAGCAGGGGTAATCGGCAGCCGGAATCAAGATCTGGGCTCTGAGATGCTACAGTAGACAAGAACACGACGAAGAACAGGTGAAGAACATGGCAAATCGGGTTCGTACAGATTGCAGATTGGGGAAAAGTAACCGGGTGAGAAGATTACCTCAGGAATTACAGATGCTGTTGCCATCGCGGAAATAGGAGAGGTTGCCGGAGTCGACGGATGGAGAGAGAGGTTGCAGTAATTCGTCTAGATTCGCTAGAGCTTGGTGGGGATGTGGAAGATGAAGCGGTGGTGCTCTGGTGATGTGAAAGTATAAAAAAGAGGGCGAGAAGACGAAGCGTTTTATAAAGGTATGACAGCCGAGCGGGAATTGAGGCCGTTGGCACTGTTTCAAACATTTATGGCAAGTGGGTTATCTTGGGCCGCCTCGGTATGGGAGAAATCTAGAGGCCCAAAGTTGGAAGAATTTCGGAATCCTACAGAGGAACTCCGAAATTGGGGGGCATGTGTTAACGCCAAAATTTGGTAAGGACCTGTATCATATTCGGTCAAGAGGACGGTTGCAGTCGGATAATGGAAATTGATCCAAAAAGCAGACCGAGTCTGAGAAGGAGCCGTGAAGACCGCGCGTGGCAGTTAATTACTATAGTTATTAGGAAAAGGTTTATTTCTTTTAGGAAACCTGATCTCGTGTCCGGTCAGGTCTCGTTAGTGTTTTCTGTTATAGATAGGAAATCATATATCGTGTCCTATAAGGACCCATGTAACTCGGGGTATATATACGTATGCCCGGGGACCTTGTAATCTATCACAACGATCAATAAAAATTCGGCGCATCGCCACCCCTTCGACGGGATCCTGCTTCTCGAGCCGGGCTGCATCGGTTAGGTCCGAACTCCTGCGAGAGGGTAAGTCTCGTCACACCGACTACCAATCGGCTAGGACTTCCTCGGTTAGGTCCGATATTCTAGTCGGTTTATGGTAGTCGGCTTACCACGATATATTTACTTTATCTATGGCTGCATCAGTTTAGTTTGATCTCATAGATTGACTAGGTATATCACATCACGTGTGCACAGATTGTATCGACTTATTGGGAGCGATTTATCATCAGTTCGTGCTGCATCGGTTAGGTCCGACCTACTGAACTGCTAGTGATAAGTCGATCCTGCTGAGCCGATGCGTTGTGTGCAGGCGCTTTATCGGAGTGTATAGCCGATAAGTTATTTTCATCACGATCGCATTATATCTATCGACTCATTGAGGCATTGTTATTATTGTCGGTCTGTGCTGCAACGGTTAGGTCCGATCTACTAGACTGACGATAATAGCTTTACTCTTAATAAGCCGATGGTGTTGTGCGATGGTGTTATCGGAGTGCTTAGCCGATAAGTTACCTGTTAAAGCTGACTACATTTATTCATTGTTTTATCCTGTGTTCGCTTTATTAAGCAGTCGGCTAGCTTATCAATTATTTATCATTTACATTATTGCATATTTTATTATTTGTTCTTGCCTGTATTATTGTCACAATCGGCTAAGGGATAGCCGATGGGTTCATTCTGCCGATCCAAGTACAAGTACAAGCAGGTTCCCGGGCACGACCCCAGGTAAGGGCCCGGGCATGACCCCGGGTAAGGACCAGTGCATGGGCCCGGACAGAGGACGAAGATCTTGGGAGCCGATATGAGCAAGGGCCCGGGTGCAGGCATACCTTCATAATAATACCAGTAACACTAGATCATGATCAGCTAGGATCTGTTTGATTTATTCATGCATTATACTTGCTTATTTTATCTAGCTTACAGCCGGTTTTCGAATATCTCTTCGATGATCGGCTAGCATGATATTTGTTTATTATTACATTATTGTCCTTGCCATCATCGGTCTTAAGCCGACGTATAAGTGCTACAGTGTACATCGGCCATCGGCTGATGAAACGAGTCTAGATCGGCTTCCAGCCGATTGGCTCATTGATCTAACATTTTCCTCCTTGTCAATTACAGGGTCAAATTGACTGGCACGCCTACGAACCTCAAATTTTAGGACCTGCACTGGAGTGAAGCAAATCTCCCAGGCCTTCGCGTGTCACCCAGACGCCGAACCAGGACCCGGCGATTTTCGGCGTCAACACTTTCTCCGGGTTGGCCTCGATGCCGCGATGCGAGACAATGAAGCCGAGTAACTTTCCTGATGGCACACCAAAGGCGCACTTTTCTGAGTTCAGCTTCATCTTGAATCATCGAAGATTTTGGAAAGTTTCTTCCAGGTCAGCGATGAGGTCTTCTTTAGACTTGGTCTTGATCACCACATCGTCGACGTAGGCTTCCACGTTGCGCCCGATCTGAGTGTGCAGACACCGCTGAATGGCCCGTTGATAGGTTGCTCCAGCATTCTTCAAACCGAACGGCATTGTGATATAGCAGTACGCTCCAAACAGCGTGATGAAAGATGTCTTTAAGCAGTCTTCCTCCCTCAGGCTGATTTGATGGTATCCCGAGTAGCAGTCGAGAAAGCTGAGTAGGTCGCACCCTGCCATGGAATCGACCACCTGATCTATCTTGGGAAGACCAAATGGGTCCTTGGGGCACACTTTGTTGAGATCGGTGTAGTCGACGCACATGTGCCATTTACCGTTTTTCTTCCAGACTAGAACTGGGTTTGCCAGTCAATCCGGGTGATAGACCTCCTTGATGAACACAGGTGCGAGGAGCTTGGTAATCTCCTCCCGAATTGCATCCTTGCGGTCTTGAGCGAAGCGCCGCAGCCGTTGCTTGACTGGCTTGGCGTCTGTCTTCACATTGAGGGTGTGCTCGATCACCTCCCTTGGTACGCCCGGCATGTCGAACGGTTTCCATGCGAAGATATCTTTATTGGCCTGTAGGAAGGTGACGAGCGCGTCTTCCTATTTGGGGTCGAGTCCGGTCCCGACTAGAGCAGTCTTGGAGGGGTCGGAAGGGGCCAGGGGGATCTTCTTTGTGTCAGAGTCCGCTGAAATTCCTGACTTCGCTGCCTTTTTCGTCGGAACTTGATCCTGCTCGACTTCAGTTGTGACGGCTTGCCAAATGCTATCGCGCCCGACTGTCGCCTCTTGTGATTGAGCCAGTTCGCAGCTCTCCTTGTCGCAGGTGAAGGTTTGCTTGATGTCGCTGCGGAGGGAGAGGACTTCTGCTGGGCCAGGCATCTTGAGCACCATGTATGTATAGTGCGGTATCGCCATGAATTTGGCGAGTGCTGGTCGTCCGAGTATCGCGTGGTACGCGGTCTCGAAGTCAGCAACCTCGAAACAGACGTTTTTCGTGCGGAAGTTATCCCGCGTGCCGAAGGTTACCGGCAAGGTTATCTGCCCAAGTGGAGTTGATGACAGGCCGGGAATTATCCCGTGGAAGGGCGCAGTACTTGGCCGTAGTTCTGAACGAGGAATCTTCATCTCGTCTAAAGTCTTGGCGAATAAGATGTTGAGCGCGCTACCTCCGTCGATAAGGGTTTTCTTCAGCCTGACGTGTCTGACGACCGGGTCCAGGACGAGTGGGTAACATCCCGGGTGAGAAACCCGATCTGGGTGATCTAGCAATTGAAGGTGATGGCCATCTCTAACCAGCGCAGGTATTGGGGGGTGTCCGTTGTAGAGACCGTGTTGATGTTGCACGCTGAAAGCTTCTGTTTGCGCTTGGACTCGTACGCGAGCAGCCCCCCGAAGATGTAGTTGAGCTCGGCCTGAGGATCTTGGAAATCGTCGGCCGGACCCTGATCTGGCTTGTCTTTGTCCTTGTCGGCGCCAGATGATGAAGCTTGCTCGGAGGCAAACTTCTTTAGCATGTAGCAATCTTTGGCCGCGTGCTTGCCCTTGGGGTGGAAGAGGCATGGCCCACTCATGACTTTCTGGTAATCGTTATTCCGCTGGGGCCACAACCGAGTGCGCTCCATGTTGGCCACCTCGTTGTCCGACTTCCGCTTGCGGCTGCCGGACTTGTTTTGAGGCGGCTCGTTGTCGGCTTTCGCCTTTTGGTCCTTCTGTCGGGACTCCTTCTTCTCGTCGAGGGCCTCTGCGACCGCTTCAGCCGAGTCGGCGTATTTATTGGCCATGTCGAACAGAGCCCGGACAGACAGCGGTGGTTTCCGAGTGAACTTCGTGATGAATAGGGCGTCCTTTACTCCCTTGCAGAAGGCGGCGATGACAGCCTCGTCGCGGATCATTGGGATCTTATTACGCTTCTCGGAAAACCTCTTGATGAAATCTCGTAGAGACTTGTTCTTCTTCTGGTGTAGCTGATAAAGATCGTGCTCTGAAGACAGCCTCTCGTTGGTCCCCTAAAAGTTAGCGATGAACCGATCCCTGAGTTCTCCCCAAGAACCGACCGACTGCCTTGGGACGCATGTCAGCCATGTCCTCGCCGAGTCGGCTAGCGCGACTGGGAGGTAGTTAGCCATGGCTTTGTTGTCGCCCCCAGCAACTCGAACTGCTAGGGTATATACGGTGAGCCAGGACTCAGGATTTGTCTTGCCGTCATACTTTTCAATCCCAGTGGGCTTAAAGCCAGTCGGCCAATGGACGTCCTGTAGCTCCCGAGTGAAAGCTGGGATGCCTTCGTCTTTGTGGGGGCTCGGGCTTCGACCACAGCGGTTAAACCACTCGTGATGGAGGCCAAAGCGCTCGTTTTCATCTTCCAGTCGGCGGCGTTCATCTTCTTGTCATTCGCAGCGCCGGGCGCTGATAGTATGGCGAAGGTCATGTTGTAGGCGCTCTCGGAGGTCTTGATTAGGCCGGCGATCATACTGGTGACAGCACCGGTTGTTGTTATTAGTATTGCCAAGTGTAGTTTGCCTAGACTCCTAGCGTGGCCGACTTGAGCCAGCCGCCCGACGCCGGGCTGACGTGGACGAGCCCGCTGCTAGAGATCCCGACCGGTTAGTTGGTACTAGGGTGTCGCCCGACTGCTGTTGTTGCTGTTGGCAAGCGGCAGCCGTGATCATCGCCTTGATTTTGGCGATAGTTGGGGTGGCCTGGTGATTAGGCCCGAGCTGGAGCGTGTCCAGCAGAGTTGCGGCGGCCACAACATTCTGTTGCGGCGTGACGAAGACGTTGTGATCGCCGACTTTGGTCTGGAGAATCTGCTACTGGGCTGCTCGCCCAGCTCTGCGTAGCCCGTCGTTGCGAGCCTCGCGATCAGCCTCCTCCTGTTGTTTCAGTCGGCGCGCCTCCTCCTGTTGCTCCTCTTGTAGTCGGCGCACCTCAGAGGGTGGTGTTGAAGCCATGAAGATCTCGCGGGGGAGGAGAAAACTCGCCAGACTGGAGCCCGAACTGGTGTTCGAACCGTTATCCGACTTGGAGTCGGACTCCGAGTAGTTTATCGGAGTGAGAACGACCCCAACCTCTCTAGATCCAATCTAAAATGGCACTTGGCCGTGTCCAAACTGAATCGCAGGAGATCGGGTCTGTTGTGCGGGATGTAAATCCG
This sequence comes from Oryza meyeriana var. granulata, assembly GCA_003991445.1. NCBI lineage: Eukaryota > Viridiplantae > Streptophyta > Magnoliopsida > Poales > Poaceae > Oryza > Oryza meyeriana. Next base: position 16,481 of record RYFJ01000273.1, on the reverse strand, counting down.
CAGCATCGCCGAGTCCGTGTGGGAGATTGACGATCTCTCCCCTTCTCGGCCCAACCCGGGCTGGCTTAAGGCCTAGCGCAAGTCGGACGCTGAAGGAGAGAGTTGTCCCGATGCTTGGCGATGTGAAGGACTGCCGCAGTAAGTCGTGGAAGGAGATCGCGGCATCCTGTGGGCCGACTGGCGCTACGTCGGCTGGCTCCTCGGCCGGCTGGATTAGATCTGTTCCGGCCAAGGTAAGGTTGCCGATCTGGTCGGCAATGAAGTCGAGGCTTCCGAAGGAAATCTTGTCTCCGGGGGAGAACTTGTTGCCATCGACTCCGTTTGTTGGATCCATCGAATTTGCTGATGAAGAATTCGCCGGAGCCCCTACCTGGCGCACCAACTGTCGATGCTTTGCACTGGCAATAAAACTATAGGGCTACTCGGCGAAGGTAAATTCGGTGGATTGCAGAGGAACACAGAGAAGATTTATACTGGTTCAGGCCCTCGATGTGAGGTAATACCCTACGTCCAGTTGAGGTGTTATTCCTCTGAGGTGGTTTGTGATCAATGATCTTCCATGCCCTCATGGGGCGCCCTGCCTCCCTTTATATACTAGGGGACAAGGGTACATGATAAGGATCCCAGCCGGATACGGCCAAGGGATTTCCTTCTTAGTTTATGGAAACCTATCCGACTAAGACTGTTATTCCTCATTATACAAGGTAAAGCCCGCCGGGTGCTATCTTATCTCTAATTACATGGTTTGGCCCATCCTCTATCCGAGTGGCCCATATGCTAGTGGTGAGGTACCCGGGGCCCATGGCCTCCACACGTCTGTTACTGCTGTTGGCCAGAAAAATCCCCGCCGGTAAGCCTTTCTGACTAACGTCCTGGATGCGGCGTGGTTGCCACATATGCCCGAGTGAATTGACTGCAGGATATGCTTGCCCTCCTCGGTGGTGACACAGCGCATGAGGACACCGGATGCACTTCTTCAGTATAGGTCTTCTTCGACTAGCAGGAAGCTCTTGCTGCGACGTTTGACTTGTTCGGCCTGACTGCGGTCATTTAGGAGGTCATTGTCCAGGAGGAATTTGAGAACAGGAGTCCACCAATCTTGACATATGTGCAGCACTTCGTCTGTAGCCGGGGTAGGTTCGCCTCCCGACTGCTCCGACGCCGGTTTCTTCTTGACTGATGGTTCCATGAGTTGCTCGACAAAGATTCCAGTCGGGACTGCTTCTCGCTTGGATCCCATGTTTGCTAGTTCATCTGCAGCATCATTGTATTGTCGTAGGACATGTGTTATCTCCAGCCCATCAAACTTGTTTTCCAGTTTGCGGACCTCCTGACAGTATGCCGCCATGGTGTCGTCGAGACATGTCCAATCCTTCATGACTTGGTTCACCACGAGTTGAGAGTCTCCGTGCACAACCAGTCGGCGAATGCCGAGTGATATAGCAATGCGGAGCCCGTGGATAAGTGCCTCGTACTCCGCGACGTTGTGGGAAGCCGAGAAGTGGATCTGTAAAACATACTTGAGTTTTTCGCCGGTGGGCGACGTCAGTACGATGCCAGCCCCGACGCCGCCGATCCGTAGAGAACCGTCGAAGTACATTGTCTAGTACTCTAGCTTTTCTGTTGATGTAGGTAGGTGAACTTCTGTCCACTCGGCCACGAAGTCGGTTAGAGCTTGTGATTTGATTGCTGTCCGTGGCTGAAAGGTGATGTCGAATACCATCAACTCGAGTGCCCATTTGACGATTCGGCCGGTGGCCTCGCGGTTGTGTAGGACATCCCCGAGTGGAAACGATGTGACCACCGTGACTTGATGTGCTTGAAAATAATGCACCAGCTTCTGGACAGTGATGAGTAGGCCGTAAAGTAGCTTTTGGACCTGCGGATATCTCGTTTTTGAGTCGGCAAGGTCCTCGCTGACAAAGTAAACTGGCTGTTGTATTTTTTGGATGTGACCCGGTTCGGGTCGCTCAACCACCAACACCGTGCTGACTACCTAAGTAGTTGCCGCTAGATATAGCATTAGCGGTTCTTGGGGCATGGGTGACGCCAACACGGGGGGTGATGTGAGAAATTTCTTGAAGTCTTCGAAGGCTTGCTGGGCTTCGGGAGTCCACTGGAAGTCGTCGGCTTTCTTCAACAATTTGAAAAAGGGCATACCTTGTTCGCCCAGTCGGGAAATAAACCAGTTGAGTGCCGCCATGCAGCCTGTCAGCTTCTGGACATCCTTCTGGTTAGTCGGGGAAGCTATGTTCATTATTGTGTTGACTTTCTCAGGGTTGGCCTCGATGCCGCGATGTGAGACGATGAAGCCGAGTAGCTTGCCGGATGGCACACCAAAGGCGCATTTTTCCGAGTTCAACTTCATCTTGAATCTTCGAAGATTGAGGAAGGTTTCTTCCAGGTTAGCGATGAGGTCTTCTTTGGACTTAGTCTTGATTACCACGTCGTCGACATAGGCTTCCACGTTGCACCCGATCTGAGTGTGTAAACACCGCTAAATTGTCCGTTGATACGTTGGTCCAGCGTTTTTCAAACCGAACGGCATGGTGATGTAGCAGTACGCTCCAAACGGCGTGATAAAAGATGTCTTGAGACAGTCCTCCTCTTTCAAGCTGATTTGGTGGTATCCCGAGTAACAGTCGAGAAAGCTGAGAAGGTCGCACCCTGTAGTTGAGTCCACCACCTGGTCTATTCTTGGTAAACCAAACGGGTCCTTGGGGCACGCCTTGTTGAGATCGGTGTAGTCGATGCACATGCGTCATTTACCGTTTTTCTTCCAGACCAGAACTGGGTTTGCCAGCCAATCCGGGTGGTAGACCTCTTTGATGAACCCGGTTGCAAGAAGCTTTGTAATCTCCTCTCGGATAGCATCCTTTCAGTCTTGAGCGAAGCTGCGCAGCCGTTGTTTGACTGGCTTGGCGTCTGTTTTCACGTTTAGGGCGTGCTCCATCACCTCCCATAGTACGCCCGGCATGTCGGACGGTTTCCAGGTGAAGATATCCTAGTTGGCTTGGAGGAAGGTGACGAGCGTGTCTTCCTATTTGAGGTCGAGTCTGGTCCCGACTAGGGCAGTCTTGGAGGGGTCGGAAGGGTCCAGGGGGATCTTCTTTGTGTCCGAGTCCGCTGAAATTCCCGACTTTGCTGCTTTCTTGGCCGGAACTGGATCTTGCTTGACTTCTGTTGTGACGGCTTGCCGAATGTTGTTGCGCCCGACTGCCGCCTCTTGTGATTGAGCCAATTCGCAACTCTCCTTGTCGCAGGTGAAGGCTTGCTTGACATCGCTGCGTAGGGAAAGGACTCCTGCTGGCCCTGGCACCTTGAGCACCATATATGTATAGTGCGGTACCGCCATGAATCTGGCGAGCGCTGGTGGTCCGAGTATGGCGTGGTATGCAGTCTCGAAGTCGGCGACCTCGAAGCAGATGTTTTCTGTGCGGAAGTTATCCCGCATGCCGAAGGTTACCGGCAAGGTAATCTTCCCGAGTGGTGTTGAAGAGAGGCCGGGAATTATCTCGTGGAAGGGCGCCGTACTCGGCCGCAGATTTGAACGAGGAATCTTCATCTCGTCCAGGGTCTTGGCGAATAGGATGTTGAGTGCGCTGCCTCCGTCTATGAGCACCTTCTTCAACTTGATATTCTTGACAACCGGGTCCAGGACGAGTGGATAGCGTCCCAGGTACGAGACCCGATCTGGGTGATCTACGCGATTGAATGTAATGGCCATCTCTGACCAGCGCAGGTACTGGGGGGGTGTCCGTCGTAGAGACCATGTTGACATCGCGTGCAGATAGCTTCTGTTTTCGCTTGGACTCGTACGCGAGCGGCCCTCCGAAGATGTGATTGAGCTCGGGTTGAGGATCTTGAAAATCGTCGGCCGGGCCTGAGTCTGGCTTGTCCTCGTCCTTGTCGGCGCTAGACGATGAAGCCTGCTCAGAGGCAAACTTCTTAAGCATGTAGCAGTCTTTGGCCGCGTGCTTGCCCTTGGGGTGGAAGGGGCATGGCCCGCTCATGACTTTCTGGTAGTCGTTATTCCACTGGGGCCACGACCTAGTACGCTCCATATTGCCCACCTTGTTGTCCGACTTCCGCTTGCGGCCGCCGGTCTTGTTTTGAGATGGCTCGTCAGCTTTCGCCTTTTGTTCTTTCTGTCGGGACTCCTTCTTCTCGTCGAGGGCCTCTGCGACCGCTTCAGCTGAGTTGGCGTATTTGTTTGCCATGTCGAAAAGAGCTCGGACAGATGTTGGTGGCTTCCGAGTGAATTTCGCGACGAACGGGACGTCCTTTACTCCCTTGCGGAAGGCGGCGATGACGGCCTCGTCTCTGATTATTGGGATCTTGTTGCGCTTCTCAGAGAATCTCTTGATAAAATCGCGTAGAGACTCATTCTTCTTTTGATGTAGTTGACACAAATTGTGCTCATAAGAGGGCCTCTCATAAGTTTCCTGAAAATTGGCGATGAACCGCTCCCTAAGTTCTCCCCAGGAACCAATCGATCACCTCGGGAGCCCTGTCAGCCATGTCCTCACTGAGTCGGCTAGTGTGACTGGGAGGTAGTTAGCCATGGCTTTATGGTCGCCCCCAGCAGCTCGAACTGCTAGGGTATATACGGTGAGCCAGGACTCAGGAATTGTTTTGCCGTCATACTTTTCAATTCCTGTGGGCTTAAATCCAGTCGGCCAGTCGACGTCCTGTAGCTCCCGAGTGAAAGCTGGAATGCCTTTGTCTTCGTGAGGGCTCGGGCTTCGACCACGGCGGTTGAACCGCTCGTGATGGAGACCGAAGCGCTCATTTTTGTCCTCCAGTTGGTGGCGCTCGTCTTCGTGTCATTCGTGGCGCCGGGCGTTGATGGTGTGGCGGAGGTCGTGTTGTAGGCATTCTCGGAGATCTTGATTGGGCCGGCGGTCATACTGGTGACGCCGCCGGTTGTCATTGTTGGTATTGCCGAGTGGCGTTTGCCTAGACTCCTCGCATGGCCGACTTGAGCCGGCCACCCGGCGTCGTGTTGATGTAGATGAACCCGCCGCTAGAGATCCCGACCGGTTAGTCGGTACTATGGTATCACCCGACTGCTGTTGTTGTTGTTGGTAGGCAGCAGCCGTAATTATCGCCTTGATCTTGGCGATAGTTGGGGTGGCCTGGTGATCAGGCCTGAGCTGGAGCGTGTCCAGCAAGGTTGCGGCGGCCACAACATTCTGTTGTGGCGTGACGAAGACGTCATGATCGCCGACTTTAGTCTGGAGAATCTGCTGCTGAGCTGCTCGCCCAGCCTTGCATAGCCCGTCATTGCGAGCCTCGCGGTCAGCCTCCTCCTGTTGTCCCAGTCGGCGCGCCTCCTCCTGTTGCTCCTCTTGTAGTCGGCGCACCTTGGGTGGTGGTGTTGAAGCCATGAAGATCTCACGGGGGAGGAGGAAACTCGCCAGACTAGAGTCAGAACTAGCGTTCGAACCGTTATCCGACTTGGAGTCGGACTCCGAGTAGTTTATCGGAGTAAGAACGACTCCGACCTCTCTAGATCCAATTTGAAACGGCGCTTGGCCGTGTCCAAACTGAATCGCAGGAGATCAGGTCTGCTGTGCGGGATGTAGATCCGCAGCGTCACTGAATCCGTGTGGGAAGTTGACGATCTCTCCCGTTCTTGGCCCAACCCAGGCTGGCTCAAGGCCTAGCGCAAGTCGGACGCCGAAGGAGAGAGTTGTCCCAATGCTCGGCGAAGTGAAGGACTACCGCAGTATATCATTGAAAGAGATTGCGGCATCCTGTGGGCCGACTAGCGCAACGTCGGCTGGCTCCTCAGCCGGTTGGATTGGATCTACTTCGATCAAGGTAAGGTTGCCGATCTGGTCGGCAATGAAATCGAGGCTTTCAAAAGAAATTATGTCTCCAGGGGAGAACTTGTCGCCGTCGATTCTGGTTGCTGGATCCATCGAGCTTGTAGATGTGAAACTCGCCGGAGCCTCCTACCTGGCGCGCCAACTGTCGATGTTTTACACCGGCAATAGAACTATAGGGCTACTCGGCAAGGGGAAACTCGGTGGATTGCAGAGGAACATAAAGAGATTTTATACTAGTTCAGGCCCTCGATGTGAGGTAATACCCTACGTCCAGTTGTGGTGTTATTCCTCTGAAGTGTTTGTCGATCAATGATCTCGTGCCCTCATGGGGCGCCCTGCCTCCCCTTATATACTGGGGGGCCGGGGTATAGGATAGGAACCCTAGCCGGATCCGGCTAAGGGATTTCCTTCTTAGAGATAGATCTTACCCGGCTAAGACTGTACATTTCTTATTATACAAGGCAAAGCCTACCAGGTGCTACTATATCTCTAACTACAAGACTCGGCCCATCCTCTATCCGAGTGGCCCATATGCTTGTGATGAGATACCCGGGGCCCATGGCCTCCACAAACGTTTCACCACGTTAATCAGACTCCACCGATTAACGTTACACCATGTTAACCGGACTCCGCTGATCAACGTTACACCACGTTGACCAGCCTCCACTGATGAACGTTACACCACGTTCACTAGACTCCACTGATTAACGTTACACCACGTTAACCAGCCTCCACACCATCCACCTGAACCATACTAGTTCCATTAAGTCCTTTTAATTAAAAAGAGGTGAGGCTAATCACAGTGAGTCTTGACCAATCGCTCATGACCGCGGGCACAGCTATTTGAATAGATTTAACTCTGATCAGAGGTGTACAACTTTATCCACAAGACACAGCCTCACACACGTTTCCGTGTGCCGTTGCATCACCACGATACCCCGTAAGAGGCTGTGACAAGACCGCTCACGCAACCTCTCCCAAACCATCCACACCATGTTGAGGTTGCACCTGCCAACAGGACACCCCATATTGGCTAGGCTACCCCCCTTGCGCTACGATGGATCCGAAAGTCGATCAACCCTACCCCGGGCTGACCCAACTCCATCACGCCCACCCTCATCTTCGGTGCCTAGTAGAGGGAGGAGAAACGCTACAAGCCCAGCCGTTGCCCACGCTGGCTTGTGAAAAGTACGAGAATCTGCCCAAGGGGGTCCCGCGAACCGGTCCTTAATTGCCATGGGTGCGACATGCAAAACCATGCACCCACAGCCCACCATTAGATCACATTTTAGTTGATTAGTTACGACCAATCACCATGGTCAAACATCTCGAGCACGCGGCTCATCAGGTTACCAAATATAGAAATAATGTGATTATCCCTTCAATGATCTAGTGGTACTAAGCATGGCTAAGCAGGTCCTATCTCTAGTTGTGTCACCGAATGAGACATAAGCTAGTCAAATTAACACCCAAGGTTATCAAGGAATGGATAACAAATAAACAAGGTCTCCAGTAAGCGGATAGGTTGTCCCATATTCCATGTAATTGGCAAAACATGCAATTTATTTATAAATCGTAAAATATTTCACAAAGTAGGTTCAACATGCTCAACGATGAATGTGTGACTTGCCTTGCTACAAAACATCTTCGATTACTCTTCCGAACTCTTCCGTAGACTCCGCGATCCTTCGAAACGGCGATTATACGCGACTACACGCAAAATGATAAAAACCCTAAGAAACTCCAAATAAACAGTACATAAAAATTATATAAACAAGTAAAGCATGATCTTAGATGAATTTAGGAAGGAGAACGGGTCGAATCGGGCTTTGGACGAAAAAGATATGGCTTCCGGAAGTTTAATTTAGAGAGAAGCCAAGAAGAAATTGGAAAAGGAATATTCTCAGGAATATTCCCTCAGAATTAAATTAGAAGAATTATTTTTGAATGGATAAATGAGCGGGTCCCACTGTCATGGACATAGATCCTGTGGACTAGGTCCATGGACCGAGGGAAAAGGTGAGGTGGTGGACTGGAGTGAGGTGTCTGCCTCGTGGACAGAGAAACGACGTCGCTACTGGGGTAGATCTCGATGTGGCACGAAAGGTGAGATCGCGATGAGGTAGATCGATGACGAGCAAATCAGTGCTGAGGTGACAGTCGAGATGGACTGGCTAGGATTGACGTGGCATCGGATTTATACGTGTGGATCCAACGGTGGAGACTCGACCTGGACAATCCATTGGTTGCGATCGGCTTGGTATTTTATGTGGATCAGTCGGCCCGAATTAGGCCTCGAAGGATCGATGATCGGGATGACTTGAGGACATATACACCAAGGTCATAGGGGAGGGGGAGACGCTGGCGTCCATGCAACAGTGGCACGCCGAGGGGCCAAAACGAGCTCGGCCGTCCAAGGCGTTGCACAGGAAACACGCCGGCACAGCAGCCGGGGAGAGTGATGACGATGGTAACGGTTGACGGTGGCGCACGAGAAACGGCGCGGCCAGGGGCTGGGAACAACGGGCGGTGGTGCCGGGGAGGAGACGATGATGGCGGGACCGATGACGTGACGGCACGGCAAATTGACGACGACCGAGATGCACAGAGGTAACGAGGATGACGGTGGATGACGAGGGCTACGACCGGCTATGAAGCGACAAGAAGGATGGCGACTCGGCCGTGAGGACGAAGGGCGGCATCTGGCAGGCAGGACGGCTATCGGCACGGCCGACGCGGCTAGGCGACGTCAACGGCACGGCTGACGCGGCTGTGTCGACGACAGACCGGGGCAGCGGCTCCCGGGGCTAGGGAAGGAACGGGGCGCCGAGGGAGGAAGAGAGGCGGCCCCGAGGAGGATGCTCACCTTGGGGCGGCCAAGGACATAGAATAGGCGGCCGGCTGGCACAGAGCAAGCAGCAGGCTGGCACAGAGCGGCAGCCGGCTGGCACAGAGCAGTGCGGCTCAAGTGCTGGGCGGCACGGTAGGCGCACGGGGCGAGGGCGACGATGCCGGCGACGGCTTGGCAAAGGGGACGACCACGACGGCAATGCGTCCGCCGGTGAGCTGGGGGAAGAACACAGGGTGCTAGGAACATCCGACAACAGCGACGACAAACAAAAGGGAGGACAGGCAGGGCGGCGTGGTGCTCACTAGCGGCTGGCGAAAATGACGACGCCGACGGTGGCTTGAGGAGCAGGCGACGGCAACGGCGGTCCACGGCGTCCAGGGGGCAGGACGACGTAGCAGAACGACGGCGACATGGCCACAGCACGGAGACCCGCCAAGGTCAGCAAGGGGTAGCGACACACTGGAACCGAACGGCAGCAACAGGGAGCTCGGCGGTGAGGAGGGGACGGCGTGCTCCTCGAGTTGAAGACAACGGCAGCGCTCCAGCGGCGGTTGGCGTCGAGGAGGGGTACGCTGAGGCGCTGCTCGACGTGGCAGAGGCGGTGGTGAGGTCACGGCGACCCGGCGTGGCTCGGGGCGGCGCTGGATCGGGCGGCGGAGTCGGCGAGGTGGCGCAGGCTACAGCGGCGCGACAACAGGGTGGCGAGGAGGCGCGGGCGTCGGCGGCAAGGCCAAGCGGCGGCGGCTTTGGGTGTGTGGAGTAGAAGGGCGGTAGCATCGCTATTTACAGGAGGGAGGAGGCGCAGTCGTCACGGTGACGTGGGCGCGATGTGCCAAGAAACGCGGCAAGCGTGGGAGCGTGGGACGCGGACCCAGTCTGGGACGGCGCACAGCGGTTGCAGGGCAGCGAAGGCCAGGGTGGCGTGGGCTGGCGCAGGCCGGGCCGGGGGAGCTGTCGGAGCAGTGGCAGGCCCGAGAGAGAGAGAGGGAGAAGCAGAGAAGAAGAACAGGAGAGAGGAAACCAGAAAGGAGAGAAAAATAACAGGGGAAAGGGGAAATTGGAAGAAAAAGAAAAGAGAAAGCAAGGAGAATAGGTGGGGATTTTTTAGGGATTTTCTAGAATATTGCAAGGAGTTAGCAGGAATATTCCGAAATCGAGAAAAAAATTTGGGAATATTTGTGGAATCAGTAACTTGAGGAAAAATGGAGGGGATTTTGCGTTGACCGAGAAATTAGGATATTCGAGGAATATATTTCACGAAGTTTGGGAAACGGAATAAATGAATGTCCAAAATATAGGGAATATTTTGGGAGTCGAGAATGGGAGAGTGAATAGTTTAGGAAATATTCGATCGCTTGATATATCGGTATATTTTGGAGAATCAGAACGTCGAGGAGGTTTTAGGGTTCTGGGAGCGACACGAAACCCTAGAAGAAAGAAAGTCAGAGTTCACGATGAACGGGGAGAGTTCAAAGGATTGACCCGGAATGACCTGAACAGGGGAAAAGACAGGGATTTTATTATAAATTCATCTAATTACAGAAATGATCTTTGTCCCATTAAAATTAATTATGGAGCTCCGAAAATTCCGAGAAAATTTTTAGAGAGTTTATTAAATCATGGGGAATTTACCAGAAATAAATGCCACCACAGAACAGGAGGAGTTTATCATCATAAATACTTAAACGCTTAAAATATTCCGACAAAAACCCCGGGAATATAAAAGCGTCCAAGCATTTATTTAAAATTTTCAACTTGGGATTTTTAATATTGGAAATTTCAAAATTTTATTCAAACACTTTTACAGACAAAATTTTCCAGTGTATTCTTGTATTTCAATTTACCGAAAAACAATTTTTAATAGACCGATTTTTAGGGCGTGACATGAATCCCACGATGGTCCTGCCCGGTACAGGCACATCGACGACATCATGAAGAAGGTGCGGCGTGTTGATTCAGAAGAAGAAGAAGCCGACGAGGAGGCATTGCTGATAGAGACGGAGGAGCCATCGTGCTATCACGAGACAGCTGGCCAACCAGAGTGGAATGATGCAATGTGCAAGGAGATTGAATCCATCGTCAAGAATTCAACTTGGTCACTGTCAAAACATTCGGTTGGGCACAAGGTGATTGGTCTGAAGTGGGTTTTCAAATTAAAGAAGAACCCTGAAGGAGAGGTGATCAAGCACAAGGCGCGGCTAGTTGCAAAAGGCTATGTGCAGCGTCATGGTATCGACTTCGAGGAGGTGTTTGCACCGGTCGCCTGCCTTGACACAGTATGTGTCATCCTCACCGTAGTAGCAAATCGCGGGTGGCGGGTGCACCACTTGGACGTCAAATCGGCGTTCCTCAATGGCAAACTACAGGAGGAAGTGTATGTTGCACAACCAGAAGGATTCACGGTGAAGGGCAAGGAGCAGTTTGTGTATCGGCTGCACAAGGCGCTCTACGGACTCCGGCAGGCGCCGCGCACTTGGAACACGCGCCTCGACTGGAGCTTGAAGCAACTCGGTTTTGCAAGATGTGTGCAGGAGCAGGCGGTGTACACCCGGGGCAAAGATAGCACTGGCGTCATCGTCGGGGTGTATGTGGATGATCTAATCTTGACCGGCCAAGATCCTTCTGCAATTGATGAATTCAAGAAGCAAATGATGATCGAGTTCGAGATGAGCGACCTCGGGCTCCTACACTACTACCTCGGCATCGAAGTGGCGCAAGGTGACGACAGTATTTCTATCAAACAGGCTGCGTACGCCAAGAAAGTGCTGGAGCAATTCGCAATGTTTGAATGCAACTCCACCAAATACCCCATGGAGTCGAGGACGTAGTTCCACAAAGACAGAGAGGGACATCCGGTGGACGCCACGGAGTACCGCCGCATCATCGGGTGTCTCAGGTATCTACTCCACACCCGGCCGGACATGTCGTTTGTGGTCGGTGTGGCAAGCAGGTTCATGGAACGGCCGACCGTCATGCACTACAAGGCAGTCAAGCAAATCCTGAGGTATTTGAAAGGAACCATGCACTACGGCCTCGTATACAGCAAGGATGGAGGCATCGAAGTGATCACTGGCTACACGGACAGTGATCTCGCTAGTGACTTGGACGATCGCAAGAGCACGAGCGGCATGGCGTTCTACATCAACAAATGCCTTGTCGCGTGGAATTCACAGAAGCAGAAGACAGTGGCGTTGTCGTCGTGCGAGGCCGAGTTCATGGCGGCAACGGCGGCGGCGTGCCAGGCGCTTTGGCTCCGAAGTTTGTTGGCCGAGCTGACCGGGAGTAGCCAAAGCCGGTAAAGGTGTACGTCGACAACAAGTCGGCGATCGCGTTGATGAAAAACCCAGTGTTTCATGGACACAGCAAGCACATTGACACCAGGTTCCACTTTATTCGTGAATGCATCGAGGGAGGCCAGATCATCGTCGAGTTCGTTCGAACAAAAGAGCAGCGAGCTGATCCCATGACGAAAGCATTGCCGGCGACAAAGCTGGCGACGATGCGGCATCTACTTGGTGTCCACGAACTTGGGCCACTCCAGGATTAGGGGGGAGAATGTTATATCTATCTCCTGGTGTGGCCCCGCGATGCTCCGGACGTGACAGATCACAATGGCTGAGCGACATGCACGGAGTATGGCGACTGCTTCCGTTCTGTTTTCCTCCGAGTTTTTCTCTGAACATGCGGTGCGCACGAGTAGCGTCGAGTCCAGATCATAGGATGGCGCGATCCAAGTGTTTATAATAGGCTAAGTTTAGCACTAATATAGGTTTTTAATTCCAGTGCAAGAGAAGAAGAAAATTGCCTCAAAATTGTTTCTACGTCTTGCTCTGTTCTCGTTCTGTTTTTGTGTTGCTAGAAATTTGCCATTTCTACTATAGTGCCGAGCCGAGAGAAATTGAGAGAGAGATCCTGCCCATTACCCAACATAGTAGCCTCACCACCGTCGAGGTCGGCGCAGTGAACTCATACAGCCGGCGATCCCCGACGTCAGCCTTAACGTCACCGTGGCCCCTAACCGCACTGCTGCTTCGTACGGCCTCACCGTATGGATCGAGTATAGCGCCGTCGAGCACCATCCGTGGGTGTACGTCACGGCCGCCGGCAAGGAAAGACCGACGAAATCTCGACATAGGGGCAGGCATGCATGCACGACATGATATTAGCTTGTAGCACCTGGCCTTCAACGCCACCGTGTATGATTCGCTTCATTAATTCATCCCTTTTTTTCTATTTTTTAATATGAAAGACCAACCACGTTTCTGTTCTTCTGCATCTATGCCGCACATTTGTCACGAGACAACGTACCGGCTGCATTAATCAGGACCTAGCTCGCTTCGTCAACTTAAAATATCAAAGCCCAGGACACTACTCGAACCATGCGTGCACTGACTGACTCGACGGCTGGACTACCTACTGCAGATGTACCGTATTGCGTGCTTGCCAACTAAAACTTTTGTGCTGGTAAGGGAATATATATTGGCCTGGTTGGCTCTAAAGGAAGAGAAGACGAAAGCAAATATGCAATGCATGCATGCGTTGTGCTCACTTGCTGCAGCTGCCGACCTCCGTTGGTTGCGAGGGAAACATCAGCTGCAGCAAATGCGTTACTAGTTTTTTCTGCATGCAGTACATGCATGCTTGTATATATATAGGCCTATAGGCACTTCTGGTGTAGGCTATGTAGGCTTTATGAAGAAGATGACAGCGTGATTAAGCAGGCACTATTGTTTTCTGAATTAACGGGAGCAGCTAGTGCGCTAGCAGCTAGCTCATGTGTATATTTAGCTGCGCAAGCGCAACGCACTGGTGGTGGTTCAGTTTTGGACCAGATGATCGACGAACCGTCAAACCTTCACGTGTGAACGTGCTGGCTCATCCCGGCTATAATAATTTTTGATGAACTTAATAGTTATCTATAAGATTGCATTAGGAAATGAAGGAGAATATATTCAAAGCCTTCAAGATTGAACAATGGAGTAGGTGTTGATCCGAAGCTAGAGGCGTTTAATCTGTCACCTGCTGCAAGGCGATGCAATATTAGGAGTGGTTGTATGGTGGTCACACTTTATCATAATTGTAGTTAGCAACTTTGATCGATTCAGCCTAAGGGTTGTTTTTGTTGTCATATATTTGCCATGCCATACTTTTTTGTTTTATGCCTCTACTTGTTATAGGCATATATCTTTGCTAAAACCTATTTAACTTATGGTTAAAGATTTCTTAGCTATATAAATTATGACATGCTATATTTAACTATAAAAGTTTGATAAACTAAAGCATGTAAACAAACAACCCCATCCCAGTCATGCGTCATCGATTCTAAATTCTTTTTCTTTTCCTCCTTGAACGAAACATATTACACCTAGATTTTTCACGGAACGTCGAATTGCTGCTTTTGCCGACTCATTGATTTTTCCTGGAACTTTTTCGAGTGGCTGTGCTTGCGAAGAAGACGAAGGAACTGGGGCTGATGCGGAACGGTATTCCCAGCGAATTTTTTTTATTTTATATTTTTTTAATAAAATATTTATAAAAGTATACCTTCATTTCAAAAATTTACAAAAATATACTCCCAACGCTCTTTGGGAGGGCGTTTTTTAAAAATCGCCCTTCCAAAGAGTAATTTAATGACGTGGCAGACGGCCGGCCGACGGCCGTCAGCACTTTGTCAGGCGGCCCTCTGACCGCCCTAAAAACCGCTCTCTAGGAGGGCGGTAAGGGGGCTGCCTGCAAAACGCCGGCCGCCGGACCAGCTTTTTTACAGGCGGCCCCCTTGTCGCCCTCCTAAAGGACGGTTTTTAGACGGCCAGGGGGTTGCCTGCAAAATGGCCATTTTATTTTTTTTCTTTTTTGATATTTTTTCTTAACTAGGAACTCAAGAATAGCAAAACCTCGTGAAGGTGTAACTTAAACCGATGTAAGATATAGCCTGTAGAAAATTGTGAGCGTGCTTTAAAAACCGTGCTGAAACTTCGGATCTTGAAAACTCAATCTTCCCGGCCGAATTTTGCAAAAAGTTTTTGGACAAACCCGATGAAGTAGGGAGAAGCGGATGTAAAAATTTTGTAGATGTTCGTAGAGTACTTATTTGCCCGATTCCGAGACCGTATGCAAAAGTTATGACTGTTTTAAGGTAGGTAGCGCGCGTTAGGGAGAAATAGGCACAACTTTCAACGGTTGCCCAAAAACCACCCTCACAGAGAAACGACAAGGGGCCGGGCAGCCGTCCCCCCCCCCCCTCCCCTTCCTGGCCCAAGAAACCATCCTCTCAGAGGGCGGCAAAGGGGCCGCCTGTAAAATAGCTGGCCCCCCGGTCGGCTTTTTGCAGGCGGCCCCCTTATCGCCCTCCTAGAGGACGGTTTTGGAGAGCTAGGAGGCCGCCTGCAAAAAGTGACCCGGCTGACGGCGTCAACCAGTCATAAATCGCCTTATGAGAGGGCGATTGTTGGTGTAGGTATATTTTTGTTAAATTTTTTGAAAACGAAAATGTACTTTGTAATATTTTATAAATAAATATAAAAATAAAAAAAATTCTCCAGCAACTTGCCAGTCGTGGGTTCCCCAACACTATCCGGCCACATCGAGTGCGAGAGCAACCATTGCGAGGCCCACTAGCCCATCAGGCCCACTCTCAACCGATAACACCCTCCCCACCCCGGCAGCCACTGGACCTGTTCTTCCTCCTCCGCCGCCGCCTCCTTCACCTACAAGCTCCACCCCGCCCACCACCAATGGCTCCCTCCCGAACCCCAGGATGCTCCCGCGGCCCCCACTCGTCACCCTAACCGCCGCCTCCTCCTCGTCTTGGCCTCGCCTAGCCGCGCCGGGACCCAGGTCGCCCAGACCCAATCTCCCCCTAAACCCCGCGCCGAACCCTAGCGCCGTCATGCTGCGCCGCCTCGCCGCCGCCGCCGCAGCCACGCCGCGGGCCTTCTTCTCGTCGTCACCCTTGGTTTGCGCCGCGCGCCGGCGGGGTACACCCCGCGCCCGCGAGTACGGGCTGTGCCGATGGTGATCGAAACACCTCCTCGCGGCGGAGCGGGCGTAGACATCTTTCTCGCGCGACTGCTCAAGGAGCGGATCGTCTGCATCCACGGGCCCATCACCGACGACACGGCCTCGCTCGTCGTCGCGCAGCTGCTCTTTCTCGAGTCCGAGAACCCCGCCAAGCCGGTCCATCTGGCACATCAACTCGGCGGGGTCGTCACCGCGGGCTCGCGATTTACACTAACCATGCAGTACATCCGCTCCCCCGTCACCACGCTTTGCATCGGCCAGGCCGCGTCCATGGCCTCGCTCCTGCTCGCCGCGGGCGCGCGGCGACCGGCGGGCGCTGCCCAACGCGCGCGTCATGATCCACCAGCCGTCGGGCGGCGCGTCGGGGCAGGCCTCCGACATCGCCATCCACGCCAAGGAGATCCTCAAGGTGCGCGACCGGCTCAACAAGATCTACGCCAAGCACACGGGCCAGGCCATCGACCGCATCGAGCAGTGCATGGAGCGGGACATGTTCATGGATCCGGAGGAGGCGCACGACTGGGGCCTTATCGACGAGGTCATCGAGCACCGCCCAGTTTCACTTGTTCTGATGCCGTTAGCACCGATCTGCCAAACCCAGGTGGGCGGAGATGGGCTAACAAGGCAACTGATGAGCCATCTCCAGCTTATGGATGTAGCAAGGTGCCAATCTTTTTGCGTTCCTGTAGCTGTGTTGGAAGAAGTTTAATTCTTACCCAAAGCCTGTTCTTTTGGTACTTGAATTAATCTGTTGCTGATAATGAATTCAACTCTTG